>JANAVB010001399.1:15043206-15124894 GCA_029216955.1 Iris pallida
TTCCCCCCATAGTCAGAGAAAGAATACACACAAGAGAAAGAGAAGCCAGAAGAGCAACAGAGGAGCAAGAGAGCATTTCTTCATCAACGCCAACCATCTTTTCACAGGAGCCAAGGATGCATCCTGATCGTCCAAGGAGTAAGGCAGGGCTGCCGTCGCCTTCCCGAGCCTCTATCGTCACCCCCAGAATCTAAAATAAACAATTGTACTTAGACTGCTATACCTAGGTTTTCGTCCCTAGGCTTTCTTTGTACAAGCGAGTTTGTAACGTGAAGTAAAAGTCCGGTCCTCCGATAATTGTTCTGTTCTTTTTATTTCATGGCAAACATTGACTTGAGATATTTTATAGAATTGGACCACTTGCCTTGGCTACAGTCGATAGATCGACATGACCTTGTATTCATTTAGGAGAGGAGAATTATACTAGTATTGGCTACCTTAACAATTCTAGATTGAGAGTCATTTACCTTGGACTACAATTGAGAGTATAGATTGTAAGTGTTTGCCTTGACTATAGTCTATATAATTGACTTGACTTACTTGTTAGCCATGTCTAATATTACGCTTCTTTATGGCATGCCACTGTCTTAGTATTTTGTGTCTTAGCTATTCCTTTGTGTCTATTTTCTTATCTTTTTATGCATGTTATTTACTGTTACATTCGGCATGCTATTACGTATCTTGATATGTTCCCTAAGGACCTGATGATCTCTCCAGGTTTTGCTGAGTTGCTAAAATAGAAGGGTACTTGGTGATTATTTCTCTAGGATGTCAGGTATATTTGTTGATACTGTCATCATATTCTTTTTTATTTTATATTTTTGTCCCTAAATTGAATTATGCTGCTATTATAGTCTAGTACTTTACAAGCTTCATTTTCTTCTAGTTTGCTCATGATATATGTGTTATTGGGGATCTACTCTGAAACATTTATCTATTCTAGAATTACTGTATTATGGTATGATCAACTAATGTGCACTTGGTTCTCTATTCATGTTACTATTTTATGGATTGGGATATAGTTGGACTTGATATTTATAATTAGACTGGACCTATGGACAGTTTATACACATTCGAGTAGGGCTGGAGTCTACTTGATACGTAGTTGACATGTTTACGTATCATGATCCTATGTATTTTGGGACTCGAACATTACAGCCAGTGGCCTTCTGTCACGACCTGCACCTGGATATTCGGGCATGAGTACATGGGCCACGCCTAGCCTACACCGCAGTATCGACGGTAGAACGCTGTCAAGTATTCAATAAATATCTACAACATCTAGATGATCTATAACGACAATATGTACTCCAATCACACGCATCTAAGAAGATATGAATAACAAGAGATAACAATATCACTAGAACAACTAGAATCTACAAAAAGATCATAAGAGACAAGAATGTATCGGAGACAAGCAATAACAAACTAAAACAACTACCAGGCCTGGAATTCCTGGGAGACAACTCACGGTAAAAGAATATCGAGATCCGCCTCAGCTAGCATTATCATGTAGTCCAATAATATGGGGCATAACAATTTCCAAAATTTTGTCAACGTATCCAGTCAGGATGGGAACGAGTACAAAAACTAACAACAGTTCCAAATAAATTGACAAATACTATAAGAGACAATTATAATGGAATATAAGATAAAATATCAAGACTGGAAATAAGCAGTATATGTAAAACTAGTATCATGTCAAGGTATGAAATACTGGATTGTAAAACAGTACAGAATATCTGATGTACAATATAAATATAAATAGTACCTTGAGATATTATAGCGTTATGTGATCGGCTTAGGACTGGATTAGGCTGTTTCATTTGACCGACTATCACAGAAAATGTATATGGAGGGTCAAGCCTGACAACATGGAAAGCAGGACAAGAAGTATCAGGTCAGGATACACCCGACGTACAATGAGGGTGGAGCCAGCACGAGAATAGTTACAGGATGGCTATTGATCACATAAGCTCTAATAACTCCCCATCTCCGAATAGTATAATAGATCCGGACATGACACATCATGACACAGGATTCAAAAGCAGGGGGCTAACCACTCCTAAATCGTGTCTATATAAGTACAAGAAACAAGATCAAACAATGCACCCATATACCAGAAAGTCCAGGAATAACGTCTCATAACAGGATCCGACATATACTAGTCTGTGTACCATCATGCCGGGAATCAAGTAAAATACTACAACTGAATCGAATATAGTAGATATCAAGACAATAAAAACTATCAGAGAATGTACTCGCCTCATTTTAGTTGGAAGTCAATGTGCACGACACGAACATGCCGACACGGAATATGTATGATGCTAAGCTCCACAAGATGGTCCCAAACGATGGCACATGTGGTTCCACTGAGTCCAGAAAAGTCCAAATAGCCTAGTTTGATATATAACAGTCTAGAATCAAGATTTGGCACGATAAAAGAGATGAGGAATAGGAAACGACTATAACAGTCACGACTTACGATTTAAGGGAAAATAATAACTATAAATACAATCTATCTATAAATCATTTATAATATTTAGAAAGTATAATTTTATTTTCAAAATACTATTAGGTAATACTAGAAACCCAAAATCATTTAGAGTTTTACAAAACATTTATATATATATGCTAATAATAATATAAATTGCAAGTGGTAGATTATTAAAATATCAAGTTGCACCTCGTTATTCGAACATCAAAACCCGATACGCAAATCGAGATAAGATGATTAACCATAAGGTTAATAATCTTATCAGAGCGATCTATATGATCATCTTGTCAATTTCAGCGTGTGAGATCACTAGAATCGACTGATCTCAATTTCGTTGCACTAAATCCGAAATACGAACATAATAAATTAATTATAACTAATAGTGATACATAAAGAAAATATCTACAGACGTTGCGGATGATAAAACAAACATCACTGTCACGACCCGCACCCTAGAGTAAGGGTACAGAAGTGGGTACATCCAGCCTACGCCGCTGTGTCAGCGGTAGAACGCTGTCCTAGGTCTCATGCATCCAATAGTATAAGGCTAAACAGTTTATACTCCCCGAATGAGGGTGACATAGCAGAATGTAAACTCAATCACAACTAAGAAAGAAGAAGCACGATATGATATAGAACTCAAATGAAATACAGATGATCAGAAGAGTCTAAGTGTCTAAGATAACATCTCAGCAAACATCCAAAATACAAGGTCTCAACTACAGAGTATGAAAGAATATATACAATCCAGATCTCAATGACTGAACTAAAGCCTAACTAAACTAGTCTGGCAGTAGGGGTAATGTCATCAGCTAGAGCTGGGTCCTCCTGAGAGTCCAGCTCACAAGTGTCGTCTAGGGCTGTCCCTAGAAGGTGTCAACACCAGCCTCATCTCGTCCTCTGTAAACATTCAACGGTGCCCAATCAGGACGGAGCAGCACAATACATCTCAACAGTTCATAGCAGGTTAGAAAATATAATCATGCAGTAAAGTAAGATACAGGAAACTGAAGAAAGTACCGAATGTAAACAAGAGAGAACTGTAATAGAAATATCTACTATAAGTAGAGAACTAACAGTGGCTAGTGAGTCAAATATAATATAAACATGTGAATGGCATAGGTGATTCTGATGCTACACTACAGAAAGATTCTGATGCTACACTACTTGGATATTATTCACATGTCTACTTCTACTCCCCGTACCCCCAATCAATACAAGGATCCAGCCAGGTTATGTTATGATTCATGTAACGGCCCCCGAAGGGTGTATATGATAGGCCCAAAAATGGGTGATTCTAGGAATGTCCATAAATAGGAGATTCAAGGAAGACTCTGTGATCATGGGAGTACATGTTACAAGTGATCAATGAACCATAAGCATAGTGATACATAATGTAAGTGAAACACACAGAACATATAGTATCTGATGCTCCCTGAGGGGATAACATCTCAAGAAAGGATCCATATAGTACTAATCCGTGTGACCAACGTGACAGTATCAAGTAAAGTAATTTAAAGCAGGAAAATAATTCTAACAGATATGAAATGATCAGAGAATGTACTCGCCTGGTATCTGAGTGATCGAGAGAAATGTACTATCCGAGGAGAGGTGTCTGGCTCTAATCAGAACAACACAAGTCACAACAAGTCCAAAATGATAATAAGATGCAATTCAATGCATTCTAAATGAATCTAGGTCAATCTAGACCAAAGTCAACTCTTGGTCAACTCTAGTCAACTCTAAAAGTCAAACTAGGTCAACTATGGTCAACAAGCCATTCTAGGTCTAACCCTAGTCTAAACCAGTCAACTAGGCCTAACCAAGGCTACACTAGCAACCAAGCAACATCACTAAGCCTCAAGCAACCCACATTGCACATACCATATATACATACACTCATGGATACATACATACACATATACTCTATATATACACATTCATGTTTATATTGCATTCTAGGATTTCATCATGCATTCAAGTCATTCATATATGCCTATACATACATACATGCATAAATACATAGATGCATATTTACATTTATACATTATATAACAACTTGCATTCTATACATTACCTATATTTATATAATCATGCATTTCATTATTATTTAACTTGCATATGTTCATCAATGGTTAGGACATAAAGTATCAAGATGCATTAACTACTTGGATATGTTATACATTCAAGGCAAGTGCAAATTCAAGTGTATATATAATAGGGTGTGTGTGTGAAAGTTAGCATGTATGTAAAGGGTTAAGTGAACATCAAGGTGTACCGAGTTACATAGGTTAGTTAGGCATGAAAGGGGGTTCATTCTCAGATTCATTATTCAGTCAAGTTAGGAAGCTAAAGCTCAGTTAAGAACTTGACAGTTAACATGCATGCTACTATAGTTCAGTTAACTAACATTTCATATATAAATACCCAAACTAACAAGCATTCATTCAGTTCATATAGAAGGAAAAGAAAAAGGAACTAGAGCCTAATCTCAGGTCAGTCCAGATTCAAAATACCAAAAATACAACCAAGCTAACATGCATCAATAATCAGTCTCAAGAAAAGGAATCAATGACAGTGAACTAACATGAGAATCAATTAACCAATTACCCAAACATTTAATCAATATGAATCTAACTTCAAAAATCAGTTTAAAGGGGATGAATCAATATCAATTAAGAAAGCAATGGGGATAACATCTCAGGTATTCTCTTGATGGAAACTCAGTTTACCAATCAACCCAAACCACCATATCAACCAATTCAATATCAACATGAAATGGCCATTCAATCTCAGGTTTTCACACAAGAATAATTCTCAGTTAATTAAAAGAGTATCTTAGGTATCTGTCAATAGAAAACTTAGTTTAACTTCCTCAGTTTTCTAAAGTATACCACAGTGCATTCTCAGGTTTCTTGCCCTGTACAACTCAGAAAACAGTGAGCAATATGGTTCCCAGTTTATAGTGTGCATACAGTAAATCTCAGGTCACTCTTTTAAAAAAACAATGTGTGTGCAGATCAAACCTATGTAGTGTAAATCTCAGGAAATTCCAAGTATTTGACAGTTAACTAACAGTCCACATAACAGTTTTCACATCAAATCAACCCATTCGAAACCCAAACTATATGAAAACTTAATAACATCTCAAACCAGGGGTTGGTAAAGCAGTACATGTGTGCTCGTCTCCCTCAACCCATATTGTGTCCATCAAAGTGTCCCAAACGTGTCCAAAACTCAAACACCAAAATAGTACAAACAGGACAACAATCCTCGTGCACGTGTTCACTGTACTTGTGGATACTGTTTCACTTAACAAAATTGCCAAACAAAAGGTTGGATTTTGAAAATAAAACGAGAAAAAGTACAAGAAGTACAAATTTGATTCTGGGAAAGTATTGCTATGGAAGTCTGATCTGTAAATGATCACTTTGTTCCTTGGACCATATATGATGATGAAGATCACTGCTTGAAGTAGAACAACTTGGAAGAACTAAGTCACCAGAAAGGTATCGATGCACTTGGGCACTGATGGCGAGGCCGAATGCTTTCCTGCTTTGCTTCACTCTGTTCTGAAAGAAAAGTTGAAGAAGAATGCTCGGGAGAATCAAAATCTCGAAGTCCTGATCTCTGTATTCTCTCCTGTCCTCCTTGTCTTTGAGAAAAATGAGTCTATTTATAGACTGGAGCTTCTGTGCGTAAAAGAGCATCAAAATCTGTCTTTACGCTAACAACTGCCACCCATGATCAGAGTCATCCTTTGCATATGTTGACACGCGTCCCATCATTTCAGTACGAATTGATACATGTACACACGTTCTTCGAAATATGTGGCATGAAGGCCATATAGGCAAACCACGTTCCAAACTGGCCAGAAAGAATAGGGCGTAAAAATAGCCCCAACATCTCTGGGCGTAAAGCAGTAAGATGAGCGTAAAATAGCTCTGTCATAGGTTTCCCGCGTAAAGTGGTTATTGAATAACCTTGAGCGTAAAATCGCTCAAATAGACTTTACGCACATATTGTTTTATGAGCGTAAGAACTCATAAAAACTTCATACGTAAAAGAAACCATACAGTGAGCGTAAAGTAGCTCGATCCCCATAAACGACAACAATGGTCTTTGTATAGGACAAATTCGATTGAATTCTGTGGTAAATACCATCATTAATATCTTCATGTCAGAGTTTGCATTAAATGCGAGATTTGTTAGCTTTGTCCAGCGTAAAAGAGGCTGCTGTCCTTGGCATAAAATCATAGGTGTAGACCCAAGCGTAAATTGATTAGCCTGCTTAGGCGTAAATTGATTAGCCTAGTCTTGCGCGTAAAAGAGATTACCCGCTCTGCTTGGCGTAAAAACTGATCATTTATAATGGGATGACTCTTTCTTTGAAGCACTTTTTACGCCCCTACAAGACCCCCTTCAAAGTTTTCAAATATCTCCAAAATTTGAAATACTTTGAACAGAAGCGTAAAAGTTGAGATTTGATCTGCCAGCGTAAAATTTGGGATACGCAACAGCCATCCGCGTAAAAGCGGGGATGTCCAACAGTCGGTGTAATTTCCAACAGTGTCGGTCAACACTTAATTGTCACGATGAATTTCTTTTTTCGAAACTTTCGAATGCCTTTTCGCTTCCCCGAGTTTGCATTTATAATGAACAGTTTCCAATGAGGAATATGGAGAGCTGATTTAACCGTATAAATAAGGAGAAATTCTTCACTCTTGTCATTCATCTCTATAGTAACATGGCGCCCAAGAAGGAGATTAACAATGAAGAGGCTTCGGGCTCAAGGATTGACATTGAGCGAGCACGCAACTTTGTAGCGTGCTTCGGATTAACTCCAGCAGTCTTCAGCCGCATCGATGATGGTCCCCCGACTGCATATGAGGGCTCAGGAGATGCAGAGGCATTTTTAAATCTGATGCGTCGCTCTGGGATTCACAACATGCGTGAGTTAGGTGCCTCCCTTCGTCAGTCCAACGAAGGAGAGGGAAAATAAAATTCCATGTCTTGCGACTCTCTTATATATAGGGGTCCACTCCCCCTTTTTATAAATAAAGTCTGATGTTAATCTCAACTGTTCAACACTTATTTTGACTGCTTCTATGATTGTTCATTCCCAAGAAACAAACCTGACACGTGGCGTCTGTCTTGTGGTTACGAGAGCCTTTCAATATGATCTCTTCCCGAAATAGACTTCCAACAGTTTCTTCAGTCTTTATAAATAGCCGAGAATGTCTCATCTATTCTCATTCAAATTCTTCTGAAGATAACTCTTTGCAATGTCGTTCTCCAACAAATGATAATGGCGATGCTTTCCAGTGGCGTCCCTTTGTACGCCCAATCACCAGATGTAGATTCATCCATAAAGCACTGGCATAAAATCCTTGCTGATTGCTGGCGTGAAAGCCTTGTTGAATCACCGGTGTAAAAGCCTTGCTGATTGCTGGCGTAAAAGCCTTGTTGAATTACCGGCGTAAGAGCCTTGCTGAGGCACTGGCGTAAAATGCCTTGCTGATTACTGGCGTAAAAGCCTTGCTGAATGCTGGCATAAAAGCCTTGTTGAATCACCAGCATAAGAGCCTTGCTGAAGCACTGGCGTAAAATGCCTTGCTGATTACTGGCGTAAAAGTCTTGCTGAATCACTGGCATAAAAGCCTTGCTGAAGCACTGGCGTAAAAAGCCTTGTGACCTATTTTTAATTAGCGTTTAATAGGCGTCTGATAATACTCTGTTTTTAAAACACTTTTTCTTTGTTGTTTTCTGCAGAAGTTTGGCTGAGCAGCTTTTCCAGAACCGACATTGGCGATTTTGACATTGTGAGGAGCGTTCTTCTGACATCAACATCAGGGAGCTCATGCACTTTTGACGCGCAAATCAGACAACTCAGAACTCTTCGTGAGATAGAAGGGTCTTCCTCTGTTGGTAGGAAGAGCCTTTATACACGGAGAGTTGGATGGTGGAGTCAACTCTACCCCGAGAAATCGGGTAGTAGAGTTCCTTTTACGACAGAACTAGGAATCGTATCCCAATGCTGGATACATTCCTATCTCCTTTGAGGTGCCGCCACTAATCCACCAATTGTATTGGCAGCAACACGCCTTCGGGCTGCCATACTTTGGGGTTCTCCTCTCGTCTGAGAGAGAAGACCAGAGTTTGATTCCTGCTGTTCTGGTTGCCACTGGAGCTCAGACAGTCAGGAACTGCCACCAACAACGAACCCATCAAAGAGGATCAAAGAAGAAATAGATCTCTATTAGGTTATTGTTGGTGTATAGAATGAAAATCCAAGAATGTAAGAGATTTCCATTATAACTTGTAAGAAAGTCTAAGAAATGTAATAGACTTTTTGATGATATGGGAATGAAAATGATGATTCTTCTATGATCAATTATTTGTATCTATCTGGATGTAATATGGACATGATAGATAAATGAAATCTTATTTTCTATTTTAGAGTATATGATACTATCAGAGGTAATATGGACATAATAGCATATATGAACTCAAAAGGAAATTAGATTAATATCTATGTAGAGGTCAAATAGAAGTGATAGATAGGAAAAGAAAGTAGATTTAATATTTATTCAGAGGTCATGGAAACATGATAAATAGCGAATCCCACTTTCTAATAAAAAAATAGAAGATATAAAATCCCTTTCCCGGAAACAAGAAGTCAGCTTAACCAAACCTTGGTAGCTGGGGATTAAGAAGACAGATATTGCGAGCGTATATGTCAAGACGGTGGATGAATCAGCGTATTTCTTGGGAACAGAAAGGATGATTCAATTCCATAATTAAATGGATGAACCTGGTAACATGAATGGACGAGCCTTTTCGAAAGTGAAAAGTCGTTTTCAATTTCAAAGAATAGTTCATTAGTAATCCTCTTCTATAAATAGGTGAGAATTCTCTGTAATCATTCCATTCTTATTTCTGCTCCTCTATTGGAAATGTCTTCCAAAGATATACAGCAAAAGAATGAAGTCTCCAGGAAAATCGAGAGCATCATTGATACGTTCCCCGTTGAACCCCCTGTATCATGCTCATCAGGCTCAACCGAAATAGGTGGAAGTTCCTCTGCGCCCAAGCCATCCGAAGACATTCTTGCTTTTTTAGTAGAGTCAGGGAAAACTCCTGAAGAAGAAGCATCGAGGATGGCTGTCTGCAAATTTTTCATGAGTTCAGGAAACGACGCCTTCTATGCGTTGGCCGACTATGTATTCAATAAGGAAGGGAGTGGCCCTCGTCCTTAATCTTTATTTTGAACAAAAATAATAATAAAAGAAGTTTTATTTTGTTCTGTCTTCTCTTTTTATACATAGTATTTCTTAAGAAATTTGCCATTGATCGGCAGCATGAGTAGATCTCCATTGGGTTTTGACAACCGATAGGTGCCATTGGAAAACACGGACTCAATTACATAAGGGCCTTCCTATTTTGCTTGGAATTTCCCTTTACTTTTATGAGTCATTACCATCGGTCTCCGAACAGCTAATACAAGCTCGCCAACTTTGAATACCCTCTCCTTAACTTTACGATTAAAAGTTCGAGAAATACGGGCTTGATACAGTTCAATGTGTTGTTGTGCTTGAAGACGCTTCTCATCCAATCCCTCAAGTTCTTGGAGTCGCAAGCGATCATTATTCTCCGTAGTTAGCTCATTAGCAATGGCTATTCGTAGAGAAGGGATCTGGATTTCCAATGGGAGAACAGCTTCGCATCCGTAAACCAATAAGAATGGTGTAAAACCAGTAGGAGTCTGGACTGTTGTTCGATAAGCCCATAAACATTCTCCAAGTTTCTCATTCCAATCACGTTTATTGGAAGAGACAAACTTTTTGAGAAGTTTGATGATCGTCTTATTGAAAGCTTCAGCTAAACCATTAGCAGCTGGATTATAAGCCGTAGAAGCCAAATTCTGAATTCGATTCTTGTCACAGAATCGATAAAATGCTTGACTGGCAAATTGTGGACCATTGTCATAAATTATCCGTCGAGGAATCCCGAAATGATAAATGACATGGTGCTTGATGAAACTGATCACGTTAGATGTTTTTACTTTCGCAAGGGGGACTACTTCTGCCCACTTCGAAAAGTAATCGTTATAGCTAGTATAAACCGATGTCCTTTGATAGAAGGAGGGTTAATAGGACCAATGACATCCATACCCCAAGCTTCGAAGGGCCAAGAGGCTGCTGTAGGATATAGAAATTCAGATGGTTGATGAATAAAATCAGCATGAATTTGACATGCTTTACATCTTCTGGCATAGTCTACAGCATCTGCTATCATAGAAGGCCAATAATACCCCATTCTCCGAATGCGGTCTTGCAACTTTGGACCCGGTTGATGAGCACCACAGACACCATCATGAGCCTCACGCAGTATTTGTTTGGCTTCACTTTCTGAGAGATAGCGCAGCAAGAGTCCGTCATATGAATGACGATATAGCATATGTAAAGACGAATCATAATAGAATCGAAATGATCGTCTCTTAATTGATGCAGCTTCTTTAGGATCTTCAGGCAAAATCCCATGAACTGCGTAATCAATGAATGGAGTTCTCCAATCTTCTGCTGGGAACTTGACTCTGTAGTATAACTTTGTTCAATATGCAGATTATTCTTCATACAGAACAAGTCTCGGTCTAACAAAGTAATTGTATTTTGCCTTCGAATTGGGACAGCCAAGTCTGCAGCTAAGCTGGCAAGAGCATCAGCCTCCACATTCTGAGAACGTGGTACAAATTTAATGAAGAATCCTTTGAATGATAGGACCAACTCGACTACCACCTGATGATAGGGGATGAGATCAGGATTTCTGACTTCATAAGTCCCTCTAACTTGATTAACGATCAATTGAGAATCTCCATAAGCCTCTAAGAATTCAATATCCAATTGTTTTGCTACTTGGAGACCAATCAATAGAGCATTATATTCTGCTACATTGTTAGAGCATGGCTCATTAAGAGAATAGGCACGGTAGATGACCATTTTGTCAGGAGAAACCAAGACAATTCCTATCCCAGAGACAATATTGCCTTTAGGTCCCACTCGTGATGCTCCATCAAAATATAATTGCCATATATCATTCTTCAAAGTCATGTTACAATCTACTACTTCGTCTGGAATGTCTTCATATAATCTCGAAGTTTCAGGTATAGGATGAGCAGCTAAGAAATCAGCTAACGCTTGGCCCTTCACTGATTTTTGAGGCACATAAATCATGTCATAAGGAGTGAGCAACATCGCCCAAGTAGCTAACCTGGAATTAAGAATACTCGGTTTTCTCATCAATACCCGAATGGGATTTATTCTGGAGATGACATGAATAGTCTGTCCAGAGACATAATGCCTTGTCTTTTGGACGGCAAAAACCAAAGCTAAACATTCCTTTTCTACAGGAGTATATCTGTGTTCAGCTCCAACCATTATTCTGCTCAGATAATATATTGTTTGTTCATGACCCATATCACTTTTTTGTGCCAGAAGAGCGTCAAGTGAGTGATCTAAGGCTCGAACATATAGCAAAAATGGTCTTCCTACCACCGAAGGTACCAGAACAGGTGGGTTTGTAAGATATTGCTTAATGTCATTGAAGGCTCTTTGACACACTTCATCCCAGACGAAAGATACCCCTTTCTTTAATAGACGGGAGAAAGGTTGACATCTCCCAGAAAGATTAGATATAAATCTTCTGATATAAGCAATACGGCCTTGAAAGCCACGGAGTTCTTTCAGATTACGAGGAGGACGCATTTCAAGAATTGCTTTAACCTTATCAGGATCAACATAGATACCTTGAGAGGTAATGACAAATCCTAGAAACTTGCCACTGGAAACTCCTAAGAAAGACTTAGTAGGGTTCATTTTCAATTGATGCTGGCGCATTAATTCAAATACTGTTCTCAAGTCCTGAATGTGATCGTCCTTTGATCGACTTTTAACAGCGATGCCATCTACATAGCATTCAACTATCTTCCGTAGATGTTCTTGAAAGATATTACTCATAGCCCGTTGATACGTGGCATCGGCATTTTTAAGACCAAACGGCATAACTGTATAGCAGTAGACCCCAAGAGGTGTACGAAAAGCGGTGTGCTTCTCATCTTCTGGATGCATCTTGATCTGATTGTATCCTGAGAATCCGTCCATGAAAGACATGCGTTCAAAACTACATGTATTGTCTATCATCATATCAGTAATTGGAAGTAGAAATTCGTCCTTTAGATAAGCCGTATTAAGATCTCGGTAATCTATACAAACTCGGACTTTTTCGTTCTTCTTCATAACAGGAACAATATTGGCCACCCAATCTGGGTGTTGTTCTTCACGAACAAAGCCACATGTAATCAGCTTTTTAACTTCTGCTTCAATTGCATCCATCATATCTGGTCTAAAGCGTCGTTGCTGTTGTTTTACAGCCTTGACATTAGGCAAAATATTGAGTTTATGGGTAGCAACTTTAGGATCTAGCCCTGGCATATCCTCATAACTCCATGCAAAGATGTCAATGTAATCTTTTATAAGTTTTATCAGCTCTTCCTTTTCATCTTCAGAAAGATTTTTACTGATGAATATTGGTTTGTACGTAACTCCATCTCCAACATCAATCTGAATAACCTCATCTTCTGTAGGTGGCTGTCATTGTTCAAAACAAAGTTCCTATTGAGTATCCATCTGTTGGGCCCAAGGATCATTCTTAAATGGCTCTAATTCATCATCGGCTTGAACCATATTGACTGAGAATATTTGCCCAGATTCATCTTTAGATTGAAGTTCCTCTGAATCTGATGATTGTGAAGAGTTGGAAGAGAATTCTTCTTGTATATCTTTATAAAACATGTGGGACGGATCATATCCTAACACATGACGAGTCTTTTGGTAAAATGGATCACCACCTAATGGTAATCGTCTGCCTTTGCCTTGATTGAGACCTTGCATAGTCTTTAAATCATACCCCATGTTCTGAATGATCTTGATAGATTGCTGACTGTATTTGTCAATTCGGATTCTTCCTTTGTCTTTATCCTTCAGCTCATCTGTCTGAGCAACAGGGATATTTCTAGCCAGGCCAAACACAATTTGGTGCTTGTTTTTCTTATTAGATGGAACCACGAAATAAGATTCTTCATAACGTCTAAAAGTTACGCAAGCTTGTGATGAAGCGGCCACAAGTAGAAGATAAGGAGAAGATGTTAGGAACCTTTGAGCATACGGTCTAACATCTGTATAAGGAGGGAAAGAATTCTCCTTATGATCAATGTATAAAGTTTTTTCCGGTTCTATGTTGTCTTTATATTGATGACTTTGATTATCAGAAGATAAAGTCATTCTCTCAATAAACTTGACAGCCATATACTCGAACAGGAAATCTTCATTGATATCAAAAAGTACAGAATGATCAATATTTACATCATTTACAGTCTGATTGCTACGCTTCGGATTAATCAACAGTGGACCATCATCCGCCTTCTGCGTAGATTTGCCAAGATTGACAATCAATGGTAGTTCTCGATCATTCGTACAAGAAGTACGTCCTTTGACCTTGATCATAAAAGGTTGAACTTGGCTCTTAGCAGGAATATTTATTGATTCCTCAGATGAAATTTGAGTTCTTCCTTTAACCTTGATCATCAGAGGTTGATCATTGACAGGTTGGGATTGAATTCGTCCCTTGACTATGATCTTCAAAGGTTGTTCTATTGGCGAATCTTCATTAATAGAGTGATCCTCAGAGGATGATTGATCTTCAGCCATGTCTGATATATCTTTCACATGCTCTTGTTTATAAAGCCTTGAATCAGAGAAGTAGGCTTTGACACCTTTGAACGGATTAATATCAGCAAACTCAGTTTTCACAACTCCTTGGGAGTCCACATATTTGAAACATTGGTGAAGAGTTGAAGGCACAATATTGTGCTCATGAATCCACGGTCTTCCAAGAAGAATATTGTAGGATACATCCGAGTTGATAACATAGAAAGTTACCATAGTTCGAAGATCACCAATCTAAATTTGCAGACGAATCTTCCCCAGTGGTTTGCTCTTGCCAGAGTTAAAGCCGACTATCGTAGTACTAGTGTAAGTCAGCTCACTAGTAGGAATCCTCAGAGGTCTTAGCATACTCTGAAGAATTATACTAATTGAAGACCCAGTATCGATGTAAATCCTGTCAATTTCAGTGGATCCGATATATCCAGTGTAACACAGAGGCCTATCATGCTTGTTGTGTTTTAATAGCATATCCTCTTGTGTAAAGGTGATGTTAGGAATTGCTTCCATCACACTATGGCATTACGGACATGACACTGGTATATTATCAGGAGTCTTGAATTGTGCCAAGCATGAATCTGCTTGAAGTAAAGTTTCGCTCAAAGTCTCTCTGCTTTCTCTGGAAAGGCGAAACAGTTCAAATATAGAAAGTCTAGCCGGAGTATTGGCTAACTGAGCTAGAATGTTAAACTTGTAAGGCTTCATCACCACCCCCTGATTGGAAGCAAGCATCAATGGGATATCAAAGCGTACTGCCTTCTATTTTCCCTTTTCAACCATAGACGGTTTAACAGGAACAGGAGAAGGTTGAACTAGTAGAGTCTCCACTACATCTTCCACTTCTTTGGAGGATCCCTCGTAATCTTTGTGGTACTCTTTCTCCGATCTTGTACCAGCAAATGTTTCTTCTTCAGACTCAGGAGAAGGAAGTACCATATTACAGGATTTAGTTTTTCTTTCCTTAGCCTTCTTCTTGTGAGGGTTGTTACGAGGCACTTCAGAACCCAATCCAGCAGTAGAATTCTGATTTTGAATTTGTAAAGAAAGACGTATTCCTTTATCATAATTCAAACCTTCTGCCTTTTGAAAGTTGTAACCCATCTTCCTCATGAGAAGGACAGATTGCTGACTATACAAGTGGATAGGCAGTGAGCTTTGGAAAGGTGTTTTAACACCGGAAGAGGAAGAAACCTCTGCAACTACAGGAGAATAAAGCATAGACGTCTCTGTAGTTAAGGGAGGAGAAGGATTCGGGATACGAGAAGAAATCCCTGTTGGAACTTTTTCATAAGCAGCAAAGACTTGTTGTGCCCGGTATAAAGGAACACTATTCATGGCTAGCCACTGCTGATGAGTAAGCTTGAGCTTGGTAGGAGGAGCTAGACTTGGAGGACAGATGTTTAGTCCTTTCAGTCTACCTTCTAGAGGAAGGCCATCCCATAGATGATCCAAGTCATTAGGATTTGTAATAACATGAGAAATCATGTTGCAGGTTTTGACTTTCTTACCTTTCCTGGATTTTAAAGTTTTACCTTCATTTTCCAACTCAGGTATTAAGTCAGGATGTACCCACATGATTTCACCATTCTTCAATATGAGCGGCAGCAATCCTGTATTTTCTTTCCTGGCAGGCGGGATATTCACGATCTTCATCGTCGCCTTCGGAATCGGGATAATTCCATCTGGGACTTGCTGTGGAGGAAAATCTCCAAACTGAAGAGAGACCATGTTGGTTGTAACCGTATGGTCATCATTGGTTAAAGCGATAGCGCCGCCATTTATCAGGTCTTGGATCTTCTTTTTCAAGATATAGTAAGCACTGGTAGGATGATTAATGTATCTATGATAGATACAATATTTGGGATTGTCAGTCAGATTCACCTCATTAGGCCTTTTTGGCTCTGGAACCTGAAGTTTGCCACTTTTTACCAGACACTGAAATATCCCTGGGATATCACTTTCGTCAAAAGTGTATTCTTCCTTTGGCCTAGAAGATTCCTGATTATTTGGCATCGTTTTGTTCTTGGAGAGATTGACCATAAGAGTATCTTTTCCTTTCACATTACGATTGCCAGGATTATTACCAGGATTACTTTTCTTTCCTTTATCTTCTGAAGCAAAAATCATCCCATGTTTTCGAGCCAACATACCATTGGTCTCGGCAAAAACTGCTGCTATGATAAACGAAGCCCAATCTGTGAATTGGGAACCTGTAAAGACAGCAATGGATGGTCGCAGATTCATCTTGCATGTATCGATCAACGCTGAATCTGGCATACCAGGAGGCATCTTTAGAGTAGCCTGTCGGAAACGTTCAATGAACGTCCGAGTATCTTCTTTCTCCTTTTGTTTTATTTCTATCAAGGAGGACATGTTCATGTCCATACCTCCTTCATAGAAGCAGGAGAGAAATATTGCCTTGAATTCGTCAAAAGACGAAATAGAGTTATCGGGTAAGCTACGATACCAGTCATAAGCTGAACCCGTCAGACACCCGATGAACACTCGAGTGAGAAGAGCATCATTTTTCTGCAAGTGTACAGTCATAATATCAAAGTAATTGATATATTGACTTGGAGATGCTTTTCCATCGAATAAAACCATGGATTGTGGCTTGAACTTCGGTGGGAAGGGTACATCATTCCAATGAGGAGGATAAGGTTGCTTAATCCCTAACCTCTGGAGCTGATCTTTGTGCCTCAAAACTTCAAACTGTGCTTTGAGTTCACGCACTACTTGAATGGCTTCACTGGTTTGAGGGAGCACATTTGATTGAATAGTCGTTGGATGTACCGTAACCCCCACTGGAGGTGGTACATCTTCTGGAATGATGGGATCTGAAGATGCAGAATTTTGATTAACAGCAGGCTCTTGAATATTCGAAGGTATATTAGCCCCTTGACTATCTTGAGTTTATACTGCTACTGGTACCGAAGTTATTACTGTAGGTTGAGCAGTTTGCTGATTCAAAATTATCTGATGCATGCTTTGCACCATGTTGAGCATGTCTTTCAATGATTGCTCCACGGCAGTGAGACGTTGTTCCGTATTAACAGATGACGTCTCTGGTTCATCTCCAACAGCGTAGGATTCAACCTCTCTTGAAGATATATAGGGATTAGTATAGAAGTATGAATCCACACTATCGATATCAGACTCAAAAGATTGAGTACCCCTAGCTTCTGAATCAGAAGTCTGTAATTGCCTTTGTCTTCTTGATCGAGTATTCTGATATACTCCTTCAAAGGAATCAAAAAGCCTGTTGAACTGTTGTTGACCTGGAGTTTGGGACATGTTCTGTCTCGGTCGTCGTCCTCTGTTAGTATAAGATGCCATGTTGACTGATGCATATGACAACTCATCTTCTTGGTCTTCAGCTTGATGTTGAAGCGAGTTAAAACTTAAACGATCAAAAATTGACCGTCTTGAAGCTGAACAACAACAATTGATCACGACCTGGTGATATTCATAATGATGTTTTTCTTGGGGGAGCATCACCGGAGATTGTGAATTTGTACGCTTTTGCATTAGCAAGTTACGTAAATCAAAAGGAACAGATGGAGTATTCTTCTTTATTACATTTGGGGTAGAAAAACGTTTAGTCCCTTGTGTATAAAGAAGATTACTGACTTCAATCGTAGAACCAAACTGTACATTTTTACGCGTTTGGGGTTGTGTGCGTAAATCTTAAGATTTAGCACGAAGGACTCCATTTTCATGGCGCGTGATTTCCAAGTTTGGTACTTTGCGTAAAGCAGTATAAGAAGGTTGTTGGTGTAGGACAGAAGTTTTACCAATGACATTTTTACGCTGCACACGTTTAGGTACATTCATATTAGATGTACAAACATCGTTATGATTTTTATCTACACTGTCAAAGACAGGAGACTTACCTTTACGCGTGGAGCGTGAAAATTGATTATCTACCACATCACAGACGGAAGATTTTGCTTTACGCGAGGAGTGTAATTTATGTGTGTATACCACGTCACAGACGAAAGACTTATTTTTACACTCAGAAGCATTAGAATCTGCCACATTATAAATGGGAGACTCATTCTTATGCCTTGAGCGTAAAACTTGGTTTTTATCCACTGAGCGTAAAACTTGATTTTTACGCAGTGGGCGTGAAACCTGATTATCTTCACCGTTACAAACGGGAGATAAATCATCACACTTTGAGTGCAACTCTGAAGTGAGGACCGCCTCGTTACGAACGGGAGCCCCTACGACAGGAGTGAGAAGAATTCCCTTGTCATCAGAAGTCACAGAGAGATCAGAAACCACTTTGGATTTGGGAATCCAAACTTTTCGTGCTTTACGAGACTTTTGAACATTGGAGTAGCGAGAACCACCCCCAGTTCGGAGCATTTCTTCATAGGCAGTCTGGTCGAAGTGCACAACCAGAGTCTTCTTGGTCGAACCGACTGAAACATCATCATATTGAGCAATCACCTCCTCGTCAGAGGAGAAGATAGTCCCCAGCAAAGTCGCCATTTTATTTCACTTAACAAAATTGCCAAACAAAAGGTTGGATTTTGAAAATAAAACGAGAAAAAGTACAAGAAGTACAAATTTGATTCTGGGAAAGTATTGCTATGGAAGTCTGATCTGTAAATGATCACTTTGTTCCTTGGACCATATAATGATGATGAAGATCACTGCTTGAAGTAGAACAACTTGGAAGAACTAAGTCACCAGAAAGGTATCGATGCACTTGGGCACTGATGGCGAGGCCGAATGCTTTCCTGCTTTGCTTCACTCTGTTCTGAAAGAAAAGTTGAAGAAGAATGCTCGGGAGAATCAAAATCTCGAAGTCCTGATCTCTGTATTCTCTCATGTCCTCCTTGTCTTTGAGAAAAATGAGTCTATTTATAGACTGGGGCTTCTGTGCGTAAAAGAGCATCAAAATCTGTCTTTACGCTAACAACTGCCACCCATGATCAGAGTCATCCTTTGCATATGTTGACACGCGTCCCATCATTTCAGTACGAATAGGATACATGTACACACGTTCTTCGAAATATGTGGCATGAAGGCCATGTAGGCAAACCACGTTCCAAACTGGCCAGAAAGAATAGGGCGTAAAAATAGCCCCAACATCCTCTGGGCGTAAAGCAGTAAGATGAGCGTAAAATAGCTCTGTCATAGGTTTCCCGCGTAAAGTGGTTATTGAATAACCTTGAGCGTAAAATGGCTCAAATAGACTTTACGCACACATTGTTTTATGAGCGTAAGAACTCATGAAAAACTCCGTGCGTAAAAGAAACCATACAGTGAGAGTAAAGTAGCTCGATCCCCATAAACGACAACAATGGTCTTTATATAGGGCAAATTCCATTGAATTCTGTGGTAAATGCCATCATTAATATCTTCATGTCGGAGTTTGCATTAAATGCAAGATTTGACAGCTTTGTCCAGCGTAAAAGAGGCTGCTCTGTCCTTGGCGTAAAATCATAGGTGTAGACCCAAGCGTAAATTGATTAGCCTGCTTAGGCATAAATTGATTAGCCTAGTCTTGGGCGTAAAAGAGATTACCCGCTCTGCTTGGCGTAAAAATTGATCATTTATGAATGGGATGACTCTTTCTTTGAAGCACTTTTTACGCTCCTACAGACACGACACGAGACAAAGTAGGACTCGTGCTCGTGCTTAGAGGCTCGCCTAGGAAAGTGCTACAAGCCTAGGGGCCTGCACCGTGTCCACAACACGCCGTGTCCGTGTTCTAGGGCCGTATCCGAACCCTCGACTGAACGCGCACATCACAGTGTAAATCAGGTTCATTTGGGATTTCTCTCAATTCACTCGATAACTCCTTCTCAAACTTCATACGTGTCGTGTCAGTCATGTGTCCAAGATGTCCAACAAGTATCGTGTCCAAATGTGTCATGTACAGCGCACACGACGTGTCCAACAGCAGGGCACTGAATCGAGGCCTCGTGCACGTGTTCTTGTCCAAATTTGGACACAAAAAGAGACACGAAGTGTGCTCCGTCAGTGAGGGATCCAAAGTAAACATATAAGGCTACAAAACATGAAATTAGTTTTGAAAAATAATATCAAAAAGTTCTCACAAGTATTTCATCAAACACCTACTGTATGCACTGATACGTGTCCGATACGGACACGAAATGGACACGACTCGATACCAAACCTATGCTAGCAGCTAGGGGACTCCTAGGGCTATGCACTCATGTAAAGAAATCAAAATTTGAATGGGTTTTGAGAGTTTTACCTATAGGTTTCAAAGCTCCTTGAAAAGCTCCAAAAGAGGGGTTTCTCCTTGCTAGCTAATCTCTCCAAATTATACCAAACCTGAGAATACTCTCCATGAGCAGCAAGAAGGAATGGATTAGAACCTAGTGCAAAAGATTTGATCTAAAAAGGACCTAAAATGGGAAAGTTATGGATTGGGGAAGATGGCTATACCTTTCTTTCTTTAAACTTGGAAACTTGGATGAAAAGAGGCAAGAACACATGAAGAGGGGTTTATATAGGGGAAAATCCCAATGGTGGCTGGCCACTAATGCTAGGGTTAGGGTTTCTAGTTAGTTGTGGGCTTGGGCTCTCCCTAAGACAAGTTACATCTAAGTTTCTAAGGGCCCATTCTCTAAAATCAATTCTCATGACTAAAACTACTATTTGATTTCTAACTTGATAATTTCTACCCTCAAGTTAAGTTAACCATCCTACTTAGCCTATGGGTTAAGTCTAAGCTTCTAGGTTAGGCTTCACTAGGCTAAAACCAATCATAGCACATAACACTTATTTAAATAATAATAAATTCACACAAATTCTAATAAATCATAATAAATTCAAATAAATCCTAAAATGACCAAGATACCCTCTAGGCTAAAATATACTAATTAAACATCCAAATCACATGGCTAGACTCTAGGTTACTATCTCTAGGGTACACTAGCAAAACACCAAATCACAAGTCATGATTTTAAATAGTTTAAAAAAATGATTAAAAATCACCAAAAATTATAATATAAAATAAATATCAATAAATAATAATTATAATTATAAAATTTCAAAATTATTCTCATCTGGAAAACTGGGTGTTACAACACCAACGTGACCAGAATGGTCAAATCAACTAGGACAGCCTACCCATAAGTCTAATTTGAATACAAGGGCAAAAAGGTAATTTTGGGCCAAAATGATGTCCGTGTTGGACCCACTTTATACCGAAAAATATGCCAGGATAAAAGTCCACTAAACCAAACAAATTATATATGTACGAATCCAGAATGACGATACGAACTCAACGGTATATCCGAAATTGGATTCCGATGAGTCAATTTGAAAATGGTCCATTGACCAGGACATTAGAATTTCGGTTTGCAGAGAAATGCGTGTCGAAGTCAATATCCACTAAATCTAGCAAAGTATATGTTAACGAGTCCAGAATGACGATACGATCTCAACGGTATATCCGAAATTGGATTCCGATGAGTCAATCTCAAGATGGTCCGTTAACTCAGATTATGGGGCCCGTATTGCACCGAAATACGTGCCAGGGCCCACGTCCTCCAAATCTAACAAACTTTATATGAATTTATGCTAGAATGATGCCACGAGTCTACTGGTGGTGTCAAAATTTGAATTCGTAGTCCTGGATCCAAAATTAGAATTTTATACGTTGAAAATTACGAATTCGGACGACCAACTTTGGCGTCAAATTTAACCAATCAAACAAGCTCACAATGAAAGAGGGGCAAGAAGATGGTTATACCAGCTGTACACAAGAACTAGTGGCATATCAAATGGAGATGCGACGACGGAGTTACGAGTCGACGAAGTTGGCTCCACAAAACTGTCCAAAAATAACACAATTTAAATGGTCAACTTGGCAGCCGGTTTTGATATATCAAACGGTCGAATTAACGGCTGAAACTTGACAGAAGTGAAGGGGTATATACCGAGATTGTGACGAAGGAAAGAGTTCATCAATTCAATGGTCGGATTGTCTAAAAAAATATGCACGAAGTCGCTACCCCGAAACGCGATTCTGGATTTGAATCTGCGCGCGTCACGATGGGATGAAATGCATGTATCACCCTTGCACCGCATCGGGGACGTCAGGGACCATCTCAAGACATTTACCGGAGGTCGCCCAGGGCTGTCTGACCTCGAGGGAGGTGTCATGCGGCCTTTGCAGCACCACAATCGCAGCTGCTACTGCTCGTGGTTGTGTATACACGTAGTCGTGACACTACTGCGTGTCGCTACTGTCCTGGTAGTGAGGGGGCCCTTATGGTCACCGAAGCTAGATGAGACGGCAGTCGGCCTCGTGGAGCACGATAGCACTGCTCGTGCGACGGTGGACGGGAGGGGTTTCTGCCATGTGGCTAACGCTATTACTCGTGCGCGCATGCTGCTGCTCATAGCTGTAGCTACTTGGCGGTGCACGATGCTGCCTGGCCATGCTCGGCCACGTCGTACATGCACGTGACGTCACAGCCATCATAGCTGGTTGCTGCTATGGCTACGTGAGGAGGCATGGGGTTCTGGTTGACTATGAAGGAAGAGAAAGAGTTGATATTGATGGTGGTGATGATGATGGTGATGGTGGTGATGATGATGGTGATGGTGTGAAGAAGAAGAAGAAAAAGAAGAAGAAGAAGAAGAAGAAGATGAGAAAGAAAATAAAGTTGAGAGGGAGGTGATATGGTTGGCCTAGGTAGGAAAGAGCTGCTGCTCGGCTAAGGGGGGTTGTGGCTGCTGTTGTGAGTTATTGGAGAGAGAGAGTGAGATATTATTGAATGAACGGGTGGGTTGGCTGTGAGGAAAAAGTAGAGAAAGAGTGAGTTATTGGAATCTCTCCAAAAAAAGAAGTTTGGAAATTAGGGCCGGCCATGGGGGGTTATGGGAGTGAGTGCCATATAGGAATGGGTGATGGTGATTGGTGGTGGATAATTCAAGGGCTAGGATTAAGTGTAGGGATTAGGTTAAGTTAAATTTGAGGAGTATGATGAATAAAGTTGTCCATTGGATATTTTAAGTGGGTTGACTAGGTGTTTGGTGTTTTGTTGGAGGAAATGAGTGTGTTGGTATTCATAAGGGGATAACATAAAGCTTGGGTTTGGTTCGATTGAGTCGGGTTGGGTCAAAGTTGGGCTTAGCACGATAAATGGCTTAAACTAGTCATTTATAATCACGGGTAAATAAGTAGCATGCGGGGCTAAATTAAATGGGACACAAGTGTCATGTGGGTAGTAGGCTTAATATGGATCGTGTCCATATTTTGGGTCGACCAGTTTGGGTCGAAATGGTGTCCACAATTCAATTCGAAAATAAATGTGAATCCGTGGGATGAATTAAGATTGGGTCTTTGTGTCAGGAAAGTTGTACGATAAAAATAAAGCACAAGATGGTGTGTTTGAGTAGGACACGGAGGTCGTGGGTGTAGGGTGTTTTGACTAGATCATGAATGTGAAGTTGGTTTTGAGAAAACAGCTAGTCTTGTGCTCCTAAATTAAAAGTCACGGCAACGTGCAAATGATAATCAAAGATAAAAGTAGGAATTGTCAAATGGCCTAAATTGATCCAAAAGTTGTGCAATGCAAAAAGAATACAAGAGAATAAGTTTGAGTGGGACATGTTATATCAAAATGAAGATAATCTTGTCTACTACAAACTCATGAAGGAAGTTTCCAGAGATTGACATCTTTGACGCTCCAGAAATCAAAATTACGGAAAAAACATTTAATAATCAAAATAATTAAATAAAAATATTTTTTGAAAATAATTCATTTAGAAAATTTTAAAATAAACCCTAAAATTCAGGAGGTCACATCCTATCCACCTTATAAGAATCTTGTACTCAAAATTAAAAATCATCTAATAGATCAAGCTAAAGCATGTACCTGTTAAGGCTACAATACTCAATCTGCTACCCTTGTGATCATCCATTCTATTTCTCTCTACAAATATTTTGGTTTAGGTTCAACAAGCTTCTTCAATTAAAAACTATGTCATTTTACCCTTTAGAATCTTTCATACCAATATAGAACCTTTACATATACTCTAAAAGACAGGTCATCCTCGAGATACATATACATCAACCATATTTCCAATCTCAGTTGCAAATAGTTTGTTCTCTTATCCTATACTGAGTATCTTTACCATATCAATCTCAAGCTCCTTGTATTAATTGGCTTCAGTCCTTCTCTACAGCTTCTCCTTGAAATTAAACTTTCAAAACCTATTCTTGGCATTGAGCCTTCTCTTCTTTTTACTCAACAACTCCTGAATATAAACCCTTAATTTCAAACTCTTGATTAATTTACCGATTTATTTATTAGCAATGTACATATGTCCTTGCTGAAGTAACGTGTAGGCAACTCTAGAGGGGGGTAAATAGATTTTGTGTCGATAATCACAAAATAAAAAATAACTCTATATCCCCTCCACAAAACTATTATCAAGAGAGTAAATAAATCAGAGAGAAATACAGAAGTAAATAAAGATCAGGAGAGCATACGCAAACACAACAATTTTAATCTGATTTTCCTCGTGGAGGACTAGTCCAGGCCTGAAAACTCTAGCTCAGGATTGAAATCCACTATTTGTGAAATAGCGTACAACTACGTCCCTTTACTCAGAAGAGCACGCCAACTTCTTACAGATTCGCAGGTGGCAAAACTTAAAATTGTCCAGGTGACTTTTCTTTCACTCTTGCATACAACTTCTAGCTGATATCGCACTGAGCGCCTTCGGCTAAGGAGAGTTGTGGCTTAGGAGATATGAAAGAATGAGGCTTGGAGTAGTAGAGCTTAGAAAGCTTGAATATTTGAAGGTGAGAGATGATTTGAAATGAGAGAATTCATGCTATATTTACACTACTCTGGGGAGGCAGAGTTCGGCCCGAATTCTGTCCCAAGAATTCAAATTTTTGAACGTTAGACAGCTTGTATCAAGCAGGCCTTAAAAATTAGGGTACTGAAAATCATGGGACAGAGTTCGGCCCGAACTCTGCCTTAGACAGAGTTCGGCCCGAACTCTGTCTCCCTTGGGACAGAAGTTCTCAATGGGCTATGGTGGTTTGGCTTGGTTCAGGAATTGGTTCTTTTGTATGGTAGAGCTTAGAGAGATATGTCTAGGGTTTGAGATGACACAGTGCGAATCAACGTACATATTCTTCGAGACTCACTAAATTGAAGATTACAGACTTGGAACAAATAGGAAAACTAAGAGCCCTTTGATGACGCCTTTTTTCTGATATTTGAGCAAACCTGAAGACGTCTTTTACTTTGATAGTAGTCGTCCATAGATAAGCAGACCTGAAGATGACTTTTTTTTTATAGCAGTCGTCCAAAGATAGCAGTCAGAACCCCCGATGTGAGGCCCCAGATAGGTCGCTAGGCGGTTCAGAGAAATCTTTTTGTATAACGCCGTCTTTGGTCCATCATTAACACTACAAGAAAAGTGACTTTTTACGACATTGAAATTACAACGTGCATAAATAGCATGTCGTAAATAATTGATTCACGAAGTACATTTCACTAAATGTCGTAAAAAGGTCAAAATATAAATATCTTACATTTATTTATACTATTGACGATGTGCATATAATGTCGTAATTGTTTATACCAAATACGACACACAATAAACGTCGTAAAGATGAAAAAAAATAGCGCCAATTTTTTTTCAGAACCCGCCCACCAGTTTCATCTAAGAAAAACTTTTCAACCCTCTTTCCTTGACTCCCAGGCCTTTCTTCTTCTTCTTTTTCTTCTTCTTCTTCTTCTTCTTCTTATTTTCTCTCTCTTTCTCGACTCTACTTCCGTGGTTTCAATTCCTCACCTCCTCGAGATCGACAGTTAGGATATCTCCAACTTCTCCCTCTACTTACGTAAACCCTAATTTTAGGCTAGGGTTTCCATTTTATGCTATTGATTTGTTCATCGTGATAGAATATAGGTTTGATCTGTCCATTAAATTAGGGTCGGGGCTAGGGTTCATGTACCCATTCTCCTTTTTGCGACGTAGGTAGGAGAGCTATGATCTCTGATGATGAAGGTGAGTCCTTCTCTTTCTTTCAATAGTCTCATTTGCTTTAATTTTGGGTGTTCTTGCACTATTTCTGTAAATTTGGTAGATGGGTTTTAGGAGGAAGAGGAAGGACGAGAGGCTGACAAGGAAAGTGATGACAAAATCAATAGGGATGACGATGAAGACGAGGAGGAAGAAGAAGGTATAAAAATTTTAGTGTTTCTTCGAGTCTTTTTGGAGGAAATTGAGAGTAACTAAAAGAATCCACCTATATACATGATTTCTGCTAGTCATACTGCTAGGAATGTTGTTGTTAAAGATTTACAAGTAGATTCACACATCGAATCCTCTTTATATTTAGTAATGAAAATCTAAAGGACTTTTCTCAGCCCAAGCTATCAAACTATTCATCATAGACATTCCTATATGATAACATGACTTAAGAATTTGTTTTCAGGCTTTTCCATGGTGTGATCCCTTTTTTGCATCTGTCTGTTTTGTTTATATGGAATAGAGTCGTTAATTTTTATTGTTCTGGAATGCAATTTCTAACAATTATTAGGTTCTTTCACCCCTATAGCTTTTGTAGTCAAGATTCCTAAGTCATTATCTTTTGTTATCGGTAGATTGGTACTACAGTTGGTGGAAAAACAAATACATTTTATGGATTTAACCACGATATGTTTTGTTATTTGGAGTTAATATCCTTCTTTTTGGTTAGGACTACTTATTTTCTTGATTGCATATTTATGTTACTGACATATTGTGCCTTTTATAAGATGCTGATATGAATGATATTATTAATTATCAGTCGTTGATATTTAACTTTTAACCATTTTATATTCCGACCCGCTATTTTCTTCTTCTTCTTAATTTTTAGTTTATTATCATGCTACTGTTTGGGGGATAACTTAATTAGGATGCAGGATATAGCAACAGAAGATGGGTAAGGTTGGGGATTGGTAGAGGAAAAAGACATGGAAAAGATTGGAATAGTTCTTTATGGAAAAAAATATATGATAACTGTGAAACGATGGCTTTCACAATAATTATAGGTGGTTTGTAGTATGATATGAAGTTAGGTGCTTTGATTTGGTCAAAGTATTAGAAAATAAGAGAAAATACCCAACTTAACATGGATGGAGATAATTAAAGAACATGTAAGAATCACAGATCATGACCAATCTTCATTAATTCCTCTGACTACTTGAGATTGAATCACGAGTATACCACCAACCACTTGCCATTAAAAATTGGTCATGTAGTTCAATATGTCTGACGTAAATATAGACAGCTGTAGGGTGAAGTGACGAATGAGAACAATATTGACAAGTTTAAGATGGGTAGATAAAGTAGAGAGTTACTTGTACTGTCAAATGCATGTTTATAGTATTATCAAGTGTGACAACTTTTTACCTATCTAATTGATTTGTTTGGTTCGACTTCGGAATGCAGGTCCTTGCTAGTTGCTAATGCTGGGGACTTTGGAATGCGGGTCCTTGCTGGTTGCTAGCTAATTAATTTGTTTAGTTTACTGTCAAATGCCTGTTTATAGTGTTATCAAGTGTGACAACTTTTACCTATCTAATTAATTTGTTTGGTTCGACTTCGGAATGCAGGTTCTCTCTCAACCTACATTAGTAAAGTTGCTTGCAGCAGAGTTACCTGTGTCTTGTCCACGCTTTGGCATACAAAATAAAATTAATCAACTAAGGATGATAATTTATATTATCAAACTATGGGCCCTGCAATTTAATCAGCTGGTGGTGGTGCTACATTACTCAAAAGGTTGGCAAACCAAGAACTCTACAGGAAAAGAAGATGAAGCAACAAGATTACTATAATGATGATAATATCTCTCTTCTCATTTGTAACTAAGTAATTATTGTAGAAGCATGGAAAATATTGCTTTTAGTGCCACATCGGAAAGGAGAAGAAGAAAGGGCTCACTCCATTCTATAAATAGAGCCCCCTTGCCTCCTTTGAAAAGGGCACCAACTTCTCTTCCCTCCTTCCAATTTGGACTCTTCCTACTACGCATCCTCGGGTGCTAGAGCGAAGAAGTCTAGGATAGTGCGGGCTCGTCGAGCTCAGTCAGCTATCCCAATCTCTGACCATCTGAGCATCCCGCTAACTGTTATACGGGCCTCTTATGGAAAGTTGTACAAAACTGCCCGTGTCCAGCCCCCGGCGGCCAACGGACAAGGTGGTTCTCAAGAGTCTCCCAACAATGATCAAGGGCAAGTACTTTTACTTGCCCCGCATCAGGGAGCAAACATGATACCTACGCACTCGTGTGCTCGGGATACCCGATCCCACAAAACGAGTACAAAGGTTGACCGAGATGTCCTTGACTTGCGAGATGTAATCCTTCACAAGCGCAAGGAAAGAAGGGGATTCTCTATGCCGCTCGAAATCAACATGGAGCCTCATGCGGCCCAAAAGCAGCAGGGGGCCTTATGCGACCCAGAATCAACATGAAACTCCATGCGGCTCAGAACTTGTGGAGTTTTATGCGGCTCAAAAATCCCTGAGAGCTTCATGCGGCTCAAAGAGCTTCATACGGCTCAAATAGTTTCACGCGGCTCAGAAAAAGCCAAGTGGCCTTATGTGGTTCAAAATAGGCCCATACAACTGGCCATAATTACTCCATGCAGCTGGCCAATAATGCTCTGACACAAAGTGACAGCTCTGACATGATGGCTCTGACATAAAGAAAAGATGCGACATGCTCATAAAAAAAGAGAAAATCTTTATGATATCGGACACAGTTCACAAAGTCCAAAGAAAGTTCTCTATGCGGATGACCAGTGTGGCCTTCATGCGGCTCGGTTATGAGGCCATCCCCATGCGGCTCGGTTATGAGGCCACCCTCATGCGGCTCGGTTATGAGGCCACCCTCATGCGGTTCGGTTATGAGGCCACCCTCATGCGGCTCAGTTGTAAGGCCACCCTCATGCGGCTCGGATGTGAGGCCACCCTCATGCGGCTCGGATGTGAGGCCACCCTCATGCGGCTCGGATGTGAGGCCACCCTCATGCGGCTCGGTTGTGAGGCCACCCTCATGCGACTCGGTTGTGAGGCCACCCTCATGCGGCTCAGTTGTGAGGCCGCCCTCATACGGCTCAGAAAGGGGAACAGTTCTTCATGCGGCTCGCAACCTAGTGGCAGTTGGGACACGTGGCAGAAGTTGACTAAGTCTTAACAACTCAGATTTATTGCAACCAACAGATCATAGCAGTTCAGATTTATTTCAACCAGCATAACTGTCCAGATTTGTTGCAACAAACAGATCAAGATTAATCTTAACCAATCTCCAACTGCCCACTTTTTAAGGTACAATTATAATGATGTGGCCATACCCCACTCATCACAAACTCCTATAAATAACAAGGTGCTATTCCCTTGTACACACACAGAGATATACATACAGAGCATCTCTTCACCGGAGCCAAGGTTGCGTTCGATCGTCCAAGGAGTAAGGCAGAGTTGATAGCACTTTCCTGAGCCTCTACCGTCACCCCCCAGAATCCAAATTAAACAATTGTACTTAGATTGTTTTTCCTAGGTTTTGTTCCTAGGCTCTCTTTGTACGAGCGAGTTTCTAATTGTGAATTAAATTTCAGTCCTTCCATAAAATTGTTCTGTTCTTTGATAATCAATAGAAAAGACGATGGCGACTCTACTGGGGACTAACTTCTCCATTGCTAAAAAGTTGGTGACGCAATCGGACGTAGCTAAACTTGGATCCATGTAACAACGCTGGTTGTTCGCTTCGACCAACAAGCGTTTGAAAAGATGCTCTCCGATGGGAGTGCTAGCCCGGTCTAGAAGTGAGCCGGTACGAAGAAGAACCATAGGGAGTGGAGGCCCAAGACTGCTGCTTCTCCCCAAGCTCTGGATGAAGTGTTCTCTGCTGGCCAAGACGGCAGAGAAGACTCATATACGGCCCCACTTCAGGCCACAGAGGATCCTGCTGTCCCCAAGTCCGGCAGAGGAAAGCACTACGATGCTGGACTTGCGGAAGTAAGGGGGAACTCTGTACAGAAGCTGCATAAAGGCGCCCTCTGCATGAAGGCTCATGCGGCCACCCATCTTAGCCGCATGGAGAAGGCTCTTGCGGCCACAAGTTCCAGCCGCATACAGAAGCATCATACGGCTACAAATTCCAGCTGCATAAAGAAGGCTCATGCGGCTCCCATAATTTCCAGCCGCATGCATGATGCTTATGCGGCCACCAACCCCAGCCGTAGGAAGATGGCTTATGCGGCATCTAATCCCAGCCGCAGGCCATCTACCCTATACGACTCAAGTTCACACTTTGACCGGCTCTCATGCGGTCCTAACCTCAGAAGCTCTCATAAGGGTGTGCCAGACTCTATGCGGCACAACTTGGACTCTTCCTACTATGCACCCTCGAGTGCTAGAGCGAAGAAGTATAGGACAGCACAGGCTCGTCGAGCTCAGTCAGCTATCCCAACTCATGACCATCAAGGAGTACCACTGACTGTTACGCAGGCCTCTGATGGAAAGTTGTACAAAACTACCCGTGTCCAGCCCCCAGCGGCCAACGGACAGGGTGGTCAAGAGTCTCCCAACAATGATCAGGGGCAAGTACTTCTACTAGCCCCACATCAGGGAGCAAACATGATACCAACACACTCGTGTGCTCGGGATCCCCGGGCCCACAAAGCGAGTGTGAAGGTTGCCCGAGAAGTACTTGACTTGCGTGATGTAATCCTTCACAAGCGCAAGGAAAGAGAAGAAAGCTTGGTGTGCAGAGAGTCCTTCCATGGACATCACTGCACTCAAGTCATTATCAACTGCTGCTGCAACAAGAAAATAGTACAAGAGGGTCGGCAGTCCGTCTTCCAACGACTACAGTGGCCAGTGGTCCTAGAACAAGGCTCGGGAGACGAGATGCTTCCTTTCGCCTCTTGTAATTCTACCCAGAAAGTCCCTACCAGCAAGGAAGGGAAGAAAATCTCTAGCCCGATGATCTCAACTAGTGCAGCTAAGAAACTCTCATCCAAGCGGTTGTCCACAACCACCACAGGAGGAGTTTATCAAGGCACCCGCTCTAAGACGAAATCTTCAACACATGGAGATTCGTCATCTACATCCCTGGGGGTACCGAAGTTGGGGGTAGTACTCCCCAGAACATCCAGGACAATCCGGTATTCCAAGAAGATGAACCAAGGGAGACAGTTCCCCTAACAGATGCAACAGAACCAGACACTCCTAGAAACGTCCATGGGTGCCAAGATAAAGCAACCTCCTATGCAGGGGGTAGCACTTCCTCCGAGTCCGAACGGAAGGAGAACATTCCTACATATCCCGATGACTTCTCCATTCGGGGGTATGATTCGGAGAGCACATCCTCCACCGTTCCTTCCACTGTTCCTCGTGTGAGAACGATATTTATGACTGAGAATGACCAGGACGGTCCCAGCGATCGATAATGCCTCGACACTCTTGAGGCCATACTTCATACCATGGTCAAGTCAATAGACGAGATCAAGGCGGCTCTACCAGCTTTCTAAGGAAGGACGCCTGGCCAAACAAGCTTGGGTCCCACCGTCAATGCGGACTCAAACACAACCGCACCAACCCCGGGTGACAATCCACCTGGAATGTCGACTCCCACTGCTACAAAAGAGGCCAGGGAGGCGAGAAGAGAAGTCCAGGAGCTCCAGGAAATGTTTTATGCCCGAGAAAACTCTCAGGACCTCAGGATACGACAGCCGTATCCCGCTGCATGGAGAGATGTCCCCTTCCCTCCTCGATACAAACCATTCAACATCAATCCATATGACGGAAAGACATCTGCGAGCCGGTACATGACATACTTTGAAGTCATAACAGACCATCTACCGCATGACGACGCCATCCTCACGCGGTTGTTCATTGGGGCATTGGAAGGGGTCACATTCGATTGGTACCGCAACCTGTCGGATAACTGCATCCACTCCTTTGTCGGCTTTAAACATATGTACTTGGAAAGGTTCTACGAGGTGGGACACGACGTGATAATGTCAACACTCATGGACGTTGTTCAAGGAGAAAAAGAACTGACAAGGAATTACATCGAGTGGTTTCGCCAAACCGCGACAAAATTGTCCTCTGGTAATCCAGACTCTTCTTTAATTGAGATTTGCCAAAAGAGGCAACTCCCTACAATCAGCCTCTGGATGGACAAAGATCAATTTAAAGACTGGAAGGCCTTCATCATCAGCGCCACCAACGCAGAAGCAAAATTGAAGAAGGCTCGCCAACTGGGGCTGCCTATCTCGAATGGAGAGGATAAGGGCAAATGCTGTAGCTCCCCTCCCCGAAAATTTTGAAGTATTTTTATTGTTATTTATTTATTTAACATAGAAATTTATTTGACAAAATATGATTTATGGTACAAGTATATATTGAGTATTTAATGATTAATAGGCTACGAAGATGCTTTCTGAATAATTAATATATAATATAAGTGTTATGTTATATTTTATTATTATTTATGCTATTTTGGAAATTATGATGAGCATTTACTTAAAATACTATCTTGGAATTTTAGACTATAGATATGAATCAATGTATAGTACAACTATTGACTATTTTATTTTTTTGTTATAATTATATCCTTGCATTTACCACCTAGGGTATATACATACATATACACACACCTAAACTTTTGGGCCATACAACCTTGGATTAAATCCTATCGGCCATACCCATGTTTGGAGCAAAGGTGCATCAAGCATCATGCTAACCACTAGAACTAGAGGGAGAAATATAATACATATATACATATATATTAATAGAACCCAACCATTGCCTTTAGGCTCAATGCTAGTGTGAACAAATTGTTTAGTGCACGTCAACTTCTTGCTATAGGCAATTGCATGCTACTATACCTCTGCCAGCACATCGTACAGAGACCAACTCCATATTAGAGCCGTTCATCCAATAACCCTTATATATATATATTACCACTTTTCTCTTCACATAATAACCCTCTTCTACCGCCGCCTCCTTCCTCAGCAAAACTCTATCCCTAACCTAATCCATGGCAGGCCAAACCGCCTCCTGCCATGGCCGTGTCCGCGTACACGTCCCCAGGTCCACCGGCCTCCAGGACACGTTGGGCTCGGGGTGAAGCGCGCGGTGGAGGTCACAGCTGCGACCTCGAAGATCTCGGTGGTGTGCGGTTCATTGCTGAGGATTTTTCCCCGCCTAGGCGCGCGAGGTTTGTTGCAGCGATGGTGCGCAACGGAGACACGCCGGCCAATCCTTCAAGTGGAGGGACACTGGTGTCACACTTTGATACAGATACACAACTCACCAAATCCAGAGTTTGGCACACTTTTACAACCCTTAGCTGTATGTTGGTATTTGTTTGCGTAGGAACTTTTTGAGTCGAAGATGCATAAATACCCTCAACCATGAAGTATTTGAACAGGGCATATACACTTAATCTCATGGATATTTCATTAATATATGTAACTGCACTATGTATTTACTAGGGAGGAATGTTGTTGCACTGGCATGGAATATGATAACTTGATGCATGGACATGGACATATTGCCTATTTACTAATAGCTTTTCTCAAACTTTTTGTGAAGGAACAAACGCTTTGGTATTTTATTGTTTAAAACAATCCCGATCCACATTTTTGACTCATAAATCAGCATCAAAGTCAAGGAAAAACTATACATAATTTTATGATAGTTTTGTCAATTAAAATCCCAAGTTTGCACGTTGTTTGCCGTCACCTCATGCACAATTTTCAAAATCCATAAGAAGGGCCATATTGACATGATATAGGAGTACCAAAACACTTCTGGCACCTTTCCAAAATATTGCACGCACACAAAATTATTCAACTTCCAAAATAAAAAAAATCTATTTTTCAACTAATAGGATTTTCCCGATACGGGTGAGTCCGGTCAAACTGGCCCACCTCGTCGCGTACCGCTGACTCCAACAGGAGCGGACAGTAAAAGTGGACGTGTGGGAACTGACGGAACTTGATTTGGATGTGCGTGCATGTCGTATCGAACGCGTATCCGTCGGAATCGCCCCGTATCCGTGTAATGCAAATTCAGTCTTAACTTTGTGCACACTCGTCAGATCGAGGCGAAACTTGTGCCAACAGGACCGTATCATTTTTCGGGTCCTGTATGCCAAGTTTGGCCCAATTCTGAGACAGTTGAATCGTACGTCGTTTTGCGGGTCCTACGGTCCCATTCAACGGACGATTTTTTGCACGGCCTGCCGGAATCCAACTCTGGACATACGGTTGGGTTCGTATCGGAAAACTAGATCTGTAAATATGTAGTTTGACGACTTTAGAGACCGTTGACTCTGGCACGCTTTTCGGTGCAAATCGGGTCCAAAGGCGGACATCGTTTCTGCCTAAAATTACCGTTTTGCCCCTGTGTCCAGAATTGGACTTAAGTACAGGTAATCCTAGCTAATTTGACTATTCTGAAAATGTTGGTACTATTTATTTCAGCATCTGGAGACTTCTGCATGTGTTGACTGATTGTGGCTTTTGAGTGGTATATTACTATTGGTTTTCCAGCTAAGGACCTCTGGCAAGTGCACTTTTTGATTGCTTTTCGATTCATAGTAGTCTTTTCATTTCATGTCTATACATATATCTTACTGCTTGTTGACACGCTCGTCACACGGAGTAGTCGGAAGGGGAAATATCTTAGTAGACATTTGGACTACCCAGAAATATTCCCAAAATGTCTATTCTTGCATGATAGCAGCTGCACACGATACGTGCAGTGAGCCGAATTTACCTCCTAGCCGTTCACATGTCGAAAAGGATATTTCACACCACCTAGATAGATGTCTTTTATTAGTTTTTCCTTGTTATCGTGCTATGTCATCAGTTATCTTCCAGTTTTTATCTCTCATATGTTGTTTTCATGTCTTGTTAATTCTATTGTATTTTCGCATTGTCGTCGGTTTGTGTACTTGTTCCATTCCTGACTAAAAACCAACATTTTTCAGATTTAGCCGCGATCACTGTTAGCATTGGGAAGGCTTGGGTATGCTGAAGTCAACCTAGAAATAGAAAGCAATTGTATCAATTTCATTAATTGTAAAATATTATATTTTCTTTAATTGTAAATGTTGTAATAAATGTAGAAATGTGAATGAGCATCAAATGTTATTCTTGAGCATTTATTCTTGCGGGCTTGACAGCGTTCTACCGTCGACTCTGCGGCGTAGGCTGGCTTGGACACGTCTCGTATCCGAAAAAGCGGGTGCGGGTCGTGACAAATGCCCTAATACCAACAAACAACAATGGCAAGTTCCTCAAGAATTACTATGTCTAAACGACACCTTCCAACTATCTCTCGAATTGTGAGTCATATACCCACAGGTATCGCAGAACCTACACTCCTACTTCAAATCTCCCAGATTGTTCAGTTACGTACCCTTATACCACTGAACTTACTCTCTGATTACTCCGAATGAATTCTCTTGGTCATATCTATGTACCCCCTGGTTATAGCTTTTCTACCGCTAAGAATTTGCCACAAAATCTATTACTCACACCATCTGTGTACCAATGAGTAGTAGATCCACAAAATATCATTCAAATCTATTACTCGTACTACCAGTGCACAAAAAGGGTAATAGATCCACAAAATTCCCGAAACAACCACGTCGATGTCACCTCTGAGTTGTTTCTCTTCCATCAAAAACAAATCACCCCTACATAGAACTTTCACGTCCATATTACCTCTGAGTTGTTCTATGTATCCTTCGTTGAGTCCACTCCTGCCACGTCTTCGATCGGAAGACTCTGCGGTAAAACCCCCATACTTACCATGTCCTCATCACCTCTGAGTAAGTATGTTGGTTTTCTTTCGACTTATTACCCGTATCCAAAACCAGGGTATGCCAAGGGTAATAGGCCCATAAATGTCCACAGTTGACCATAAATGTCCACAGTTGACCACAGATGTCCACAGTTGACCACAAATGTTCGTAGATGACCACAAATGCCGTACTAGGTCCCCTAGTACATCCACATATTTCCTCATCATCACATGCTTTTGGAGTCCAGCTGTTCCACAGCATTCTTTCACAAAATACGTAGAACTTCCACGTTGATAGCACCTCTGAGTTGTTCTGTGTATCCTCATTATGCCCACTCATACCACGTCCTCTTTACCTCTGAGTAGGAAGGCTCTACTTTAGACCCATATTTACCACGTCCTCATTACCTCTGAGTAAATATGTTGGTTTTCTCTCCACTTATTATCCGTACTCGCACCGTCAGTACACAAAAAAGATAATAGGTCCACCAATGTCCTCTGTTGACCACAAATGTTGTATTAGGTTCTCCAGTACAGGCACCCCTTTTTCACAATTATATGCTTCTGGAACCCAGTTGTTCCGTGGCATTCGTTACCCGTTACATAGAACTTCCACGTCCATATTACCTCTAAGTTGTTCAATGTATCCTCATTCGAGTTCACTCCAACCATTCCATATCACCTCTGAGTAGAAAAGCTCTACTATCAACCTCATATTTACCACATCCATATCACCTCTGAGTAAATATGTTGGTTCCCTCTCTCAACTTATTATCTATACTTAAAACCAAGGTACACCAAGGATGATAAGTCCACATAAAATCTCCAACGGAAGTACCCAAACCTATCACGTCCACGCTACCTCTGATAGGATTGCCACACCAAAACAACTCTACTTTCCATGCTTCTTATTCAAAGTATTCCAAATTTGTAATTTGAAATCTTTTAAGGGGGTCTTGTAGAAGCATGAAAAATATTACATTTAGTCCCACATCGGAAAGGAGAAGAAGAAAAGGCTCACTCTATTCTATAAATAGAGCCCTCTTGCCTCATTTGAAAAGGGCACCAACTTCTCTTCCCTCCTTCCAACTTGGACTCTTCCTACTACGCACTCTCGGGTGCTAGAACGAAGAAGTGTAGGACAGCACGGGCTCGTCGAGCTCAGTCAGCTGTCCCAACCTCTGACCATCAGAGCATCCCGCTAATTGTTATACAGGCCTCTGATGAAAAGTTGTACAAAACTGCCCGTGTCCAGCCCCCGGCGGCCAACGGACAGGGTGGTTCTCAAGAGTCTCCCAACAATAATAAAGGGCAAGTACTTTTACTAGTTCCGCATCAGGGAGCAAACATGATACCTACGCACTCTTGTGCTCGGGATACCCGGGCCTACAACACGAGTACAAAGGTTGACCGAGATGTCCTTGACTTGCGAGATGTGATCCTTCACAAGCACAAGGAAAGAAGGGGATTCTCTATGTCGTTTGAAATCAACATGGAGCCTCATGCGGCTCAAAATTCAGAAAGCTTCATGCGGCTCAGAAAGCTTCATGCGGCCCAAAAGCAGCAGGGGGCCTTATGCGGCCCAGAATCAATATGAAACTCCATGCGGCTCAGAACTTGGGAAGTTTCATGCGGCTCAAAAATCCCTGAGAGCTTCATGCGGCTCAAAGAGCTTCATGAGGCTCAGATAGTTTCAGGCTCAGAAAAAGCCACGTGGCCTTATGCGGTTCGAAATAGACCCATACAACTGGCCATAATTACTTTGTGCAGCTGGCCAATAATGCTCTGACACAAAGTGACAGCTCTGACATGATGGCTCTGACATAAAGAAAAGATGCGACATGCTCATAAAAAGAAGAGAGAATCTTTATGATATCGAACACAGTTCACAAAGTCCAAAGAAAGTTCTCTATGCAGATGACCGGTGTGGCCTTCATACGGTTCGGTTATGAGGCCACCCCCATGCGGCTCGGTTATGAGGCCACCCTCATGCGGCTCGGTTATGAGGCCACTCTCATACGGCTCGGTTATGAGGCCACCCTCATGCGGTTCGGTTATGAGGCCACCCTCATGCGGCTCAGTTGTAAGGCCACCCTCATGCGGCTCGGATGTGAGGCCACCCTCATGCGGCTCGGATGTGAGGCCACCCTCATGCGGCTCGGTTGTGAGGTCACCCTCATGCGGCTCGGTTGTGAGGCCACCCTCATGCGGCTCAGTTGTGAGGCCGCCCTCATACGGCTCAGACAGGGGAACAGTTCTTCATGCGGCTCGTAACCTAGTGGCAGTTGGGACACGTGGCAGAAGTTGACTAAGTCTTAACAACTCAGATTTATTGCAACCAACAGATCATAGCAGTTCAGATTTATTTCAACCAGCATAACAGTCCAGATTTGTTGTAACAAACAGATCACGATTAATCTTAACCAATCCCCAACTGCCCACTTTTCAAGGCACAATTACAATGATGTGGCCACACCCCACTCATCACAAACTCCTATAAATAACAAGGTGCTATTCTCTTGTACACACACACAGAGATATACACACAGAGTATCTCTTCACCGGAGCCAAGGTTGCGTTCGATCGTCCAAGGAGTAAGGCAGAGTTGATAGCACTTTACCGAGCCTCTACCGTCACCCTCCAGAATCCAAATTAAACAATTGTACTTAGATTACTTTTCCTAGGTTTTGTTCCTAGGCTCTCTTTGTACGAGCGAGTTTGTAATTGTGAATTAAATTTCAGTCCTCTCATAAAATTGTTCTGTTCTTTGATAATCAATGGCAAACAATTATTTACATGATTCTTTAAAGTAGATATAAATATTACAGTGATGGATGTGCTGAATTGGGATGCATATGCTTGTCACTTTCATGTTGATGAGCAATTTGTTAATTATCATAAAGCCATTACTTTCATTTGTATTTCCTTTCTTTTTCAGCTTATCATGCACTGTAAGAGTTTCTACAAGCTTCTTTATTTATTTATTTTAGGTTGGAGTGCATGCTGACAGAGGGCAATATATACATCGACTTGGTAGGACTGGTCGCAAAGGCAATGAAGGAAAAGACATATTGATCTTGGCACCATGGTAAGTATTCTTCTTATCTAGCATCAAGGATTTGCCTATAACAGATACTCAAAAACCGCTAATGGATCCAGACACCATAAAAAAGGTTAGTTGATTGATTCATAATGTTCCTTTTTCCTTTGTTTTCTGATATTTAGTATTTAGAAAGCTTATTATGCTTATGACATCACACAAGGACATAGATAAAACACCTATCACCCTAGTGTATTTTTGATTGTCCGATGTGTGTCCGTGTAGTATTTGATACATGTCCGAAGACACGACATTATCTTATCATACAGATGTGTGTCATATTGTGAATTTGAAGACTGCACTGCCAAATGTCCCTGTTATTGTCTTATCATACAGATGTGTATCATATTGTGAATTTGAAGACTGTACCGCCAAATTTGAAGTTGCATTAGGTAAAGAAGTTACAAGTTCATCATGTCTCACATGTACATCATGATCTATTATAGAAGGAAACTCTTGAAAATATGTAGGTAAATGTAACATTTATGATAATTTATGTCATTGACTCAAAGTATAACCTCCTAATAATATATTTTGATCACCTCGCTCTAAATTGTTTAAAATTCTATAAATCCAAAGTATACCCTTGTTTTGCAAAGCTTTAAGTACAAGATATGGGCATGCTTCCTTATTTCCTTTCCTTTATATGTCTTTCATATTTAAGGTTGTCAAATTGTTGTCAGGTCTACACTTTAGTGATCTTACAACATTTCAACTGATACAAGCACTAACTAATGCTAGAGTGCCTATTATGAAGATGATGGATACAGTAACTGGGATAGCTTGTGATACATGCGTTAACAATCTTCTAGCTATTGTTAATACAAAGCTACTTAAGGCTTATGCACGGATTGATGAGAGATTACGGTAGTTGGCTTTTATTGTGAAACATTGAGCCAAGTCATGGTGTCAATGAGACATACAGAGGAACCTTACCTAGTTATGTGTAAGTTAATATATCTATGCTTTCTCATCAGCTGTTGATAAGTTGTTTCGCTGTAGTAACATATAGTTTTTTACTTTCCAAGTATGTGCTAATGTGCATTCACTTCTTACAACAATGTAAGCCTGCAATTCTTCCTTGTTTACAGGTTAGTTGCATTTCATATTCAAGAATGTATTTGATATATTTGGTTGTTTTACCTTGAACATCCAGACAATTAGTTTGATACTGTTGATAATAAGCATAAACTCTCTTATGAAGAGATTTATATGCTTAATGTCTGCAGAAAGAAATTTATATCTAATATGACTAAAGCTAAATTTTAGATATTTATTTTCTACTAACTTTATGCTGGAATATGGAATTACATTGATAAAAATATAATGTTAAATTATATGAAATGATTTTAAATTCATTAAAAAAATGATTCAATATTTGCAGAAAGAAATTTTAGGTTGTTTTCACGTTTATACTTATCAACCGTCAATGAAGATGATTGGATACTGAAATGACCATAGAAATTCTAGCCAATCACTTTGTTTACAGATCAGCAAAAGCTTAGGTTGCAAGAATACAACCATACACTGTAAAACTTAACTTCTCTAGTCATATATCATACATCGGATGGATGCTTCTTATAACATTAAGGATGCCAATTAAAAATGGTGTACCCACCTTTCATAGTCATCAGCTACTTTCGGTTAATTTTCCCAGGAGCATTTTGTTTAGAAGCATAGGATTTGCCTTACCATTGAGGGATCTACTAAATGAAAATTCAAAATTTAATGAGAAAATTTGATGTAGTACACCCAAGATCAATGTGGCTCTAGGTGACCATTATCAGGGTTTTAATGGAAGAAGGGGATGCTGGGATGAACTAGATAATCAGGCTTTAGGGGCTCAAAATAAGTGGTTTTTGAATTAAAATTTAGTTTCTTTGTTTGAAATTTGATGTGGCTCAAGGTATAAATGGTATTGGGATGTTTGGAAGGATTTTTGAAGGGCTTCCCATCTTATGGAGTCATGAAATTGCAATAATTGGTTCATATTTCAGGGTAGCAAGAGAATGAATTGGCAACTCTTCCAAATGCTTAAGAAGGGCTATATGGTATTTAAGCCCTGCAGCTTAGTTTTCTCTCATAGTTAATGTTGAAATTGCATAGGATTGTCTGCATGAACTTTATCTAGTATTGTTCCAATCGCAGCGGTATCTACTATTTACAAATTCAAATTCACATGAGAAACTTTAATGTAGTAAACCACATGGTCAATGTGGCTAAAGGTGACTGTTGTAAGGGTTTTAAAGGAAAAAGGGGATGCTGATCTGAACTACAAAAATAAATGAATCATAAATTTGTTGGCTACTTCCTAGAAAATAATCGGTTAATGTGATTCATAAGGTGGCCATTTGAACACAACTTTCCGTCCAGCTATGCAATATTGATTAGTCGGCAACATAATCTGATTAATCAGTAACCAGCTCAAAATGAGAGCAGAATACATCTATAAACACAGAAGTTATGAACATAAAAATTTATCTAAGTTTGTGGTGACATTGAAACAATCACGAAAACTTCTGCTATTGTATAATCAAATATAAATAATATGAGTCTAGCATTTAAAATTACTATTTTGGGCCAAATGCAACACAATGTGAAATACCAAATCATGCCTCACAATTTATCTTATGAAGATTAAGATGCAATATATACCCAACATAAATTAATATGCTGAAAAGAACCCGAATCTCTGTTGGTCTAAGCTCTAATAAAAAAATAAACCTTTATCGATCTAAGGAACAAATATCTAGAAAATTTCATTAGTAATTAGAACACTTGCCTGAACAAGATCCTTTTCTTCTATCAAGGATTTGACGGTTCCTCCTTTGGATATGAGCTCAACAAGTATCTACAGTCATCAAGTAGAATTTTAAAATACATCCAACTTACACAGAGAAATTACATGGAAAGATGAAAAAACTTGTAGATATTTGCTTGAACCTGTTACTCTCACCTCAATAGCAAATAGTTATATAAGTCAATAATATGACTATTTAGAGCTTTAAGCCAATTGAATGAACCGTGGCATTACTCCAAAATGAAGAAAGTATATATACCATAAAAAAGGGACAACCTCTTTCCCAATCTTTCCACTGATAAGTTTGCACACTGATAACCTTTCCACTGATAAGTTTCCACTGATCAGAAGCCGTTTCAACCAGTATCCACATTCGTGTCTCGTATCTGTATCTACAACAGATATGTGTATCTATGTTTGTATCAAGGACATGTTTCGTGATGGACTCTTTCTGTACATAGTTTTTTTTACATATTTAATTTATTATCTAAAAAACTTGTTTTTGTAGGAGCAGTTTCAGGAGCTGATGAAATAGTACAGGAAATGGAAAGAAGAGGACCAGTTATAGTACGAACTCTACTTGTTATGGAATGAGCAACGGGAGGGTTCAAGAAGGGACGGGTGTACTGGCTAGGATATAAGTCTGCAACCGTTTTAGAGTCCATCTAATTTTGAAATATTTAGCTCTATGAGACATTGTATTTTGCTAGCTCATGTTCCATTGTGTATCAGGTTATCCAAGACATATACTTTTCATTGTTTATCAAATTTGGATGATATGACATTATTTTTTAATAAAAATGATTATTTTTATACTTGTTCTGTATATTATATGCATTGTGATTGAATGTCAAAAGATAAAATTGATTATACAAAAAGTAGGATTTTTTTTAAAATGGAAGAGAATTTAAGGCGTGCAAGATATGTCCTAATTGATGTGTATATGAAACTATTCACGACATACAATGAATGTCATAATTGACTAATAAAGACATGCAAAGGAATGCTGTAAAATATTATTAACGACGTGCATTTGAATGTCGTGATTGTGCATTAACGACGTGTATATGTATGTCGTGAATGTGTATTAACGACGCATACACGCCATAATTGCCTTTTCAAGGCACACAATGTATGTCGTGAATGACTATAGACGACGCACAAATTGAGTTTAGACGACATGCGGATTATGTTGTCTAAACTACCATCTTTTTACGGCATGGACTAATACGGCGATAGCATGTGTGCCGTCTAAAGTATTTTATGGCACACGCTGTGCGTCATAAAAACACATTTTTCCTGTAGTATAATTCTTCATTGCCTATGTCCTGGTTTGATCATGTTTAATCATGCTTACTGTATGTCTAAAAATACATGTTAGGTGAGCAAAATATGTTACAGTACGATACAAGCATAGTAATATGATATAGGACAATTAGGACAATGCTAAGTTTAAGTAGCAACATGATAGTAAGTATATGAATATTAGTGACATCATTATGTTAAACTTAATTGATTAGCCATATTCAAAAACACGATGTAATCATTGGGCTAACACTTGCTTTATTCCTTGTTACTTTAACTGCTATCTTCCGATCTTGTATGCAATGTTATCTCTTTCTAACTTATCCTATATCATTCCATGTATCGATCTACCCTCCAATCATATGTAATTAGCTTACAGATAACCAATAATCACTTGGTCATCAAAGTCCTACAATGCTCAATCCTCAAACCTAAGCACAAGATTCTAATCCTTAATCCGTAGTCACAACAATATAATATTTTATCACTCCATATTAGATTCCCTATCATCAATTTATACTATCAAGCAATCGTTCTCAATGGTTTCTACGTCAACTATAGTCAGTCACTTATATCTGTCCTATAAGCTCAGCCTAATCAATCTCTAGAAAATCACTTATCACAATCACAAATATATTATAGTTATACTATGGGATCCATTAACGAGATTGTCTATTAAATAGAAGGTAGCAAGGGCCAAAGACTAGGTTGATCAATCCATAAATAGTTATCGAGAAGGATGAGAAGGATTATCCAAGAGGTTAACAGGGAAGAATTTAGACAAATCATAGGAAAGGTGAAATGCAAAAGCAATTATGTCGAGAGAAGATAATATGAAAGCAATCACGTTAGAGAGTTCTAGAGAACCTATAATCCTAGTTGTGGATGTAGATAGGACAGAGTTAATTAAGGCGGAGAAGAATGACGATAAGAATTTGTTCTTGCTTATCTGGTCATAACGAAGTCGTTGTCCTTTCATTTTTTTTGCACTTGTCCAAAATCACAAAAAACGAAGTTTTCAACCTCCAAGATGTTCACCTTGTCCAAAAATCACTCTCCCTCACTATATCCTTTTCGTAACTCCAAGTCACCAATAATCCACTGCTAATAGTCTTGTCTAATCCCATACCTAGGGTCACTTATCTACTAGCAACTCATAAAAATCTTCTAAACTTTCACGTCCAATGTTTACTCTCATAGTATCATTTTTTTCTCTTATCATCCACCAATGTTTACTCCATGTATTAAATTTTAAAATATGAGATGATAGAAATCCAGTTCCAGGATTATCCTTTATCCCATTGGCAAATCTCAATTTTATTCATAGTGAAAAATAAATTTGTCGAAGATTCCGTATAAATCAGGAATCCTATATATGTAACCGTTCTTAAAACTTCAGGTGTCAGTATACAACATCTCTTTAACATTTTCCTTGTCATAAGTCCATTCAACGCTATCCTCTAATCCCTTAAACTTATAACCCATATCTATGAATCATTCTTGGCGTGACTATAAAATCCATATTTCTCTAGATTGTTACCTTTAGTTTATTTCTCAACTTATTTCATTGAACCCTCGAGTTCCAAATGTACTATCTTAGTTAAAATTCAATTTTTTCCAAAAGAGATCTCAACCTTCATATATAAGATTGGCTAATAATCCCTCTTACCAATCCAAATAGTTAGAAGTTCAACTTCTACTCTTTTGTTCCTTCTAGAATCCATAAACTTATCTTCATGCAAGAATAGGGTTCGACAATGGACAGGTGTTTCGAAAATCGAGATAAGCAAAAACTAGTGAAAATAAACTCAATATAGTTTCGAAATAAGATTCTTAGGGGTCATCCCTGGAATCTATTAAGAGATCCTAATATGTGATTGAGTACCAAAATCCTAAAATATTCCATAATTCAAATCCAATCCTAGGGCAGGCTCGCAGTAGTACGGCTAAGTCTAAGTACTACCATGACTTCGTATTAATTACAAAGACTGACCTGCATGGGCCACCATAAAAACGTGTCACGACCCGCACCCGGATATTCGGGCATGAGTGCATGGGCCACGCCTAGTCTACACCATAATATCGGCAGTAGAACGCTGTCAAGTACCCAATAAATATCTACAACATCTAGATGATCTATAACGACAATATGTACTCCAATCACAAGCATCTAAGAATATATGAATAAGAAGAGATAACAATATCACTAGAAGAACTAGAATGTACAAAAAGATCAAAAGTGACAAGAATGTATCGAAGACAAGCAATAACAAACTAAAACAACTACCAGGCCTAGAATTCCTGGGAGACAACTCACGATTAAAGAATATCGAGATCCGCCTCAGCTAGCATCATCCTGTAGTCCATTAATGTGGGGGCCTAACAATTTCTAAAATTTTGTCAATGTATCCAATCAGGATGGGAATGAGTACATAAACTAACAGCAGTTCCAAAAAAATTGACAAATACTATAAGAGATAATTATAATGGAATACAAGATAAAATATCAAGACTGAAAATAAGCAGTATATGTAAAACTGGATATCATGTCATGGTATAAAATACTGGAATATAAAGCAGTACATGAATATCTGATGTACAATGTAAATATAAATAGTGCCTTGAGATATCAGAGCGTTATGTGATCGGCTTGGGACTGGATCAGGCTGTTCCATTTGACCGACTATCACAGGAAATGTATATAGAGGTTCAAGCTGGACAACATGAAAAGTGAGCACAAGAAGTATCAGGTCAGGCTACACCCTACGTGCAGTGAGGGTGGAGCCAGGACAGGAATAATTACAGGATGGCTATTGATCACATAACCTTTAATAACACTCCATCCCCGAATAGTATAATGGATCCAGACATGACACGTCATGACACGAGATTCAAAAGCAGGGGACCGGCCCACTCCCAAATCGGTGTCTATACAAGTACAAGAAATAAGATCGAACAATGCACCAAATTACCAGGAAGTCCAGGAATAATATCTCATGACAGGATCCGACGTATACTAGTCCGTGTACCATCGTGTCGGTAGTCAAGTAAAACACTATAACTGAATCGGATATAGTAGATATCAAGACAATAAAAACTATTAGAGAATGTACTTGCCTCATTTTAGTTGGAAGTCGACGTGCACGACACAAACGTATCGACACGGAATAGGTATGATGCTAAGTTCCACAAGATGGTCCCAAACGATGGCACAGGCGGTTCCTCTGTGTCCAGAAAAGTCTAAATAGCCTAGTTTGTAATAGTCTAGAATCAAGATTTGGCATGATAAAAGAGATGAGGAATAGGAAACAACTATAACAGTCGCGACTTACGATTTAAGGAAAAAGATTAACTATAAATACAATCTATCTATAAATCATTTATAATATCTATAAACTATAATTTTATTTACAAAATACTATTAGGTAATACTAGAAACCCAAAATCATTTAGAATTTTTCAAAACATTTATATATATATACATCCAAAAAACTCTCGGTAAATTTTCGACCGACCAAATACGTAGTCGACACATAGAGTTCTTCTGAAGACTTGGACACTAGGACTACCACATATTGTGGCAGTCCTGAAACAAACAGTCTGTAAAGGTGGACTGCCACAAAACATGATAGTCCAAGAAGTAACTAGGACTGCCAGATTATGTGGCAGTCTATGTGTAGAAATACTGTACAATAGGACTACCAGACTTTTTGGCAGTCCATAAAATATGAAGGACTGCTGTATTACGCGGTAGTCTATGTGTAGAACTAGTGTAAAATAAGACTGCCACAAAATATGGCAGTCCAAGAAGTAACTAGGTAGTTATTTTTATACATATTTGGGAGATTGTGTCTCGGATGAGCGCTACGTGTTTCCCGGCCGATAGTGTCTCGGATGAGCGCTACTTGTTGGCCATTCTTTGTTACTTGCTTGCGTGAATCCGTTACAGCCCCTGCATAGAACGTTGTCTTCTAAAGTACATTTTACATAGAATGGTTAGGAACCTTTACTCATGCATACTTCTTTTGTTGATCTTTGATTATTCAGTTTATTGGCATGATCTTATGTGTCTTGTTACGTCCCTCTGAGGACCTGGTGATTTCTCCAGGTGTGTGTTTCGTGGTTTCTTACAGGTGCTCTAGCTAAGGCCAATCCTTCCTTCGTGATGATTGCTCTTCGACTCGTCACTTTCTCTCGCTCGACCAATTCTTTCTTTGTATATTTTTCTATATTTAAATTAGTTGGTAGTGGATTTGTCGCCGCTCAATATATATATATATATATATAAGCTAATAATAATTTAAATTACAAGTGGTAGATTATTAAAATATCAAGTCACCTCGTTATTCGTACATCAAAACCTACGACATACAAATCGAGATAAGATGATCAACAGTAAGGTTAAAAATCTTATCATGGCGATCCACATGGTCATCTTGTCAATTTCAGCGATGAGAGATCACTGGAGTCGACTGATCTCAATTTTGTTGTACTAATTCCGAAATACGAACATAATAAAATTTAATTATAACAAATAGTGATACATAGAAAAAATATCTATAGACGTTGTCGGATGATGAAACAAACATCACCAACGTGTCCAGAATGGTCAAATCAGCTAGAATAGCTTACCCATTAGTCAAATTTGAACACATGGACAAAAAGGTAATTTCAGCCCAAAATGATGTCCGTGTTGGACCTACTTTGCACCGAAAAATATGCCAGGATAAAATTCACTAAACCTAACAAACTTTATGTCCACGAATCCAGAATGACGATAAGAACTCAACGATATATCCAAAATTGATGGCATGTCAAACGGAGATGCGACGGCGAAGTTACGAGTCAACGAAGTTGGCTCCACGAAACTGTTCAAAAATAACACAATTTAAATGGTCAACTTGCAGCCGGTTTTGATCTATCAAATGATCAAATTAACAGCTGAAACTTGACATGAGTAAAGGGGTATATACTGAGATTGTGACAGAGAAAAGAGTTCATCGATCCAACGGTCAGATTGTCCAAAAAATGCGCACCAAGTCGCTGCCCCAAAATATGATTCTGGATTTGAATCTGCACGCATCACGACAGGATCCCGTACGAAATGCACGAATCGTCTTTGCACCGCATCGGGGACATCGGGGACCATCTCAGGACATTCGTCGGAGGTCGCCAGAGCTGTCCGACCTCGTGGAGGTGTCATACGGCGTTTGTAGTGCCGCAATAGTAGCTGCTACTGCCCGTGGTTGTGCGCGTATGCTATCACGGCACTGTTGCATGTCACTGCTGTCCTGGTAGCGAGGCGACCCTCCTGGTCGTCGGAGCTAGGCAAGGCGACGGTCGGCCTCGTGGCACACGGCGGTGCTGTTCGTGAGATGGTGGATAGGGAGGGGTTGCTGCCATGCGGCTAACGCCACAGTTCGCGCGTGTACGCTACTGCTCGAAGCTGCAACTATATGGCAAGGCACGAGGCGGCTTGGCCGCGTTGTGCATGCGTGCGGTGTCGCTGCCATCGCAGCCAACTGCTGTTACGTTGTAATGCCCTGCTCCGTATGACGCATTACGCTGAGACGTTGACTCAACGAGTCGCGTTGACTGAATAAAGTGTATTGATACGAATCGATATAAGAGTTACGTTGTTCCGAGCCATGCATCAAAGTCTATGCAAAGAGTTACATTGTCCCAAAGTATGCATCGAGTTGAATCGATGCAAAGTACCACATTTTCCCGAAGGATAAGTGCATTAAGACGGCTCAAAGATGTGGACACACACAAAAAAGATGAAGAAATACCGTCTTTTCTTATTGGCATAAGGCACCACAATTCGAGTACGTCTGAGAGATCCTGCGCTGAGGATCCCCGAGTACAAAAAGAATTCTGGGGAATAGAACGATGGAGATCGAGCCGCAGTTGCCCTTTACTCTGTTGACACTCCGATTACAAAAGTGGAAGAAACCTAAAAAAATTGCTAACTCTCGGCTCACTGGCAAGAAATGTAGCAATTTGGCTCTTGAAAATGCTTTTCGTTCTGTGTTTTGGAGAGGTATGAGACCCCTTTTTATAGTCGTTCTTGTGCTGGAATGATGTTATGCGCCCACATGAGAAAACACACTAGTTTTTGTGTGGGCGCATAGTCCTGCTTTGGGCGCATAAGGTATAGGCACATGCAGAATGCGTGATCGTTGGTTGATCGTGGTTATTGACGTAGTCGCATGCTTTGGTGCACGACTGCTCGTGGTGACTGATGTGCCGTATGCTTCGGTGCATGATTGTGCGTGGGTTTGACCGAGTCAGAGGCTGTTCTGGCTTGGGCGTATAGCCTTGAACAGGGCTATACGCCCCCATTCGGAGTAGCCTAGAATGGGCAGATGGGCGCATAGCTCACTCTGGAGACTTGGGCGCAAATGACCTCACTGGTGGCTTGGGTGTATATGGCTTCACTGGTGACTTGGGCACATATGTATTCCCTGGCTTGGGTGCATGGTTGTCAAGTCTGCTGAAATTTTTATACTTCTACAAGACCCCCTTCAAAGTTTTCGATACTTGAACAAGTTCGAAATACTTTGAAAGAAGCATGGACCGTCTTCTCGTGATGCAGTGGGTGCATAGCATAGCTTTCCCTTTGGACGCATAGAGTTTGGCCAGTTTGTCAGAGAGATGGCTGTTGAGATCTTCCTCAAAAATCTGAACTGACAGATTCATCGGAGTAGAATTTAAAGAGGTCCATCCTTCATGCGTTGTCCATATCAGCAAATGGCAGTCACATAATATGCAAGTGACTGGTTCTTCACGTGGGTGCATAAGTCGTAGTAGGCACATAATGCGCATGTAGAAGCATGAAAAATAAGGAGGAAAATGGTCTATGCGGCCAAAAAGCCTCATGCGGCTCGGAGGGCCCATGAGTCCCATACGACTCAAAGCACATAGGCAGTTCGAGTAAACTCATGCGGCTCAGAGAGAAAGGCCAACGTGGCATTCAAAACAGCTGTACCCAACGACGCATTTAATGCTCTGACGACTGACAGCTGACAGATGACAGACCTGACATAAAGTTGTCATAATGAGTGGCGCTGCCTGCCAAGTTTCGGAAATAAGGAAAATCTTCAAAATGGCGCTGTCTACCAAGTTTCGAGGCAAGCTTATGCGGCCATAATAAGATTAGTTCATGCGGCCAGTACAGAAAAATCTATGCGGTTCAACCATAAAGGTCCCCCATGCGGCTCGGCCATGAAGGAACCCATGCGGCTCGGCTATGAAGACTCTCACGCGGCTCAACCAAGAAGACTCCCATGCGGCTCGGTCATGAACATATTCATGCGGCTCGGTCATGACAACCTTCATGCGGTTCGAGTATAGAGACTATTTATACGGCTCGGTCATGAAACCTTTCATGCGGCTCAGTCATGATGATCTTCATGCGGCCCAAATATGAACCCTCCTCATGCGGCTCAACAACGATGATAGAACACGTGTCCTAAAGGTAATAAAATCTTGGGTCAGATCCCAATGATTTGGGACATGTGGCAAGAGAATGAATTAAATGGATTCATTCAGATTTGCAGATATCAGCAAATCATCATGATGGGGATTTATTGCAATCAATATTAATGACTGACATGATTTGGCATAATTGTCACTCCCCATTTTCGGAATACATAAATTTTTGATTTTTCATGTATATGGTATCTGGCACCTGTATCTTTATTGTATTTATCCTGTATTTGTAACTGGCCATGGCATGGAACAGTATCTCGTCGTGGATTAGTGTGCCACCCCTTGTCCTTGTCTGGTTGTAGGCGTGGTTCACTGTTTTGATGACAAGATTTCTGAACCGTGTTGTGGTTAGGATTTTATTTAATTAATTTAATTAGTTATATCATGTAGCATTTAACATGTCATTAGTTATGTGGTTAAGAGCATGCTTAAGCTTAGGGTTTCTTTGAGTCAACCCAACCCCTATATATATTCTCTTCCTCACTCTCTTTCCTCATTCACTCTTTTCATTTCTTTTCCTCCCAACCAATAGGCAAGTACATCTTGCACCAAATGGAGAGATTATTGCATTTTTATTTTTTGATTTTTCTTTGATATTATTTGTCTATATTGTTCTTCTCTTCATTCTCTACAAGTTTAGTTCTTGGAGTTTTTGATTTTAATGGCTAGTTTGGTGTAGATCTAAGTTTCTAAAACTAGGATTCTATGGGTTTCCATGGTTTTGATCTATCAAATTTGGTTGTTTTCAAAAACTAATGGTCCTATGTTGTAGGGAATTCAATTCTACCCAGTTTTGACCTTTGAAAAGTTAGATTTCGACTTGATTTGAGGAAGTTATGGCCAAAATAATTTTGGTCAAACTTCTATGTTCATCTGTCCTGATTCTGGCAGGGATGATGAATAGTGCCATATGCATAGTACCCAGCCGCATAAGGATGCTGCATAGTGCCGCATAGTGCCCAGCCGCATAAGGATGCTGCATAGTACCGCATAGTGCCCAGCCGCATAAGGATGCTGCATAGTACCGCTGTAGAAGCATGGAAAATATTAGAATAATGATCCATGCGGCTCTGAGTAAGAAGCTTATGCGGCCCACACAGGAGCGGCCCTATGCGGTTCAAAGAAGACTCTCAATCGCATGCGGCTCGGGAGCATATGCGGTTCAGCAAGGCATATGCGGCTCGATAGACGCCATGTGTGATCCTTCCCTACAGCTGGTCGTTTGAGTAGTGGCCTCATTTATTGCTCCAGCATGATTCACTGTGGCGGCCCTGACATAAAGTTTCATAATGGCCTTGCCATAATGACTGACTCCTCGGGAAAAGAAGAAAATCTCTGACCAAATCCGTCAGAAGTCCCAGATTGCCACGTGGCAATCAGTCATATGCGGCTCCCTGAGAACCCGTTCCATGCGGTTCGATACAACGCTAGCTCATGCGGCTCGCTGGGAATACATTCCCTGCGGCCCAATACAACACCAGCTTATGCGGCTCACAAAGATTACGCATATGCGGCTCGATGAAGCATCGTCCCATGCGGCTTACAAAGAGTATCTCTCTGCGGTTCGAGGATAGTCAATCCTATGCGACTCTGACAGGACTCACAATTAAGACACGTGGCATGGGATCAATAAGAGATTTAACCGAATCTCAACAAATATATTTGACATCATCGTCATAATTACTGAGATCAGGGCATATCATTTATCATCAAGCTAATGGGACACGTGGCGAGCAATCAGACATTGGCATAATCAACCACGAGAATTTAAAGCAGCTAGCATTAATTGCTCATGAGATACGATGCTATCCACGTTAATGGCCGAGATTCACTGTAATCAGGATCAAGGGTTCAGATAGAATGAAGGAGCGCCGACATTTCAAACAGATAATCATTAGCAAACCCTAATGATCACCCCCCCCACTCTTATAAATAGCCAGCATCATTCCCTTGAAAAAAAAGAAAAAAAAGAGAGAGAGGAGAGGTCGGCAACAAAAGAATAAAAAAGAAGAAGAGAGAGATCTACACAGAGAGAGCTCCCCCTTTCTTCTTGATAATCACAGAGAGAGAAGCCAGGAGAGCAATCCGAGGAGAGCAAGAAGAGCGTTTCTTCAACGTCGAGCAGATCTTTCCCGAGCCAAGGCTACATACTGATCGTCCAAGGAGTAAGGCAGAGCGGCCGTCGCTTTCCCGAGCCTCTATCGTCACCCCCCAGAATCAAAAATAAACAATCGTACTTAGTCTGCTGTACCTAGGTTTTCGTCCCTAGGCTTTCTTTGTACGAGCGAGTTTGTATTGTGAGTCTAAGTTCAGTCCTCCGATAATTGTTCTGTTCTTTTACAATCAATGGCAAACAACCGCATAGTGCCCAGCCGCATAAGCATGCTGCATAGTGCCGCATAGTGTCCAGCCGCATAAGGATGCTGCATAGTGCCGCATAGTACCCAGCCGCATAAGGATGCTGCATAGTGCCGCATAGTGCCCAGCCGCATAAGGATGCTGCATAGTGCCACATAGTGCCCAGCCGCATAAGGATGCTGCATAGTACCGCATAGTGCTGAATAGTGCCGCATAGTGATGAATAGTGCCGTATAGTGCCTATTTTGGATGTTTTTGGCTGTTTTATGTTCTATTTGACTGATTTATGGCCAGAATTTCTCCCAACTCCCAACATAAAAGTTATAGATTTTTGTATTGGCTTCAAGGGCCCTCATGTCTCATTTTAACCTGAATTCATATGTGTCTTTTATGTCCCGAGTAGTTCGAGTGACTTCCTGACTTGACCATGTTCCTGACCTGATTACCTGTATACGTGCTGGTACATGTTCTAAGTGTGTATTGAGATACAATATTATTATGCACTGTGGTGCCATTTAATGAGTGCACTGAGGTGTAACTCTACATGCTAAGTGATCATTCGTGTTATATATCAATACATGTGTACCTTCCAGCACAGTCATGGTAATTGGTCAGTAATAGTATCGTGGTATGTTGTTTGTTGTTTGAAGCATTACACTAAGCATGGATCTAGATTGAGCCGATGTGGATTCATACTTAGGGTACACGTACTATGGTACGACATATAGGAGGATGACCATGTGACCACGACGTGTAATTCCAATATCGAGATAGGGTTAATCTAAGCAACTTAAATTGGTAGAAGCATTGGGAGGGAACAGAATCTCGAGATCGTACGTCACCAGCCGCCCTGGGTCCCATCCTGGCACGTCGAGTTGGCCGCCTCGGATACTGTATAGTCATCCGCACTAGTGGAGTGCAGTATCTGATTTGTGACTGCCGAGCCAGCTCTTCCTATAGGAGAGCTGGAACCGTTACTGCTTATTCTAGCGCGGTGGCCTTTCAGGGGACCGGTGCATTTCGTGCTTGCTTGTATATAATGGTTTGGCTAGCCCTGCTGGAATGCGATACGATCTGAGGATTCCTATACATATATTGCATTACTAGTATAATCCAGACAAATCATAGAAAGCCGTAGGATTGATTGGCCGCTTGTAAGCTGACTTGTTTGTGATATGTTTTCTTCTGTTAACTACCGAAGAATATGGACTATCGTGGTGCGTGGTCCAACCCATGTCCTTGTTTGGTTGTTGGGTTGGGCTATTGTGCTGCGATAGGCTATGGACCAAAGTCGCAATCAGAAGCCCTTTTTACCTGTCCATGGTTATAGAATATATCTTATCTCGGCACGATATTGGCACCGTTTGTCCTTGTTTGGTTGTAAGGGTGTCGTATTATCTCGATGATATGGTATAAGCCTATAACTCATGAATCAGGTCTTATTTAACTCATTGGATTTATCTCACTCTTTTGTGCTCCCTTGTGGTACTTGCTATTCGGGGCCTGACCCCGCTGGTTTTGTTTGGCCAGATCTCGTAGCAACTCCAGAGGATCCAGCCTTCCATCCGAACAATGGTGTACACCAGGAGTATGGGCACCAGGGACCATGAGTGGGTTTCTTCTTCACCGCTCTGATATCTTCTATTTTGTAATTGGCGTTTAGCCACCGGCACTTGTTTAGCCGGCAATTCTGGACACTAGTTTCCTTTACATAATTGTAATTAAATCAGACTGCAGCTGACTATAGTTATGTACTATTGACTCTCGGAACTAGCTCATCATTTTGTATAGCTAGACTCATGAATCATTCTGATGAAGCGTCGGGGACGCCTTACTGTTTTGTCTTATATGATCATTATTTACTGCTTCTTGTTTTGATTGATTGAGACATAGATGCTCTGTGGGACCATAGGAGACCTGATTGTAGCATGCACCCCCTAGTCTCTTGACAGCCACGATCGCCGTATGACGTTTATATACCTCATACGGTGTAGCTGGCCTAGTCCGTCTCAATATTCCGGTAATGGGGCGTGACAAGGTTTTAGTGGTGGCCCATGCAGGTCTGTTTTTCAGACTTGTGGGGTGTTGTGATTATAGGAGTCTCAATCAAAACGTGTTCCCCTTGATCTCCTGATTCGTTTTCTCTTTCTTCCACCTTGATTGCTAACTTGATTGTCATCCTCGATTCCTTCCCATCCTATCTTTTGATGCCTTGTATCCTTTCCTTTAGGGTCACATCATTCTCGGCTATTGGAGGAGCCGACATGGGAGAGAATCCAGTAGATCAGGGACCAGTTGGAGATCAGCAAGGGGTAGCCCCTCTACCTGGACAGATTCCCATCGAGAATGTTACCGAGCATGCGCCAGTTGAGCCACAGAGTCCAGAGGTTCCCGTGCCTCCAGTGATGCCGGTAGTACCAGTAGCACTAGACGCACCTGCACTATTACAGATTATCAGAGGATTGTTGGCATCCCAGCAGCGTCAGCAGGAACATAATCTTTTGCTCAACCGGAGACTTCAGTTAGCTTTAGAAAGAGAGATGCGAATCCAACAAGGACTTCACTCGGAGATGATGCGGCTTGTGGAGAGGCATGATCGTTGTGGCTCTGATACAATGACAATGACTCAAGCTCTACAGCAGCAACCGGGGCATCAGCAATGGTGCCGGAGGGCGCCAAATGGTTGGTCTTATTGTGGCAAGAGAGGACACTCTAGGGATGTGTATAGGGTAGCGAATGGCCTGTGCATGAGGTGCAGCAGTTCAGACCATAGACTAGCTACCTGCCCGTTGATGCGGAGGCCAGGAGGGCCGGTTCGACAGTTCTCATCACCACCATCCCTTGTGGCAACACCTTATGGAAGACCAATGTCAACAGTAAGGCTGTTAGCCCAGCGTCTATTACCGACACAAGCTCAGATGTATCGACAAGCACAACATCAGGCAGGACAGCAGAGGCCACAACAGCAGGGCCGGGGAAGGCAGCAGCAGAGAGTCCAGCAGGGTCAAAGGTAAGAAGAATTTAGAGTATTAGAGCAGAGGTTGGCTGAAGGCGGTCAGATTTTGGGTAAGTTTTGAGTATTATTCATTATAATTCCTTGAGTTCTATATTCGAAGAGTGAAGGCGACTTTCTCATCTCACTCATCTGCTCTCGTATCATGTGATACGTGACATTCATCATGTGTCTTGATTACGAGAGTATGTCCTGGGCAGAGTCTCGTTCTTGATTTCGTCATTGGTATCGACTTATCTCAAGCATTGACCCTTGTCCACCTTGGGTGTCAGTGTAGGACCTCGAGGACGAATTCCTACCTGACTTGAGAGGCATATTTTATTCGTATATCTCCGATTATTTTCTTCTAGGGTATGATTAATGTTTGTGCTCTTACTTAATTATTCTTGCTTTCTTAAACTGTTCATGTGCCATGTGTTGTTTGATAATTGTGCTTGCTATATGTCATGAGTATATTTTGTGATCTGAGAGCGTGCTCAACTAGCCTTATCGAAATTCTGAGGACAGAATTTTTCTAAGGAGGGTAGAGATGTCACTCTCCGTTTTCGAAATACGTAAATTTTTGATTTTTCATGTATATGGTATCTGGCACCTGTATCTTTATTACATTTATCCTGTATTTGTAACTGGCCATGGCATGGAACAGTATCTCGTCGCGGATTAGTATGCCATCCCTTGTCCTTGTCTGGTTGTAGGCGTGGTTCACTGTTTCGATGATAAGATTTCTGAACCGTGTTGTGGTTAGGATTTTATTTAATTAATTTAATTAGTTGTATCATGTAGCATTTAACATGTCATTAGTTATGTGGTTAAGAGCATGCTTAAGCTTAGGGTTTCTTTGAGTCAATCCAACCCCTATATATATTCTCTTCCTCACTCTCTCTCCTCATTCACTCTTTTCATTTCTTTTCCTCACAACCAATAGGCAAGTACATCTTGCACCAAATGGAGAGATTATTGTATTTTTATTTCTTGATTTTTCTTTGATATTATTTGTCTATATTGTTCTTCTCTTCATTCTCTACAAGTTTAGTTCTTGGAGTTTTTGATTTTAATGGCTAGTTTGGTGTAGATCTAAGTTTCTAAAACTAGGATTCTATGGATTTCCATGGCTTTGATCTATCAAATTTGGTTGTTTTCGAAAACTAATGGTCCTATGTTGTAGGGAATTCAATTCTACCCAGTTTTGACCTTTGAAAAGTTAGATTTCGACTTGATTTGAGGAAGTTATGGCCAAAACAATTTTGGTCAAACTTCTATGTTCATCTGTCCTGATTCTGGCAGGGACGATGAATAGTGCCGCATACATAGTACCCAATGCTGCTTAGTGCCGCATAGTGCCCAGCCGCATAAGGATGCTGTATAGTGCCGCATAGTGCCCAGCCGCATAAGGATGCTGCATAGTGCTGCATAGTGCTGAATAGTGCTGCATAGTGATGAATAGTGCCACATAGTGCCTATTTTGGCTGTTTTATGTTCTATTTGACTGATTTATAGCCAGAATTTCTCCCAACTCCCAACATAAAAGTTGTAGATCTTTGTATTGGCTTCAAGGGCCCTCATGTCTCATTTTAACCTGAATTCATATGTGACTTTTATGTCACGAGGAGTCCGAGTGACTTCCTGACTTGACCATGTTCCTGACCTGATTACCTGTATACGTGCTGGTACATGTTCTAAGTGTGTATTGAGATACAATATTATTATGCACTGTGGTGCCATTTAATGAGTGTACTGAGGTGTGACTCTACATGTTAAGTGATCATTCGTGTTATATATCAATACATGTGTACCTTCCAGCACAGTCATGGTAATTGGTCAGTAATAGTATCGTGGTATGTTGTTTGTTGTTTGAAGCATTACACTAAGCATGGATCTAGATTGAGCCGATGTGGATTCATACTTAGGGTACACGTACTATGGTACGACATATAGGAGGATGACCATATGACCACGACGTGTAATTCCAATATCGAGATAGGGTTAATCTAAGCAACTTAAATTGGTAGAAGCATTGGGAGGGAACAGAATCTAGAGATCGTACGTCACCAGCCGCCCTGGGTCCCATCCTGGCGCGTCGGGTTGGCTGCCTCGGATACTGTATAGTCATCCGCACTAGTGGAGTGCAGTATCTGATTTGTGACTGCCGAGCCAGCTCTTCCTATAGGAGAGCTGGAACCGTTACTGCTTATTCTAGCGCAGTGGCCTTTCGGGGGACCGGTGCATTTCGTGCTTGCTTGTATATAATGGTTTGGCTAGCCCTGCTGGAATGCGATACGATCTGAGGATTCCTATATATATTTTGCATTACTGGTATAATCCAGACAAATCATAGAAAGCCGTAGGATTGATTGGCCGCTTGTAAGCTGACTTGTTTGTGATATGTTTTCTTCTGTTAACTACCGAAGAACATGGACTATCGTGGTGCGTGGTCCAACCCATGTCCTTGTTTGGTTGTTGGGTTGGGCTATTGTGCTGCGATAGGCTATGGACCAAAGTCGCAATCAGAAGCCCTTTTTACCTGTCCATGGTTATAGGATATATCTTATCTCGGTACGATATTGGCACCGTTTGTCCTTGTTTGGTTGTAAGGGTGTCGTATTGTCTCGATGATATGGTATAAGCCTATAACTCATGAATCAGGTCTTATTTAACTCATTGGATTTATCTCACTCTTTTGTGCTCCCTTGTGGTACTTGCTATTCGGGGCCTGACCCCGCTGGTTTTGTTTGGCCAGATCTCGTAGCAGCTCCAGAGGATCCAGCCTTCCACCCGAACAATGGTGTACACCAGGAGTATGGGCGCCAGGGACCATGAGTGGGTTTCTTCTTCACCGTTCTGATATCTTCTATTTTGTACTTGGCGTTTAGCCACCGGCACTTGTTTAGCCGGCAGTTCTGGACACTAGTTTCCTTTACATAATTGTAATTAAATCAGACTGCAGCTGACTATAGTTATGTACTATTGACTCTCGGAACTAGCTCATCATTTTGTATAGCTAGACTCGTGAATTATTCTGATGAAGCGTCGGGGACGCCTTACTGCTTTGTCTTATATGATCATTATTTACTGCTTCTTGTTTTGATTGATTGAGACATAGATGCTCTGTGGGACCATAGGAGACCTGATTGTAGCATGCACCCCCTAGTCTCTTGACAGCCACGATCGCCGTATGACGTTTATATACCTCATACGGTGTAGCTGGCCTAGTCCGTCTCAGTATTCCGGTACTGGAGCGTGACAATAATCCTCATTAATGGCCCAAATCCTTCACGCTCAAGATTAATGGCCCCGATTGATTACTTATCAGGCCGCTGCCACTTTGAGAGTGGGCAATCATTGCAAACCCTAATGATGCCCCCCCACTATTATAAATAGCAGGGTGCCATTCCCTTGCAAAAAAGATATAGATAGACTAACAGAGAGAGATACGCATATACAGAGAGACACTTACCCCCAATAATCAGAGGGAAAATACACAGAGATCAATCCAGAGAGAGAGAAGTATGAAGAGCAATACGAGGAGAGCAAGAAGAGCATTTCTTCATCAACGCCAACCATCTCGTCCCAGGAGCCAAGGTTGCATATCGATCGTCCAAGGAGTAAGGCAGGGCTGCCGTCGCCTTCCCGAGCCTCTATCGTCACCCCCAGAATCAAAAATAAATAATTGTACTTAGATTGATGTACCTAGGTTTTCGTCCCTAGGCTTTCTTTGTACAAGCGAGTTTGTAACGTGAAGTAAAAGTCCGGTCCTCCGATAACTGTTCTGTTCTTTTATATTTTATGGCAAACACGATGGCGACTCTGCTGGGGACAAACTTCTCCACGGCTGAGGAGTTGGTGACGCAATCGGATGCAGCCAAGCTTGGCTCCACGCCACAGAAGATGGTCGCCCGGTTCGACCAACAGGCGTTCGATGAAATACTTTCCGACAAGAGCGCTGGCCCGGTCCAGAAGCGAGCCCACACAAAGAAGGCCAGCAAGGAGTGGAGACCCCGATCCTTCGTTCCTACTGAAGCTCTTGCAGAGATACCCTCTGTTGCTCAAGATGGTGGAGAAGACTCTCCTGCGACCCCATTTCAGATCATAGACGACTCTGTTGTCCTCAAGTCCGGCAGAAGAAAATATTATGATGCTGGACTTGCAGGGGCAAAGTGGACCTCTATGCGATCCGAGCCGCATAAGGGTTCTAGCCACATGGAGAAAGCCTATGCGGTTACATCCGCAAACCGCAAGAAAAAAATACACGCGGCCACGTCTGTCAGCCGCATAGCTTATGCGGCTACAGTTGCCAACCGCATGGACGAAGCATATGCGGCTACTGAAGTCAATCACTTGCAGAAAACCCATACGGCCATAATTGCCAACCGTATGCGGCCAGCCTGCACGGTCGTGACTCCTAGTCACACAAGGATAACCCATACGACAGCTAAAGACAACCGCATGCAGACAGCCTGCACGATTCCCAATCCTAGCCGCATAGCGACTGTTCCACGCTTCTCTCAATCAGTCTTCGACCGTCTCTCATGCGGTCCTGACCCTGATGATTCTCTGGATGATAAGCCAGACTCTGTGATATTCAACTTGGACTCTTCCTATTACGCACCCGCGAGTGCTAAAAGGAAAAAGTCTAGGGCAGTGCGGGCCCACCAAGCCCAGTCAGCTGTCCCAACCTCTGACTATCAGGGCGTCCTGCTAACTATTACGCGGGCCTCAGATGGGAAGTTGTACAGAACCACTCGAGTCCAGCCCCCGGCGGCAGACGGACAGAGAGGTTCACAAAAGTCTCCCAAATTCTCGGGAGCAAACATGGTCGGTCCAGACCCATCTGACTTGCATAAGGCCATCCTCCACAAACGCAAGGAAAGAAAAGATGCATCGGGGTGCAAAGAGTCCTCCCACGGACGTCACTACACCCAAATCATCGTCAACTGCTGCTGCAATGGCACGACGATGCAAGAAGATCAGCAGTCTATCTTTCAAAGACTGCAACAGCCATCTTCAGAAGACGAGGCACTACCCGTCGTCTCCTGTAACTCTGCTCGGAAAGTCCCCGCTGATGGAAGGGGAAGAAGACGAATGTTTCCAGCCCGAAGACTTCAACCACTGCGACTAAAAAACTGTCGTCAAAGCGGGTGCCCACCACCGAAGTTTTCCAAGGTACTCGCTCTAAGACGAAATCTGCTACAGTGGGAGGCTCGTCGTCCATAACGCAGGGGGTTGCTGGGGCTGGGGGTAGCACCCCTCCGAGCTTCCACAACAATCCGATATTCCAAGAAGACAAGCCGGGGGAGACAACTCTCCCATCAGATACAGTCGAGCCTGGCATCCCCGAGGACGTCCACGAATCTCAAGATGAAGCAAGCTCTGAAGTCGGGGGTACTATTCCCTCCGAGTCCGAACCAGAAGAGAATATTCCCACATATCTCGATGACTTCCCGGTACATGGGTATGACTCGGAGGAAACGTCCTCCACCGTCCCTTCCGTTTCTCATCATATAAGGACGGTGTTCATGACAGACAGCAATCAAAGTGGTTCCAGTGATCGCCAGCGCATCGACACTCTGGAGGCCATACTACAGGTCTTGGTCAAGTCTGTAGATGAAATCAAGGCGGCTCTTCCAACTCTGCAAGAAGGAACACCTGGCCAAACAAGCACGGGTCCCGCGGTCAATGCGGACTCGAACTCAGCGGCACCAAACCCGTGCAATAATCCTTCCGAAATAACGGCTCCCACCGCTGCAGATGATGCCAGGGAAGCAAGAAGAGAGGTTCAGGAGCTCCGAGCCCTGTTTCACGCCCGAGAAAACTCTCAAGACCTCAGAATACGGCAACCATACCCGGCTGTATGGAGGGATGTTCCCTTCCCACCAAGATATAAACCGTTCAACATCAATCCCTATGATGGCAAGACTTCAGCTAGTCGGTACATCACTTACTTCGAGGTCACCATGGACCATCTGCCCCATGACGATGCTATTCTCACCCGATTATTCGTCGGAGCATTGGAAGGAGTCGCTTTCGACTGGTATCGCAATCTGCCGGACAACTGCATCCACTCCTTCGCCGGCTTCAAGCGCCTGTTTTTGGAGAGATTCTACGAAGTAGGGCAGGACGTCACCATGTCCACTCTCATGGATGTCGTCTAAGGGGAGAAGGAGCTGACAAGGAACTACATTGAGCGGTTTCGCCAAACCGCCATGAAACTGCCCTCCGAAAATCCGGATTCCTCCTTAATTAAAATTTGCCAAAAGAGACTGCTTCCAACGATCACTCTCTGGATGGGAGAAAGTCAATTCAAGGATTGGAAGACGTTCATCATCAGCGCCACAAGCGCCAAAGAACGACTGAAGAAGGCTCGCCAACTGGGATTGCACATCTCGGAAGGAGAAAATAAGGGCAAGCGTCCCAACAACGATAATGGGGGTGGCCCCTCCAACAATCGGGATAGCAAAGGAAAGCAGGCTATGGTGGCTGATACAGCACAAAAACCTGAGCCAAAGCCAGCAGACAAACAGTGGTCGCAAATCACTTACTCCTTCGAAGACGGTCATGTCAAGCCCATCTTGGACATGCTCATACAAGGGAACAGAATTCAGCTTCCTCCACCAAGACGGGAACCGCGGCTGGCAGAGATGGAAAATCCAAAGTACTGCCATTATCATCGCTATGTCCATCATGCTACACACGATTGCTACCAGCTGAAATGGTACATCCAAAACCTCATCGATTCGAACGCTCTGGCCATCGATTTCGAAGAGGTAACCGTGGCAGCCAACATGGTGTCCGTACAATTCGACAGCTTCCCTCCGACGAAAACTCAAGACAGGGTGGTCCCCATCCCTCTAGCGACAATGGAGATTACCAATCTTCTACCTCCCCGAGATCGGGCTGCTGGTCTAGTACCCCTCACCACATCACGAGGGGAGGTCATGTGGATCCATCCAGACTTGGTGTCAGAAGTGACTTCGCCCACACCATCTTCCATCGACATAAAGAAAAGTAGAAAAGTCAGGACCTACCACACAATCTCGGCAGACATCGAGGAAGCTACAGCCATTGTCACGCGATCTAGAGCGCAATCCCAACCTGTGGTTGACAATCCAGCTGAGAATCATCAACCCACTACAACTGATGCTCCGGGACTGGCTCAGCCTTCGACGACCGACAAGCCTAGGTCGAGGGAGACTCGCTTCGACAAGTCCCTCCGAAAAAAGGCAACCCAAGGACTAGAGAGGCCCTACAACTTTGACATCTTAGCGCAATTGGCTAACACACCGGCCAAGTTGTCACTGTACGAACTCCTAAGGCTCTCCAAGGACGTTCGTATTGCATTGAGCGAAGCACTCCAAAATGCCGATGTCTATCTGGCTCAATCCAACCTCACCGGGGAGGACTCACCCGTGGATCTCCAAGACAGTGCCTGCACGGGGCAATGCCTAACATCGTCATCACTCCGCAGGACATGCTCATCAAAACCAACCTACATGATCGCCCGCTATACTATACGGGATACATTGGCGACGTAAAGGTGGATCGAATGCACATTGATCCTGGCTCTTCCATAAGCATCATCCCGAAGGGTCTGCTATATCATCTCCGTATCCCAATGCATCGCCTGACACCTACAAGCACCGCCATCAGCGGTTTCAATTCGGGCGGGAGCTACCCTATTGGGAAGATTCGTCTGAAGTATCAAATTGGCGACCTCCAATCCAAAGTCACCTGCTACGTCATAGATGCAGACACTTCTTACAATATCCTCCTGGGGCGTCCATGGATACACGATTATATGATCGTGCCTTCCACACTGCACCAGTACTTCAAATATGTCGACAAACACGGCCTCGTGAGAACGGAATTTGCGGATATTGATCCCTTCAAAGGGGTCGAATCTTACTACTCAGACTCCTGCCTGTATGAAAAGTCAAAGAAGCACCTTGGTGAAGGAGATGTACAAGCTAGTACCGAGACAGCCACAGGATCAGAAGAACCTCTGACGATCCACCTCCAAGCTCGCAAACCGGGCAGGTCCGCACCCCTTACTGCCACTCTGCGGAAGGACGCGATCAGCCTCTCGGCACATGAGGAACAAATGATAATCCGGCTGCCAAGGTCCGGCCAAGTACCGAGATCCACAACGGGGCCACTGACAATCAGACTACCGAGAGTCGGTCAACCCCAAACGGAGAAGCTGAATCCCTCCGATAGGCCACTGACGATACGCCTTCCCAAGAAGGGTCGTCACCCGGATGCAAGGTCTGACACTTCTAGCGAACCAGCTACTCCTCGCTCTACATCAAATGCCAAACTGGGGGTCGCTAGTCTGCCAACAACTCCATGGTCTGCTCCATCAACTGAACCACTGACAATCAAGCTTCCTAGGAGGTCCTCTCAGTCTTCATTCACACAGGGGGTAGCCGAAGAGGAACCAGAGTTAGCCAAGTATGTGGCTGCCCACACTGATGTTTCCTCCGCTGATGATGTAATCCCCCTAGAAAAGATACCTTACTTCATCAATAAAGGGTTATCTTTGAACTACACTGAGCTTAATAAGCTTTGTACAATGTATGCTATAGAATACGGTATAGGCACTCACCTACACACACAGGTGACAAATGTGTACACCACAATCCAGCTTACTCCAGTAGAAGACGCTTACCGAATAATCGAGGGAGGGGACCATCCAATCATCTTCGGCCGGAAGAACGACCCACATCCCTTCACCATAGAGGAAGCCGACCTCGGGTCATATGTCGGGAGACTGTCTCTGTATCTTTATAGCCCCCAATCCAAATATCTCATGCAAAAATAGGGGTATGATCTGGAGACGACGCCAGGCTTGAACTACGGCATCGGACGACGATTACCTTTGAAGCCACCGGTCCCGGCAGGCAAACCACGGGACTACTATAGAAAAACTCGATGCGGGTTAGGGTATGTAACGCCTACTATGACCCCTGAGAGTTCAGATGAAGAATGCGACTGGCAGTCATATTCAACCAGGTCACCCACTTCTGACTCGGATACCAGCATCGGAGGCGTGTTCAGACAAGTCTTGTCAGTTAACATGGCATTCGCCCAGGCATCATAGACGCGATCGAAGCCAAAGTCAACAAACTGATAGCCAGCGGCTTCATTCGTGAGGAGCAACATCCCGATTGGGTCACCAATATAGTGCCCGTCCTCAAGAAGAATGGGAAGATTCGAATCTGCATCGACTTTCGCAATCTAAACGAGGCGTGCCCCAAAGATGAATTTCTCCTTCCTATCACAGACATCATGATCGACAATACCTGCTGCTTCGAACGTATGTCGTTCATGGATGGCTTCTCGGGGTACAATCCAAATCAAAATGTCTCCTGATGACGAAAAGCATACATCATTTCGAACACCAATTGGCACGTACTGCTACACAGTCATGCCTTTCGGTTTGAAGAATGCCGGCGCTACCTATCAAAGAGCCATAAGTATTATCTTCAGAGACCACTTACGCAAGACAGTGGAGTGCTATGTTGACGATATAGCCGTTAAGAGTCGCTACAAGGCAGACCATCTACAGGATCTAAGGACAATATTCGACCTAATGCGAGCACAGAATTTGAAAATGAATCCAATAAAGTCCTTTCTGGGCATATCCAGCGGGAAATTCTTGGGCTTCATCATCACTGCACAGGGTATCCATGTAGACCCTGAGAAGACGAAAGCATTCATGGAGATGGGTCCCCCGAGAATCTTCGCGAATTCAGAGGCCTTCAAGGGAGGCTAGCTTACATCAGGAGGTTCATTTCCAACCTCTCCGGACGATGTCGACCATTCACCCATCTCATGAAGAAAGGCGTCTCATTTGTATGGGATGAGGAATGCCAGCGCGCCTTCGACAACATCAAAGAATATTTGTCGAACCCTCCAGTCTTGGTGGCCCCGGTTTCTGGAAAACCATTCCTGCTCTATGTACGAGCAATGGAACATTTCCTCGGGCTCTGCTCGCACAAAACAATGATACAGGCCATGAGCAAGCCATATATTACCTCAGTCGAATGATGATTGGGCCAGAGCACCGATACACCGCTGTGGAGAAGAAATGCCTTGTCCTGGTGTTCGCCATTCAGAAAATGCGACACTATGTCACCGGACAAACGATACATGTGATCTCACGAGTCAACCCTCTCAGGGTCCTCATGACTAAACCAGGGGCACTCAGCTCTTGCCTCGCTACATGGGCAATATTACTGTCCCCTTAGCATATGATCTTCGTCCCACAAAAGGCAATCAAAGGTCAAGCCCTGGCAGACTTCTTAGCAGCCTACCCAGGCTCGGAGTCCTCCAGAATATATGAAGAGATCCCAGATGAGGTCGCCGACTCGCATGCAACCTATCACGATAATATATGGCGAATGTTCTTCGACGGTGCTTCGAGGACCGGACCTAAAGTCAATATAGTGGTCGGAGTCGGGTAGTGCTGGTCTCTCCTTCCGGATTGGTGATTAACCGCGCTTATTCCCTCACAGAGCCCTGCTCTAACAATGTGGCCGAGTACAACGCTCTGGTCATTGGCCTCCAACTTGCAAAAGAGCTGGAGGTACAATACCTTGAAGCATACGGCGATTCCCAACTAATCGTCAATCAGATCCGGGGCTCATACGAGGTCCGCCACGAAGACATGATCCCTTATCACCAAATAGCGATTGACATCATCTCGTCGTTCGAGGGGTTCTTCATCGAACATGTCCCCAGACTCCGAAATATCGAAGCTGATGCCCTAGCTGGTCTTGTCGCTTCCCTAGCAGTTCCGAATTATGATCGCCAATCAGTGGATGTGATAGGCCACGAACTGGTCTGTCCCAAGAGCAATGTGCAATTCATGGCGAGTTATTCTGCCCAGACGATCGATGAGGCCCCAGACTGGAGACAACCATTCATCGACTTCGTCGTCTACGACATCCTGCCCGAGAACCCAAAGGAAGCCACTTCCATCAGACGGCGTTCTCTCAGATTCTTCTACGATACAGAGACGAAAATGCTGTATCGCCGCTCCTACGACGGATTACTGCTTCGGTATCTGTCAAACGCAGAAGCCAAAGAAGCCGTACGAGAAGCTCATGACGGTGTCTGCGGGGCCCACCAGCCCGGTCCTAAATTGCAAGACCGTCTTCGACGAATGGGCTACTATTGGCCCACGATGGTGGCAGATGCGATAGATTATGCTAGAAAATGCAAAGCCTGCCAAGTCCACGCGGACTTCATTCACCAACCATCCGAATTTCTATATCCGACAGTGGCGTCCGGGCCATTCGAAGCATGGGGAATGGATATCATTGGTCCAATCACCCTACCTTCCTTTCGAGGACATCGCTTCATACTTGCAATCACTGATTACTTCTCCAAATGGGCGGAAGCAATCCCACTCGCAGAATTCAAGACCTCAAACGTGATCAGCTTCCTTAAGCATCACGTCATCTACCGCTTTGGACTACCCCGAAGGATCATCCATGATAATGGTCCGCAGTTTACAAGCCACGCATTCTATCGGTTTTGCGATAAGCACTGTATTCAGAATGTCGCTTCGACACCGTACAACCCGGCGGCGAACGGGTTGGCAGAGGCATTCAACAAAACAATCAACAAACTCCTTAAGAAGTTTGTCTCCTCCAACAAACGCGACTAGAACGAGAAGCTCGACGAGTGTTTATGGGCGTACCGTACTACAGTCCGAACAGCTACCGGGAACACACCATTCTCTCTGGTATACGGGAGTGAGGCAGTTCTCCTATTAGAGACTCAAATACCCTCACTCCGCATCGCCCTCACTTATCAATTGACGACGGATGACAACTGTCGACGTCGACTACAAGAGTTGGAGGCCTTAGATGAAAAGCGCCTCCTAGCTCAGCGAAGGATCGAGCTATACCAAGCACGCATCTCAGGATCCTTCAACAAGAAGGTCAAAATCAGAACATTCCAAGTAGGCAATCTTGTTCTGGCAGTCCGGCGGCCAATGGTCATGACTCACAAGACCGCCGGCAAGTTCCAGCCAAAATGGAAAGGTCCATTTGTCATCGAGGCCGTGTTCTCCAACGGTGCTTACCGCCTCGCTAAGCAAAACGGAGACTTGCTCATGTTGCCCGTCAACGGCAAGTTTCTGAAGAAGTATTATGTCTGAAACAAAATCCTCAAGACATCTCAGAGTGTCGAGTCATGTGCCTCCCTGTACCACTGAACTCACATTCTGGTTCTATGCATAGAGTCATGTACCCGCTGGTACCTCTGAACTCATTCCCACATTTTACAATCACTCGAGTCATGTACCCGCTGGTACCTCTGAACTCATTCCTACATTTTACAATCACTCGAGTCACGTACCCGCTGGTACCTCTGAACTCATTCCCCATATTTTCCAATCATACGAGTCACGTACTCGCTGGTACCGCTGAACTCACACTCACCATTTCCTAGATTCCCGAGTCATGTACCCTCTCGTACCGCTGAACTCATGTCCACAAACATCCTAGATTATCAAGTCATGCGTTCGTTGGTGCCACTGAACTCACACTTTCACAATATCGAGTCATGTACCCACTGGTGCCTCTGAACTCACATCCCGGTCACTCTTTCAGATAGAAAGTTATGTATGATCATACCTCTGAACTTCCTTCCTGGAGGAGATCCTCTCCCATGATCCAATACCCGCACTTCCAGTGCACAAAAAAGGGTAAGTGATCCACAAATTCCCAAGACGGCCATTTCCTCGTTACCTCTGAGTCGTTTCACTTTCGCCAAAAATAAATCACCCCTACATAGAACTTCCATGTCCTCATTACCTCTGAGTCATTTTATGTACCCCCTCTTCATTGAGCCCACTCCTGCTATGTCCTCATTACCTCTGAGCGGGAAGGCTCCGTAGAAGAAACCTTCATACTTGCCATGTCCTCATTACCTCTGAGTAAGTATGTCGGTTCCCTTTCAACCTATTATCTGTACCCACGCTCGGAGTACGACAAGGATAATAGGTCCACAAATGTCCTCTGTTGACCACAAATGTCCTCTGTTGACCACAAATATCCTCCGTTGAGTCCACTCCTGCCATATCCTCATTACTTCTGAGCAGGAAGACTCTACGGTAACACCTCCGTACTTACCATGTCCTTATTACCTCTGAGTAAGTATGTTGGTTTCCTTTCATCCTATTATCCGTATCCTAAACCGGGGTACGCCAAGGATAAGAGGCCCACAAATATCCTCTGCTATGTTTCTTAGCATAAATCCACCATCTCGTCATGCCCCAGGAGCCCAGCCGCTCTACGGCATTCCCCTTTTTTCCAATACCGAGAGCACCCATGACCACTTTGCCATGGCCGTTTCGGGTATCCTGACCAAACTTGTTATCCGTACCCAAAAGCAAGGTATGCCTGGGGTAACAGGTCTACAAATAATCCTCCAGCAAGTCCAATTCCACAAATACCACAAGCACAAGAAAGAGAAAATGAGTCGAAACATGCTCATTTATTCAAAATTCAAAGTACTACATCATCTGGGATCATATCCCTTGAAAAAAAAGAAGGAAAAAAAGGAGCAAAAGAAAACAGAAAACCGATCACTGCTCCGGGGCACATAGTGTCGTGAGACGGTCCGTCAGCAAGGCAACCGACCGCTCAAACCTCTGTCTAGCTCGACGCTCTGCCTCTTGGGTCAGCGCCACCTCGTCCTCCAGATGAGCGTGAGCTTGCCAGTTGTCCTCAAATTTCTTGAAAGCCCGCTCCAGGTTAACAGAAGATCGGGAAACCTTCTCGGCCTCCTGAACAATTGACTCCTGTTTCGCATGAGCAGCCCTCAGCTCCGACTCCAGGAAGGCCAATTCCTTCTGAAGTACGAGAATCTGCTCCTTCGTGTCAGCTATTCCACGAGAAGCAGCCTCCTTCCGAGCCCTACAAGCGTGACTTCGATGACCCAGCCTGTCGTACGAAGCAGAAAGCTTGTCAAGGTCCCCCTTCACAACCGGCCCGGTGGTGTCTTGAGCGAGCTTTATCCTATCCCGAGCGGCAATAAGGAAGCCTCGCTTCCGTTCAATTGCAGCAGGTAAATCAGCCTGTCGTAACACCAGCAATCGGGTCACGAGCTGATCAGCCTCTGCTAACTTGGGCTCCAGGAGCACAGCCAACCCCACCCCGCCAGGAAGAGTCTTCAAAGTTTCAATCTGACGCCGAGCACACCGCAGGGACCGAGAAAAAAGGGTCCCCCGTTTTACGGCAGCATCTACGTCCCTCTTTAAATGGCGGTAGAAGCTGTCGACCATATCCTGCGACACCTCGTCCAGAGCCTCCGAAGAAGCCGGCGTCAACGGGAGTGTAGCTGGCAGCACTGAAGAAGACGCAACAGAATCTGCCGCCCCTGCCACTAGGGAAACAAACTCCGTACGGAAGGACGCCTGAACAGTGGTCAACTCCTCTTCAGCAGCCCGCAGAACCTAAATGCTCGGCAGGGCCGAAAAGTCAGTCTCTAAAGCCGTGTGAGCAGCAGAGGATGAGATAGAGACCATTGCTCCTGGAACAAGCTCCCCTCCCATCTGTCCGGAGCTGGCAGGAGGCACCTCGACATGAGTCGGAGAAGGAGAGGAAACGCTCCTTTCCTCCGGATCACGGCAGGCCCAGCCTTCCCCAAAAACATCCGCTGTAGGTAGTAAAGGGTCAGGACCTGTAGGGCCAAGACAACCATGAATTGATTTGACCTGGAGGATATGTTGATAGAGCAAATAAGCCCCCTCACTAGTCAATATTTGGCTTATCTTACCATCGGAAGAGTGTGGAGGCTGAGGTTCGCCTACGGCCACCACAACCTCTCCACCAGCGGCCTCCGAGTCGGGTATAATAGACTCCTCCGCCCCTGCACCCTCGGGAGGGGATACAACGAGATCGGCGTTGCCTTGCTGAAGTTTAGCGATCTCGAAGACAGGCCCGAGGAAACCTTCGTCACCCCGGGCCGAGGCCTCAGCAACCTGGGAGCCCCCAGCCACCGCTGAGAGAGCCCCCACAGAAAGGACCGCGACACACATATCGCTAATCAAAGCAGCAAGGGCCGGATCAACTCCAGGGGCAGCAGACGGTTCAGGAGAGCCTGGTTCGTCAGACGCCTACAAAGAAGAAAAAATGGTTAGGTCATATCTCTAAGAAAAAAGAAAGCCACAACAAGGAGATAGCTCCAACATAGTCGTACCTCCGGAGCAGCATCAGTAATTTCACCCCTCTCGGTAATAAGCAATCTACGAGACCTAACGACAGCTCTTTTCACAGAAAAGGTCGCTCTGCTGTCAGAAGACTCACGTCTGACTCATTTACGTGAGGGACCAGGCACAGCGGGAGGCTGTCCTTCCCTCACTACTTCCTCTTGTGTAGCAAGTAATGGATCCTCCGCCAGTTCATCTGGTATGGGAAGCGGTTGATCTGCTACTTCTTCACCCCCACCAGAAAGGGAGTCTTCGCTATCATGATCATCATCCTCCTCAGCCGACTCGGAAGATTCTGATTCAGGGAGGGGAGTCTGGAGTACTAGTTGCTTTCTAGCCTTAGCCCCCTTGGGCTTCTCCTCTAAACCGGTACCCACGATGAAACTGGTACTCGGATCGAAATTAACAGGAGGCTTGTTCGCCATAACATGATACAAAGCAGCCACGTACAAAATTTCCCTCGGCGCCTTAGCATCGGGGACCGAGAAGCTAGCCCGAGTATGATAAGCGTCATAATAATTCCACGTCCTGACACCATCAAGAACGCTACCTTCAAAGCCCAAACAAGGGCTGGGACAGTCAAGGAATAACTGGCTATAGCTAAATTGGCAGGAAAACCTACTAGGCAGGTAGGGCTCCAAGCACACATTATCGCGGTTACGATAAACCAGATGCGCGGGGCGGATGTTGCGCAACCAGGTGAGCATATTCGGAGACAGAAAGTGAGAAGGTCCGGTACCATCAAGGTATACAATCCTCACTTCCTCATCAAAAAAATGAGGAACAGACACAAAAAAGTTACACCCATCCACCCTCACCATCGCCCTCCGACAAGCTGGCATAGTATTGTATTCCCAAGACTGGCGATGGCATTTGAAAAGGAAAGCATCTTCATCTGTAGCATCTTCCGCTATTCCAGGCCCCATCAAAGACTTGTAGTGCATCAACAACCACCCCATCAAATAGTGAAAAGGTAGCTCTATGCGCTCAAAATCCAGCGTCTTCTTGCGGGCAATGACCTTGGACGAGAATGTTCGAAGACCATGGTGTATGCTACACACCATAGCCGAAAGAAGAGCCAGTCTAACTCCAAATACCAGCTTAACGGCAGGAAGAATAAAGTGGCGATTGATCTTCTCAATTGAACCTGCCCCTCCCGAGACTACGCAGTTCCGTAGCCATATCATTAAAAATCCAGCTAGGAGTGCCTTCTCTGACATCTGCCTGGTGCCGTCGTAAAAATAGCTAAGAGAGTCAGTTTGACTCCCGAATATGTCGCTCTTGGACCGCGACTTCTTGACGCTCAACATCAGGTCCTTTATCTCTCCCTGGGTTCGAGGGGTTCGAGGAGTAACCTCGCCAGAAGGGTCAACTTTAAAAAGATAATTGACCCAGGATGTGGTGTGGGGAGCGGTCCCTTCTGAGCTATCCTCCTTTTTTATAGCCATCGGGTGACAAGCACTATGATGGCACAGCAACTCCGGATACACCGCAACAAAACCAGGGAGTCGTCGGTTCAAGTCCTCGAACTCCTCGTTCGACGGAGTGTACGCCTCGAAAGGCTCGTTCCCCCACGGAAGTTTGGAGACAGTATACATCTCATAGAGAGCAAGCCCCAACTCTCCTCCGGGTGCAAAGAACGTCCCCGTTCGCCGGTTATACATCTCCAAGAGCGCCACGAATAATGGTTTATTGATAGGAAGCCCGTGACAAGTGCCCCGAATGGCATGATAAAGTCCCACCTCCCGCAGGAATGTTCCGTAGGTCTGCAGAACCCAAGTGGTCAAGTGGGCCCACGTAGAAGTGGGGTTTATCCAGTTCAGCAATGCCAGTCTGCCAACGGGATAAGATTTTTTACGTGCAAGCCGATTCAGGAATGTATCAGCTTGAGTGAATGTGAAGTTGGGACCGTATACGTTCATAAAAGAGCCTGGGGCCAGGCCCATCATGTACCGGAGGACGGAATCCTTACCCGCGTACGCTGATCGCATGTTCGGGTTATAATGGATGTCGTCCATCAACATCCCTGATTGGGTAGGAGTTAAGTTACACACCATCTTCCTGTCCAACAACACCATATTGAACCACGACAGAAGATAATGACGCTGCATGAGAGGAATATGGATCGCCATCCCATCCAGAGAAAAATCCCAATTCTCAGAGATCTCTAATACTCGAGGATTCTTTATGATTAAAGCGTCTCCAAAGAGGAATGAAGGCTTCAGGTATAATCCATCCAACTTTCCAGTATTCATCATGGCACGAGATAATGGAGGGTCTGATTCTCGATGGCGTTCAACCTCTCCGAAGGCTCATTAGCAGGAAATTGATACAGCACATGCTTAACTAAGTCATCAAAACGCACGCCTAAGGCGAACTGATTTGAGCCCACTAGGAGTTCTCCCGCAGGATTTACTGGCAGATTCACTGAAGAAAGAGATGAAAGAAATAAGTTTAGAAGATAGTCAAAACAAAGGAGCATTTGAAAGATTATTTGAGTCTATGCGGCTCGGGTCGACACAGCCTCATGCGGCTCAGAACCAGATGAGTCCATGCGGTTCGGTTCATCATAGCCTTATGCGGCTCCGAGTCAGACGAGTCCATACAAATCAAGTCAGATGAGCTTCTAAAGCTTCTGCGGTTTGGATTCAGGTGAGATTATGCGGTTCAAAGTCCGCACGAACTCATGCGGCCCTGAAAAGACAGACTTATACGGCAACAAGCAGATGAGCTTATGCGGTTCAAAAGTGAACTACGCTCATGCGGCCCAAACCGAGAGTATATATGCGGTTCAGATCGAGTATGACAAGCCCATGCGGCCTTCTGGGCGAAGTGCTTATGCGGTCATAACGACGAACCTTATACATGCGGCTTGTGCATAAGTTATGCAGCAGAGCAATGGCAATTAGGGTTCTAAAGCAATGCCCTTACCAGCGATGGGCGGATGAACGTCGGGATGAACAGAGGGAACAGCGGCTGGCGGAGGAGTGGCCACGTTCGTCGCCGCAGCCATCGCAGAAGCGACCGTCTTGCCCTTCGCAGCCTTCAACGCAACAGCCTTCTTGGGAGCCATGGGTGCTTAGGAGAGAAAGGAGTTAGAGCAGCAAAAGATCAAAGACGAGAGAGAGAGAAGAAGATTTCCTAGAACGAAAGTGTTCCTATTTATAGACAAGGAAGGAACGCCTCGATCCACGTGCAACACAATGATCGACTCTTCGGTCATCGAGGCAAAAGACGGCTGAATAATAGCCTGGCTCTTGGGATCCTGGACCAAAAAGCGGCTCTTAAGATCTGATAGCAAATCAAGAGCATTAAAAGCAGAAGATTTACAAAAGATTTGCACACGCGGCAGGAAGACGTGGCAAGGAGCTCATGCGGCTAAAACAGCCTATGCGGTTCAGGGAGTTATACGGCCGAGATAAGCATGCGTCTGGAAAGTTCCATACGGCTAAGACAGAATATATCCCTGCGGCTCTCGCATAATCATGCTTCTTATTCAAAGTATTTCAATTTTATAAATTGAAAACTTTGAAGGGGGTCTTGTAGAAACATGAAAAATAAGGAGGAAAATGGTCTATGCGGCCAAAAAGCCTCATGCGGCTCGGAGGGCCCATGAGTCCCATACGGCTCAAACTACATAGGCAGTTCGAGTAAACTCATGCGGCTCAGAGAGAAAGGCCAACGTGGCATTCAAAATAGCTGTACCCAACGACGCATTTAATGCTCTGACGACTGACAGCTGACAGATGACAGACCTGACATAAAGTTGTCATAATGAGTGGCGCTGCCTGCCAAGTTTTGGGAATAAGGAAAATATTCAAAATGGCACTGTCTACCAAGTTTCGAGGCAAGCTTATGCGGCCAAAATATGATGAGTTCATGCGGCCAGTACAGAAAAACCTATACGGTTCAACCATAAAGGTCCCCCATGCGGCTCGGCCATGAAGGAACCCATGCGGCTCGGCTATGAAGACTCTCACGCGACTCAACCATGAAGACTCCCATACGGCTCGGTCATGAACATATTCATGCGGTTCGGTCATGACAACCTTCATGCGGTTCGAGTATAGAGACTATTCATACGGCTCGGTCATGAAACCTTTTATGCGGCTCAGTCATGACGACCTTCATGCGGCCCAAATATGAACCCTCCTCATGCGGCTCAACAACGATGACAAAACACGTGTCCTAAAGGTAATCAAATCTTGGGTCAGATCCCAATAATTTGGGACACGTGGCAAGAGAATGAATTAAATGGATTCATTCAGATTTGCAAATATCAGCAAATCATCATGATGGGGATTTATTGCAATCAACATTAATGACTGACATGATTTGGCATAATCCTTATTAATGGCCCAGATCCTTCACGCTCAAGATTAATGGCCCCGATTGATTACTTATCAGGCTGCCGCCACTTTGAGAGTGGGCAATCATTGCAAACCCGAATGATGCCCCCCTACTATTATAAATAGCAGGGTGCCATTCCCTTGCAAAAAAAGATATAGATAGACTAACAGAGAGAGATACGGATATACAGAGAGACACTTCCCCCCAATAATCAGAGGGAAAATACACAGAGATCAATCCAGAGAGAGAGAGAAGTTTGAAGAGCAATACGAGGAGAGCAAGAAGAGCATTTTTTCATCAATGCCAACCATCTCGTCACAGAAGCCAAGGCTGCATACCGATCTTCCAAGGAGTAAGGCAGGGCTGCCGTCGCCTTTCCGAGCCTCTATCGTCACCCCCCAGAATCAAAAATAAACAATTGTACTTAGATTGATGTACCTAGGTTTTTGTCCCTAGGCTTTCTTTGTACAAGCGAGTTTGTAACGTAAAGTAAAAGTCCGGTCCTCCGATAACTGTTCTGTTCTTTTATATTTTATGGCAAACAGCGCAGTAGGTGCATAGGCGCATAGGAGTAGTGGATGCATAGGGTATGGTCCATGCCTATAAATAGGCTTTGAATAAAGAGAAAATTCATTATTCTCTTTTCTCTTAGAACTTTCAATAGACTTTTCATCTCCTCTCTGCACGAACCATGTCTCCTAAGGCCGCCAAAAGATCTACAAAGGGCAAAAAGGCTGCGCCGAGTAGCTCTCCTCCTGTGACGACGTCCTCGCCAGTCCAAGACCCGATCCTGGATGAGGCTACGCCTCAAAAACAAAGTCTTGAGTGTTAATTTGTGACGCTCAGACTTTTCTTCTACCTGGGCGCATGCGCCCAAGGCAACATGCTTCTGTGAGCATTCTAATGCGTCCACAGAAGCATGCGCCATCACTATGGTGTGTTATGTGCCCACATTATTGCTATACGTTATGCGCCCATAGGCTGCTGCATGTTATGTGCCCACATGCTGCTGTATGTTATGCGCCCATATGCTGTTTTGGACGCATAACCCTTTAGGTGCATAGCCCTTTTGGTGCATAAGATTCCCCCAGCACTTAGTTTTTCTTGAAGATTTTGAGTCTGACTTTCTCTTCTGTCCTTGCAGTTGACATGTTTGTTCCCGAGCTTGGTAGAATCCCTTTCGGCTCTGCTTGCCAAGTCCTCGGCACAAGCCTCATTACCAACATGGTCAGCAATGTTCAGGCCAAGATCACTCATGACCAACCTACGAAACGGACGATCTCTATACTTGAATAGAACAAAAACTTTTTGAAGCAGATGATTAACGACGAGAAGCTCTTGCTCGGATGGACACATCATTTGAAGAAATCATACTTCCTGTTTGGCAACAATATAGGATTCGAGGATGACGAGATGATATGTCTAGAAGACCCTCTTGTAGTTAAGTTAAATAACCAAAGCATATGGTTGCCATCGATGAAGCGCTAATACCCTCTGTCAACGTTTACTGATATGGCTGTGCAGAGGCAGATGAAATGGGACCTGACCCCTGAACTATATGCGGTTGTTTCTGGCAGGATCTAATTCACCTCTGGTGACCGAAAGAAGGACACGTTCAAGTGTGTCAAGGGTTCCACGTCCTACTCCATGAGGGGGCTGTAACCTGGTGTCATAATGAACGATATCCCGACTGATCTTCACCCCTACGCTGCTGAGACTCTCTCAAACTTGATGCTGTCAAAGACGAATTCATATCCGGAGGGAACCTGCGGATAGAAGGTTGGAGACATTCTATCCCGTTCTAGAGTGACCTTACTGGATGGGTGCTCTCGACTTACGAGGCCACCCTAAAGGCTGACGGTCTTCTTTATGCCGTTAGAGCCACCCAAAATGGCATGAAGGTTAACTGGCCAATGTTCGTCTCCTTGGCAGAGTTATACAACCATCACACGTGCACCTTCTTCACTCCGGGTGGGGAGTTGGGTTTGGCTCTTCACGAGATGCAGGCGATATCTAGACTTTTCTGGGGGACGGAGCCATACGTAGAATACGTCCCCTGTGATGTAGAGCTCCTGGATTTGGAGAGGGAAAACTCCGAGATGATGAAGGTGTACAAAGAGTTACTCTGTCACTTTTTTATTTGTCACCAGATTACGAAGAAGGGTAAGACTGAGGGGTCCCTTCCCTATATGAGGGCCTGGACCAACTACGTCTTCACCAGAGAAGAAGGGGATAGCTCAGTCTCTTTCTCGTCTCGCAAGCCCTTGACGAGCTCCGAGATAGAGCAGTTAATGGCAGATCACGGAGCTGTAGACACTGAAGATAGTGATGATCCTGAGGAAAACTTCCCAATTTATCATTTCTTCAGGCAGGCCGAGTTCGAGCTGTTAGAAAAGGCGGTGCTAGTCGCTTTCCTGATGATATGGCTTCGTGATTGCGTAGTCCCTGGTGGTTTAGGGTCTATTGAAAGAATAAGCTGGGGTATGATACTTTCGACTGTAAAGCTGGCCTTTGGATGCCAACTTGCTCTGCTTCCAGCGATGGTCTGTGCCATCCAACGGGGTTTACGACACTTTATCGTGAAAGCGATAACATCCGATGGCAGAAAGGATTTTGCTAAGACTGAGTTTCCCTTTTATTATCTGATGGGATGGCTGGTGCTACATTGTCCCCGATTGATGAATGCCGGGCTGATGGCAGACTCTTTGGCGGAGGATGCCTTTTTTTGGAGATTCAGAGATACGGACTGGACCGTTACAGGGGTGCCTGTTTGTAGGAAGGCTTTGAGTTTTCTACAGAACTATGAATTCTTCAGAGTGTCGCTTCCGTCTGTTAGTGGCTGTGCAGGGGACACCCTAGTAGATGAGGGAGCACTCACTACTAGCCTTTCTATTGGGCCATTTTCATGGCTCCAGTCCATCAGGCCTTTCTATCTGGTATTCGGGAATATTAACCACACTTTCCTGTAGCCTTATTTGCCGAGTCGCTTTATACGACAATTCGGCTACAGTCAGGTTCTCTTAGGCAATCCCAGCCCTCATCTACAGTCGATAGGGTATCTGATCGACGGGGCACGTGCATGGGGCTACTGTAATGCTGAATATACGAGGGCAGTTTTCACCCTGCCCGATGATAAGCCTGACATCCACATGCTCTTTGCTGCTGCCATGTTCTATATTCAGGTCAATACCCTTTATTCTCGGTATGACCGTGAGCAGAGTTTAATATCGAGGACTAGGTTTGCCCTACTCTTGCTAATATAGGACGAGTACGTACAATGGGGAGTTACAGAAAGAAGGGCGCCGTAGCCACAGTTGAATCGGCTGTAGCGCTGCAGCAAAGAGTTGTTCTTGAGGAGCCTATTATTGCAGCACCTCGGGGAGAGGATACTGAAGAACCTCTTCCTGACATTCCTCATAAGAGAAAATCTTCCACCGAGCTGGTTCCACGGCCCATAAGAAAGAAGGTCGCGGACGTGACTGTCGGCTCGCCTCCTTCCAGAAGATCTTTTCTGCAGATGGCGTCGCAAGCCATTAACATTCGGGAGGTAGATCCCTTCCTAGACTCCATAGCCGTTTTGGTTAAACTGTTAGGAGTTTTCTCAACATTGCATTTATCCTTTGCATAGGACGTTGAAGTTGCGACTGCGACAAGTGCTTCTTTGCCTGAAATGGTGGACATAACAACAGTGTCCCATGCTCGTCCTCAACCGATGGAAGAGGGCGGGTCTTATTCAGTTGTAAGGCTTGAGCGAAGGGAAGATCAGGGTGAAGGCCTCGACCATGACGGCGATCATAAAACCAGTCCCTCCTATGACATTTCTTTGGGGGATATGTCTGCGATATGAGCTATGATGAAAGACTTGGATAAAAATCAAATCCAATCAGCCCACCCTCCTTTGGGTATATCATTCTTGTACTTTTCTTCAGATAAGATTTTTTGACTTTAATTTTGTGCGCAACTTGTGAGGCTGACTTCCATCATATATTCCCTTGTAGACAAGGAAAGGGAACAAAGTACGGAGGTTGCTCGAGATATTGGGGCTAGACATAAAGCTGCCCTTGGTTCTTCTAGTAAACCGACATCGATTACTGAAGAAGTTCCTGATCGGCCTGTTGAGGCGGCCGTTATTAAATCTGCTTCGGTTCTAGCTGGGACCATGGAGGGCAAGCAGGCAGATGTTGACAGTGAGCGACCTGGGCCTCCTCTCATTTCTCCAGTTCCAGTTGAAATACCAGAACTAGAGGTAATATAGACATAGTAAGGATATTTATGGTAGGTATTTTACTGGGGAATTTGATGTGGACTCATTATCCGGTTTATATTCAGGGTTTTTTGAATATAGATAATAAGTTGAAAGAAGCTGCTAATAGAGGTAATATGTGTCACGCCCCGACCCGGAATCACCCGAATCATCGTCCTCGCTGGGGCGTGATGCCATTCGAGCCTGAAGTTGTGCTCGTACAAGGCAAGATGACAAGTTCTCAAATGGTTATCTTTGAGTTGAACGTTAACAACGAAAGGCAAAACTGAGTATACGAAAACGATTCACTTTATTGATATACGAAATCAGATTACAAAAGCTTTTGATAGCCCAACGAAATTTGCCAGAATGGCTACAACACTCAGGTTCTCTCTTGTCCACAAAGGATTTTGCCGTTCCATACATCATGCCTTCTATATCTCGGCCGTATCAATCATGTCGCGAGTCCGAGCGTCAATGCGATCGCACGCTTCAATACGCTTCGGCATTCCAAGCCTCAACGCATTCAAGCAATGCTTCGCCGCGGCAATCCATTCCCTGTACCCTGCATGGAGCTGGTGGGGGATCAGTACGTTCGTCCTCACATGTACTGAAGCAAAGATCTTCTTTCCAAACCGACATTTTAATATTTATGTTGAATCATGCAACTTAGCTTATGATCTTTCTATGTTCTCCTTAGGGTCAATTTCATGGCATATTCGAAGGCGTAAAGCATGGCAAGCATATTATTCAATTTGCATAAATAAACAGGCAAGCAATCTCGTGTTTGTCTCGTGGCACAACTTAGTAATATTGACGCACTCGCCCTTGCACTGACGCAAGGTGAATACGCCTATCCGTCTTCCCTGTCATGTTATAAGTGCTCGCTATTCAGGATCCATCCATGCAGGATACGTATACCTTGTACTTCCAAACCCATCGCCCTTAACTATATGAAGGTCACTAGCTTTTCGGGCTAGAATGGACTTATATTTATCGAATCGAAATATAAGACGATGTTAACTCTGTGCGGTTGCTAACCAACATCAGAGGCCACCGAAATAATCGCAGCAAGTGGCTTATCAGTTTCACCAGAAGGTCGCTACCCTTCTAAATGAAGTGCACCAACAATAACGAAAACGAATCCCTCCTAGGCCGAACGGTCCCAACGCCCTGGCGCACCGCGTTCGAGGGAATACCCATACACGGGCTTTTATATCTTTAAGTCCATTTGACCATGCAACGAATCTTATATTTCATACAACTAAGCAAGTTCGCTTATCTCTATTTCAATTGGCACAACGCCCGAATATCCTCAACGAACGCCCGTAGGCCGCGAACGTTTCGAAGGGCACCATGCCGTATTATCATCTCGCATTTCTTTCGTTAACTTTCTATTGTTCTTACGTTTCATACTTCGTTTCAATGTTCAATGGCATCATGCCTCAAATCAATGCTTGTCAACCGAACGACCCGAAGGTCCCGAATACCTTTCGAGACATTATGTCATATCCGACAGTTCCGTCACATTCATGCCACAACTACATTCTCTCACAACGAAGCCATCTTTTATTATCCCGTGCACGTAGGCACATTTCGATCGTATTCCGATGTTCTATGACTTAGCATTCAATGTCCGTGGCTTGCGCGCTAGGGCGTTCGCCTATTGTCTTTCAATGTTCTAGCCGTTC
>JANAVB010001399.1:15185822-15308322 GCA_029216955.1 Iris pallida
TATATATATATATATATATATATATATATATATATATATATATATATATATATATATATAAAGTAATTATTTCTTTTATACTAGATATTTATGTATTAACCAACCAAAACAAAGCAACCACCCTGATAATAAATAATATTTTTATAAAATGCTATACTAGAAAAGTATATTTATAAATAATATTCTTCGTGCATACATATATATTTCATAAATATTTTATTAAGTTTATTTTTAAATAATAATGTATTTTCGAAATTATTATTATAGTATTTTTGGAAATCATATTTTGAAATTGTTATGGCAATTTAAATCTTGATTTGATTTATGGATATGTTTAAATAGTTAAATTAATATCTAATAATTGAAATATGATTTATCTTATTTGATTTTAAACTAAAAGACGAAATTTAATTAGATTTAAATTGGATTTGGATTTGATTGATTTTAAATTATTAAGTTGTGAATTATCTATTTTTGGGTTTAATCTACTCCTAATCCTTATCCAACTGGGAATTCCCACATCCTATAAATAGGCAGGTACTCCTCCATAAATTATACCATCCACAAAATTCTCTACAAACACAAAGTGCATCGTGTCTGTGTTTTCTGTCCATCCACTATATACAACCGTTACATATACAACAAGTTCCCTATCTCGTGTCCAACAATTCTGGACAATCCTTTCCATCGTGTCGGATACAACCCGATACGATGGCAACCAAATCCGTCGATCACCTCCATAACAGCCATCACCGTCGCCCTAACCTCCGTATCAGCCGTTTCGGTCATCACCGTACCCGCATCCTGGCCCCGACCATCATCTCAGTCAGAGCCAGTCCCCAATCCCGACTACAGACACGACCCAACAACCATCGTCTACAGCCACCACCGTTACTGCCATCACCCACTCCTTTGCCATGTTCTGAAAGGGCATAACATCACTGTCACCACCGTCGTGGGAACCCGCGTCTCATCAAAAATCGGACATCGCCTGGCCACACTCCTCCGCCAGCACCACACTGCCATCATCGGCGTTTCGACAGCCCCCGCCAAACCACTACCATCCCCAACAACAACAAAGTAAAATTTTGAAACCCCTTACCTGTCCGCTGTTGACGTCCCCGTGCCTGCGTCGTCGACCTCCGGCGAGCCGCGCGGCCAGACCCGGTCCTCCCTACAGCCGCCCCGAACTGATCCAGCACGAGTTGTCACCACCACCCGCACCACAACAGACACTACCGCCACCAGTTCACCTGGACACTCCAGCCGCCCGAGCCCCCTTCTTCCCTCTTCTTCTTTCCGAGCAATCCTCCATCGCCGCCACAACCGCGACCCGGCTCTCTTCCCGTATGACGATCATACGCCAACCCTGGTCGCCCCTCTCGCGTCGCCGCGATGCTCGTGCCTATCCGCACCTAGCCACCGCCCCTTTTTCTTCCGCCGCCAGTCTCCGCACCTCTGTCTAGTCGTTCGCCTCCGACCGAGAACCTTCCGGCTTGCCGCGTAGTCGGAACCCCCGACTTTCTAGCCCCGCAGAGCCGTCCTCTCTGCCAGATCCGTACCCGCCAGCCGACCCAGCCCCAGCTGCGACCACCCCTCCGTCGTGGCCTCACGTAGCCGCCACCGCGTCGCCGGCGCTCCACTCTAACCCTTCCACTCCGAGCCCCGACCTCCCGCTCCTCTCTTCCTCTTCCCTTCTCTCTCGTCCCATCTTCTTCTCTTTCCCCCTTTCTAAATGTAGAGCAGCAACAGCTGCTGTAAATAGTTTTTTTTTATTTTATTTGAATTTATTCTTTTTGTTTTGTTTTATTATTATTATTATTTTTGTTTTTGGTTGGTATTGTTTTATTAATCAGATTTTTGTTTTGTTTCTATTTCTCTTTGAGTATTATTATTATCATTATTTTTATATATTAATATTAGGATTATTAATATTATTACTATTGATTATGATTACTATTTTGATATTGGTTATATTTGCTAACATCATATTTAATATTTATTATTATTATTATTATTATTATTATTATTATTATTATTATTATTATTGTTATTATTATTATTATTATCATCATCTTTTTTATTATAGAAAATTGATTAAAGTAGGTTATCTATTATTGGTATTTATATTTGATTTAAGAATTATTGTTATTAGTATCATTAATATTCATATTGTTATTATTGTAAGTATAAATAATATTTTCAACATTGGGTTAGAAGCCCTAACTGTATTTGCTATATTATTTTGTGGCATTTTAAAAGTATAGCTTATTAATAAAATTTTATTTTTACAAAATATGTTCTTACCCTTAAATAATTTTTCTAATATTGTTTTATTTCGCTTAAAATACTTTTGAATTATAAGATATAGGTTTTAGCCTAAAATATTATTTGACAAAACTTACAGTTCTGCCTTAAAACGACTTTTGATTTTTCGGTTATTTATTAGAAAGCATATGTTGACTAATAAATTATATTTCAAGTATTATAAATTAGTTTTCTAAAATCATATAATTATTATTCGTCAAATTGTTTTTATTCTTTCGACCGTGACTCAACCCCCTCTTTCCTATTCGATCGCTAATTCTATACTACCTTATGTCCACCCTAACTAATTTAACCCTTCTGGACCCAATGGAACTATCCGTGCCACTATCAGAGGTCACCTTGCATAGTTGTTGCACCAAAGTCGCAGTCGTGACACCTTGATCATCGTAGCACACCAGGCGTCCTACCAGGCAAGTCACCTTGCCTTTACTGTTTAGTTTCTTGCTCAATATCATGCATGTTTTATTTCTTATAAGTTGTTCTTTCAAAACCATTTGGCCTAGAGTTAAGGGACCACCTATATTTGTGCCGCATTCATTGGCCGACACCTGTGTGCTACGATGTCACGTGTCTCATATAGATTCGGACTTGCGTACCGACCGTACATCGGTGCGTACAGGACGAGCGTTAGGATATAACTGCTAATATAGTTGTCTAGCAGACTTAGCGGTTATTAGAAATATCGTGGTGTGGATTCAGCACGAGTAGTGCATGGGGGAGGGGAAGACAGTTATTAGGCGCAGGGTCTTTCACACATTTACTTTTTTCTAGCTGCCATTTGTGACTCAGCCGAGAGCTAGTGAGCCGTACATTTATTTACTTTCCTCTAGATGCCACTAGTGCCTCTGTTGAAACACAAATGTGCCGTACATTTACTTTCCTCTAGCTGCCGTTAGTGACTCACCTGAGAGACTAGTGTGCCGTGTATTTATTTATTTTCCTCTAGATGCCACTAGTACCTCGGTTGAAATTCTAACGTACCGTATTTCTAGTCTCGGGAGCCCTTGTGTGGAACGTTGTCTTTAAAATGCATTTTCACATAGAATGGTTAAGGACCTTTATTTGTGTAGTCACATATACTTTTCTGTTGAGCTTTATTTATTCGGTTATTGGCATGATATTATGTGTCTTGTTACGTCCCTCTGAGGACCTGGTTATCTCGCCAGGTGTGTGCTCTTGTCTTTCGCAGGTGCTCTAGTTCTAGCCGTGACTATCTCCATTTCTTCGAGGGTGATTGCACTTTGATCGTCTTCGCTTCGCTCGCCAAACTCTTTCTTTTGTTGTGTATTTCTTTTCATAGTTGGTAGTGAATTTGTCTCCGCCCAACTACATGTATCAAATGACAATTTCATAGTTGATTATACGATATCTTTTATTCATTTATTTTGTGTGGATGAGATTAGTTATGGTTCTACTGTATTTTACAGCTTATGTATTCATACGAGGCCCATGTATTTCGTATGAATACAGCTAGCATGTCTACGTTCCTAGTCCTACGTATTTTGGGACTGTGGCGTTACATCATCCGTCAAATAGTACTTAATTAATTCGTGGAGGTTACTGATTTGTAGAACATATACTTAAATTTTTTTATGTATATTTGCTAATACCAATACATACTTCTACGTACAGGAAAAAAAGTTTTTATCATGCTAATTAAATCTTAAATATTTATTGTGTGTATGTTACCAATAAGCTTGATATACATCTCCAATAAAAAGTTAATGGTAGAATGGTACCCAATTAATTAAAAAATTCTAGAGGAACAATTAGCAATAGAAAAAGAATTCATCACCCAATGTCTATTAGTATACTCTTAAATCCAAAGGAGCAACAACAAATTATTCGTGAGAACTATATGAGGATCTCATAGCAATTGTATCGTGTGAAAACTATCATGAAGTCAAAGAAGATATGAATGATGTATGTAACACCCAGTTTTTCAATTGAGGGTAATTTTGAAATTTTGTGATTATAATCATTTAATAATGACATTTAAATCATATTGTGATTTTTGGTGATTTTTAATCAATTTAAAACTATTTAAAATGTTGAATTGCGATTTTGATGCTTAACTAGTTAAACCCTAGTTTTGCTAAGCCTAGAGACTAACCATGACCATGGGAGCCTAGTCACGTGATTAAAATTTCAAATTACCAATTTTTAGCCTAGGGGTATTTTGGTTATTTTGATAATTTTGTAAAATTGTAATTTTGATTAATTAAATATTGTGCTAATCTTTTAGTTAAGTCTTAACCTAGAAGTTAACCTAACCTAGATTAGTCATGAGGTTAGAATCATGGTTAGAACATTCCTACTAGGTGCCAAGGTTAGTAATATCTAGATATTCATAGGTAGGATATTTTCTTTTTAGGATATTTGTGAAAAGAAGCCTTGGACCAATAGGAAGGCTTGGAATTGGATGGAGGAACCTCAACCACTCATCTAAAACCCTAACCCTAATAGTTTCAACATCCATACAAGCCTCTTCCCTCCTATAAGTATCCCACTTAAGAGTCATTGCCTCATTTTACAAAACCTAGAAAAGTCCTACTTTGTTCTTCCCTAAACTTCTCCCAATTAATCCAAATTGAGCCCAAATTGAGTCAAATCAATTGCATCATCATCCCCAACATTAAAGGAGACTTGTGGAGGCTTGCTACCAAGGTTGGAGGACGTTTGAACCGTGGAAAATCGAGGAAGACGTCAAATCGAGGCTCTTTATATTAAGTTTGAACACTCAATAGGTAAAACCCTACAAACCCTATTAAATTCTCGATTTCTTCCCATAGATGCATTCATTTAGGGTTCTCCTAGGTGTAGCCCAAGTTTGGTAGGAAATCGTGTCCATTTTGTGTCCGTATCGGACACGTATCGGTGTATTTGATTGGGTGTTCGATGAAATGCCACATGGAAATAGATTTTAGTATTTTGCAAAACAAATTACATGGTTGTGTATCCCTATATATGGGGATTAATTATATATATGACTGAGCATGAGTTGGACCCCTGTTCGTATCCAAAATCGGACACGAACCTGTTGTTGGACACTGCACAGGGGAGTACTGTGCTCCCCTGCTGCCCGAGTGTCCTGTAGGACACGTACGGCAATCACTATCAGCATGCACACCAATTTTGAGGCGAGTTCGTCGAGTAGGTTGTGAGAAATCATACGTGTACGGGTTCTTCACTACACTGTACACACTGTAAATCCCTCTCTGATACACGACTCAAACTCGGACACGACACAACCTCGACTCGATTCAGGCACCCTAAGACCTAGCCCTAGATCTATCTTAGCCACGTGCATGAGCACGAGACTCCTCGTGCCACGCATCGAGCTCTATCCTCCTCGACATGGCTGTACGAGACAGCCTTAACTGTCAGATCTGTCACCTGGATTTCGTTTTGTGTCCATTCGTTTGGACACTGTTGGGACATGTATTGGACTCACTGTGGAAACATATTTGTAGACACATGTGGGCGACACATTTGCACACGAGATTGGGTTTCATGGGATATGGGTTGATTTGGCAGGCCAATAGGGCGATGGGAACTTGATATATGGGTATGCTTACTATTCTGCTCACTGTTTTACTTTTTGTTCTGTGCAGTCATTAGATATGAGTGTGTGTCTGTGGTCCTGATGTCCTATCACCCAATATGATGATTGCCTACTAACCACAGTTGAGATACCATTGATTTCACTCACCTCCTTGTTCAGTCATGCAATATTATCTGTCCAATTGTCCTGTACAGTCGAGCAAAACTTGGATTCTGACTTTCTTCATGATTGAATCTTGAATACATATCAGCCTCCACTGTCTATATTTGATGTTCAGCCACTTGCTCCATTGTTCAGGTCCCTAATATTAATGTTTAGTCCTTACCTCATTTTGATACATTTTTATGTTTTCTAATGCATGTGTACATGTTCCATGTCTTCCCTATTGTATCAATCATTGTATTAGCCAATTTAGTATAAATCCTATTACCTTAAGTGGCAGTCCCAGGTACCTGTTCCTCGTTCAGAAATGAACATTCGTAAATTGTTCATCCCACTTTTATCTTGATATCAGTCCCATATACTTCTAGCCCAGTCCCATGCCACTTTGATGTTTCAGTCCATATCCTACATGTTCAGCCCCCTATCAACCAATCCTCTACCTTAATGTTCTGTCTTAGGTTGCTATGCCACAATGGGATATCAATCGAATTTGGGTGTCTTGTATATCATTATACCAGGATTCATTGTTCACTTCATTACTGATGTGTGCTCTGAACCTGGGTTTTGGTTCAGTTGATGTCCTGCATACCCATTTGCCTTACACCTTCATGCATCTAATGCACTCAATTTGATTTGCCGTGCTCCATTAGTTGCACTAAACTGACTTTGGTTCCAAATCACATTCATTCACTGCAATTACTTCATGTCCTGCATTCTAATTAATTAGCCAACTGCACAAGTTGATGTCCTGCATATGGGCTCTAATTGGGAAGGTTCAGACAAGTATTGCAGTATCTTGCATTTCCAAATATGCATCCCCATATCCCATGTACCTGCCCTCTTGAGCACTTATTCATATCAATGAGGAGGCTCGGGTGAGGAGCACAAGAGTATCACTCTTCCTGTTCAGTCCTTGAATTATGGTTCCAATCTATGTTAACCTTCTTCATCTGTCCATATGCATTTCACCATTTAGCCTCTTGATTCAGTTTACAGCTTGGGGTATACCTGTATACTATATGAAGGGTTCATATATATCATGTATTATGTATGAGTCATACCTTGTATATATATATATATATATATATATATATATATATATATATATATATATATATATATATATATATATATATATATATATATATATATATGTATATGTATATATTAAAATATATATATATATATATATATATATATATATATATATATATATATATATATATATATATATATATATATATATATTGCATATATATATATATATATATATATATATATATATATATATATATATATATATATATATATATATATATATATATATATATATGCAATATAGGTATATGTGGACATGTATTGAGGGATAGATATATGAAGTTATGTTAGGATCAAACATGATGCATTAGGATAGTGTGTGTTTGGTATTGTAGATGAGGGCTTAGAAATGGTAAGGTATCTTATATGTTGTGAAGTGTGTATATATATATATATATATATATATATATATATATATATATATATATATATATATATATATATATATATATATATATATATATATATTTATATATATATATATATATATATATATATATATATATATAAATATATATATATATATATATATATATATATATATATATATATATAAAATATATATATATATATGCAATATAGGTATATGTGGACATGTATTGAGGGATAGATATATGAAGTTATGTTAGGATCAAACATGATGCATTAGGATAGTGTGTGTTTGGTATTGTAGATGAGGGCTTAGAAATGGTAAGGTATCTTATATGTTGTGAAGTGTATTTTAAATTGGGATATTATATATGAATATATATATTATGTTGGTTAGTCTTGAGTAGATTCATATATATGTTATAGGCACATGGTTAGGGGTAATGAAATACATTTTGAGGATATATGAAATGGCTAGTGTATGTATATATACATATATGTATGTATGTGATATATTGTATAGGGATGTGTTTTATGTGTTAGATAATAAGAATTGTGGATAATTGACATAAAGTTGAATATATATATGTGTGATGTATAAATATGATATAGATATATATGGTGTCCTAGTCTAGGGTTTGGTTTTGAGTTGGCCTTATAGAGATTGACTTAGATAAAGACCCAATTGACTAGTTGACTATAGTTTGACCAACCATAGATGTTAGTTGACCAGTTTGACCTAGTTGACTAGAGTGTTGACGTGGTTTGACCCAGAGTTGACCAAGTTTGACTTGGACCTAGTTAGACCTAGACAGTTGTCCATGGTTGATCCAAGTTTGACTTTGACCTAGTTTGACCTAGAAATCATGTAGTTTGCATTGCAGCTTTCATTTTTCTTATATTAAACATGTCATAAACCATATTACTCTGTTTAGGACATTGTGACTCCGGTGCGGATATCTATTTTTATCAGTTGCACAGGGTATCAAGCGAGTACATTCTCTAATATTTCTTTCATTTACTTGTCAATTACTGTACTTCAGTTCTAGTTAGTTTTATGTGATTCTTACAACACGTATAGATATTTTTGGATTCATGTATGCGACACACATACCATCTTGTCTGGCCTCTATTTCTGGAATCACTACTGGCATCACCTTCTGGAATTACTACTGGAATCACCTACTGGAATCACTCTGGAATCACTTGCTGGTATCATCATGTTTGGCTGGACTCATCTCGATTCTCGTGTCATATTCTGGATTCACTTGTACTTGCTGGGAGGGGAAATACTTGAGTAAGACATGTAGACATACCCCAATCTGGAATCTTCCAACTGGAATCTACTATAATCTACTGGAATGATAGCCATCTCACACCCGGCCAGGTGTGTGATGTTTCGTATTACCTACAGCCGTTTACATGTCGATCTCGATATTTTAAAACACACTGTTAGAGCATTGTCTGGACTCACCCTGGAATCTTTGATCACTTACTGGACTCATCTTGTACTGGAATCATCTGATATTAGATTTATATTGTCTGGACTCACATTGGGATTACACTTGACTCATATTATACTGTCTGGACTTATATCATGTTACTCTAGTTCAGATAGATTATATTTTACAGTCTTTCTTGCCATGCTTCTCCTCTTGTTTAGTTATCTTACTTTCCTTGTCCCTTAACTGTTTCTCTACATCATTACTTGTACAAACTGCCATGTTCATCAATACAACTGTCGATAACTGCTTTATAGTTCTCTGTCATTTACTTGGGATTTCTTGATGAATTGTACCCATTTCTGTCCTGACTGGACCTGTTGAAAATATTACAGATGATTGCCCTGAGGACATTTGTCCTACTTGCCTTGGAGCAGGAGATGGCTTAGCTACCCTTGGCCCCGACACTCATCGGGAGACTAGCTAGTAGACTTGGTTTAGCTTTCATGTTTTAGAACTTGAATTGTAATAACTTGAGATATGAGTTTGTATTTGAGTTTGTTTGAGATAGTTTATAATTGTTGTTGTTAGTCTTTAGTTATAAACTTATGTGTTATCTTATCGTGCTTAGACTGTGATTGAGATTTCATTATATCTATACTTGTCCTCCGTTCGGAGTTGAGATTTGACAAGTACATTATATAATTGCTTGAGTTGTTGATTAGATAGTAACCTAGGACAGCGTTCTACCGTCGACACTGTGGCGTAGGCTGGACGTACCACTTCTTGTGCCCCTACACTGGGTGCGGGTCGTGATAATGTATGCCTTTTGTCTAATAAAATAATTTTGGTGCCTTTACTCATGTATTTTTCTTCTTTACCTTTGAAATCGTACTCATGTTGTAGCTTATAAGGTACTCCCAGCATACAGTTCGAGATTAGGACAACTAGGAAGAAACAAGCTACTCTGACAGATAGTTATCCATGTTGGAAAAGAAGCACGAAAACCTTTCCCAAAAGTAGAGAGTACCTGCGAGAGAACCGAGCAATACAACGCATGAACCAAATAACAAAACACAATCCACACAGACACAGAGAATTTTTGACGTAGAAAACCCTTACGGGAAAAAAACTACGGGACGATCGGAGTCCAAACCTTGAGAAGCCTTCACTAATGAAATAAAGGAGTACAGCCTCTACAAACTTCTCCTGATCCAACACGGATCCCCACAACACTTGAAAGCAAGAAATATTTATTACAAGGCTACGAAGAACAATGACAACGAGTAGATATTACCCGAACACGGCCCTCTTTCGAAAATGGCCTTCAATCCTCCTTCTTCTCTCCCAAAGTTGCAATGGCACTCTTGTCTCCTTCTTCTTTCTTTTTCTTCTCGTTGTGTGTGATTAGGTTAGGAAAAACCATATGTAAACCCCCTAATTTTGTAGCAAAATTTGAACCGTAGGATACAATCCAACGGTGTAAAAAACATCCTAAAATTAGCTTCAGCCGACGACACAGAGTTCGGCCAGAACTCTGTGTGGGTGAGCCAGAACAGTTCTGGACACAAGGGGAACTCGGCTCGAGTTCTGCCTCCCTTGTTCCAGTATGCCGCATGGTGGCTCCCGAGCTTCTCCTTCATCTCCGAATGGCCTCGTCACCCCCAAGCTTCTCTGACATACAGACGACGCTCGTCGCACTATGAGGTATTCTCCACATAGGTTGGGAACCCCACCCACTACAACATTTCTTCCCCTTCACAACTATATGGAGGGGATCATCGTTCCGACGATCCGCCTGCAGAACTCAAACTTTATTCTTGGTAGAATCTTGGTGAACATATCTGCTCCGTTATCATCTGTATAAACCTTCTCAAGCTCCGCATCCTTCGTCTCAACCACATTCCATATCCAATGATACCGAGTCTCGATGTGCTTGGACCGACAATAAAAGGTCTAATTCTACACAAGGTGAATAGCACTCTGACTATCACAAAGCAAAGTATGCTACTCTTGCTTCAGCCCTACTTTCTGTAACAACTTTTTCATCCACAGCAACTCCTTGCAAGCCTCCGTCGCCGTAATTTACTCTGCCTCTGTCGTCGACAAGGTAACACACTTCTGCAACCGCGACTGCTATAATACCGCTCCTTCAACAAACATCATCACATAGCCCGAAGTCGATCGCCTCGTGTCTACATCTCCAGCTATATCAGCGTCGGTATATCTAACCAGCTTCGGCTCATCACCACCAAAAGAAAGTCTCTTATTGGTAGTGCCCTAAAGATATCGTAGAATCCACTTAACCGCACTCCAATGTACCCTTCCAAGATTTGAAAAATATATGCTAATTGTGCCAACTGCATGAGCGATGTCTGGCCTCGTACACACCATATCATATATAAGGCTTTCCATAGCTTAGGCATATGGAACCTGTTCCATATCTTTTTTTTGTCCTCCATAGATGGACACTGCTCCTCAGTGAGCTTAATGTGAGTCGCAATGGGGCAACTCACTTTCTTCGACCCGTCCATCCCGAAACGCTGAAGTACCCGATGAATGTACTTCTTTTTGGACAAGTGTAGTAGCTTGGACTCTCTCTCTCGGCTAATCTTCATCCCAAGAATTGTCTTTTTTGTGCCCAAATCCTTCATACAGAAGGCCGCGCCCAGTTGGAGCTTCAACTCCGCTATCCTAGTGGCATTTCGACCTACTAATAGCATGTCATCAACATAGAGCAATAAAATAATGAAATCATCCTCGACAAAGTACCTCACAAATACACAATGGTCCGACGTTGTCTGTGCATAACCATGCTCCCCCATAAACGACTCTAACTTTCTGTATCACTGCCTCGGAGCCTGCTTCAGACCATACAAGCTCTTGCTCAACCGACAGACCAAATGTGACTTGCCCTTCTCATAGAATCCTTCTGGCTGCTCCATGTATAGCTCTTCCTCAATATCACCATAGAGGAATGCCGTCTTCACGTCCATCTGCTCGACCTCCAAGTCAAAACTGGCTGCCAAAGCTAGCACCACTCGAATAGACGACTGCTTGACGACTGGCAAAAAGATCTTATCATAATCCATGCCTTTTCACTGACCGTAGCCTTTAACTATCAGCCTCGCTTTATATCGAGGGCGAGTAGCATCATCCGTCTGCTTCACTATGAGAACCCATCGATTCTTCAAAGCCTTCTTGCCCTTTAGCAACCGTACCAACTCGTAAATAGAATTGGCGTATAAGGAACTCATCTCCTCCTGCATAGCCTGCATCCACTCATGCCTGTGTTCATCTTCCATAGCCTCTGCAAAACTTTCGGGCTCTCCCACGCCAGTCAGTAGTACATACTCACCCGGTGAGTATCTCATAGTTGGTCGACGCTCTTTGTCGCTCCTTCTTAATGGAGCCAATGGTATTGGCTGTATACCAACAGCCTCTTCTCCTTCAGGAGCTGCCTCCCTGACATGCTCATCCTCCTGCGGAATACCCTGACCACCATCAGCAGGGTGATAATCAAGGTTGGGAGCAACTCCATGTACTGGCTCCCCCATAATTAGATCCTCTGCGATATCCTCTAGAAACTGTTTGAAGCAAAATGACTTTAACTTAGGTAATTCCTCAGCCTCAGAAGGCGTCTTAGAATCTGAGTGTTGTCATAGTCGGATCCTCGACGAATACCACATCCCTGCTTCTGTAGAGCTTTCTTTCCACTGGGTAGTAGAGTCTATAGCCAAACTGTCACGACCCGCACCCTAGAGCTAGGGAACGAGAACGTAACAACGCCCAGCCTACGCCGTAGTGTCGGCGGTAGAACACTGTCCTAGGTCTCAATGCATCTAACAGTATAAGACTAAACAATTTATACTCCCCAAATGGGGGTGACATAGCAGAATGTAAACTCAATCACATCTAAGGTAGAGCATAAAGAAAGATAGATAAAACATGAAATCGAAAAGAGATACAACAGATAGAAGTCTAAGTGTCTAAGATACAAACTCAGAATACATCTCAAAATCCAAATACAGTAATCCATAAATACAACTCAAAATGACTGAAAATAAACTATAAGCAAAAACCCTAGCTATCTATGCAACCTCTACTGTCTCCTCTAGGCTAGCAGGCAACCTCCAGGCTATCTGTAAAATTTATCAACAGGTCCAGTCAGGACAGGAGCGAGCACATTACATCTCAACAGTTCATAGCAGGTTAGAAAATATAATCATGCAGTAAAGTAAGATACAGGTACTGAAAGAAATGTTGTATGTAAACAGAGAGAGAGCTGTAATAGAAATATCTACTATAAATAGAGAACTAACATGTGGCTAGTGAGTCAGAGTACAACATGGACATGTAAATGGCATGGGATGATTCTGATGCTACACTATGGAATAATTCTGATGCTACACTACTGGTATATTATTCACATGTCCACTTCTACTCCCCCGTACCCCCAATCAATACACAAGGATCCAACCAGGTTATGTTATGATACTATGTAAGGCCCCCGAAGGATGATAAGCCCCCGAAGGGTGGTAAGCCTCCGAAAGGTGATAAGCCCCCGAAGGGTGATACATAGTAGACCCATAAATAGGATAAGGATTCCAGGAAGACTCTGTGATCATAAGAGTATATGTCACAAGTGATCGAAGAATTAACGAAGCATAGTGATACGCTATGTAAGTGAAACGCACAGAACATAGAGTACCCGATGCTTCCTAAGGATAATATCTCAAGAAGGGATCCATATAGTACCAATCCGTGTGACCAACGTGACAGTACAAGTAAAGTAATCTACTGTACGAAATAGTTCTAAGCAGGATATGAAATGATCAGAGAATGTACTCGCCTGATATCTGAATGTCCAAGGTAAAGATACTATCCGAGGAGAGGTGTCTGGCTCCTAATTAGAACAGCACAAGTCACAACATGTCCAGAAGGATAATATAAAGCACTATAATGCATTCTACATAAATCTAGGTCAAACTAGGCCAAAGTCAACTCTGGTCAACTGTACTAGTCAAACTAGGTCAAACTAGGTCATGTCCTAACCCAGTAAGTCTTACTAGGCCTAACCAAGACTATCCTAGCAAGCACACATCAATACAAGGCTATACAAGCCAACATACATCCAACTCTATATAGCATGCAATTATTCAATACTCAAATAGACAAGAATTCACATTGGATATACACTAGGTAATCTATTACTTTAAGCTATATATTTCTACACATATACACATGCATATATTGGTATTCAATATTAGGTCTATAATCATGACATTTTAAATGGTTATATAAACTTATATATTACAACACAATATGCTAACATATATATAATATACATACATAGCTAAGTTAACTATATTCATAAATACTTATTTAAGAGGCTATGTGTGTGTATGTGAACATGACAAAGGGGCAAGTGAGGGTTAAATGGGCATACATAGTGTATACATATCAAAGAGTGTCAAAGTGTAAGTGAACAATGTGTCAAGTGTGATAGTGTCAACATAGTGTAAGGAGGTACATGAGGTAATATAGGATTTGTGTTAACATAGAATATTACATCTCATTAACTTGTATATCGCATACATTACATCTATTATTATATTACATTCATGCTTGCATTCATTCATCATTCATTTATTCTCTTGCACCACTATATGCACCATACATTACATACTATGGAACCTACATATTCATTACAAGCTATATTTATACATGCTTACATTAGATAGGATACTTACACCTCATACATCATTTATTTAACCATTTACTCATGCTTGTATTCTCTATTTAATTACATAATGTATATACATTAACATGGGTTAAAATCAAATAGAACATTATATTACACACAAGGGTGCACAAAATGCATATGCCGAATAGTAACTCCTACTAATAATCAATACTGTACCATCTCAGCATGAATTAAAATTTAGGATTAAAGTATGTTATAGATCTATGTGTTAGCTTTCCGAAACTTCAAACGGATCGCGTTTTCGTTTTCGGAAACTCCCGGAATCGCAAAAACATCAAGAACGCGTTTGTCTTTCGTACAGCTGACTCTCAAATAATTCTTCAGAAAGTTACAGAAAGAATTAGGCCTACTAATACATGTTTTTGGAAATCTAACTTCAATACGCTTCTTTAAAAAAAAACAAGAGATTAAACCGAGCTATGAGCTAAAAGTTATAACATTTCTAAGTTAGGGCTGAAATTAAAAATGTTGATAAAAATCATGACGGATTTAGGTAGTTTGAGACAAAAGAACACAAGTATATAACATAATATATGAAGAACTCACTCTCTACACTAATATATACATATGAGACACTATAGAACACATCTACAATACAAAAATATGAGATTAAACATGTAATAATTCATTCATACATAACAACAACACATAGTGTGTCCAAATTTGGGATTTTCCCACATGGACACAACCACAACACAAAGGACACTCCTATGACCTCCAAATGGACACGAAATGGACACAAATGGAGATACAACCATGGGGGTCATTCCTATAGGTTCAAAATAGATCTATCTGCATGACGAAATGAAAAGGAGAATGGATTTATACCTCCCGGTAGATCGAATCGAAGAAAAGCCTTCCCGGAGCGACACCGACACGTAGAGATTCCAAAAGGACACGAACGAGCTACGAATCCTCCCAAACTTGGGTAGCTTCCTCCTTGGCTGGAATGGAGAAGGAAAGAAGAAGATTTGGTGGTAAAATGGAAGGATTTGGCGGAGAAATTGCTAGGGATTGCTCTCTAGGAATTTGAGGAAGAACAAGAGAGAGAGTGTGGATGAGAATAATGAAATAAACTTGAGCCTATCCTCTCCCAAAGTGGCTGGCCATATGGGGCTATTTGTCCTATTATGGTAAGGTCCCAAATGCCCCCACTAACCTATTCTATGAGTATTAGGAAAGGGCTAATTGGTTAGGGCTAAATTAGTCATTCTAAAGTCTCTAATCACACTAACCTTATCCATAATAATTAGTCTAACCTCTAACTAAAATATTTCTATCATGTGGACTAAAATTAATATCATGTGGGCCATGCCTAACTAGTATGTGGGTCCCACTACAGTCAAACTACCCCCGGGTCCCCGTTTCAAGTCGGATTGAGTTGAAATTTGAACCCGACTCAAATAACCCCAAAACAAAATCATAAATAATAAAATAATATCAAAATAATTCAGAGAGGTCAAATGCAAAAATATCCTTAGGCCAAAAATGACATTAAAATATTATAATCATATGGTTAGGCTCTATGTCAAACAGTCTTTAGGGTTTTACTAGCAAAACGTCAAAACCACAAGTCATTGATTTAAATAATTTTAAAATGATTTAAAATCACCAAAAATCATATCATGAATTAAATATTATTACTAAAATAATTATAAACACAAAATTTCAAAATTACCCTCATTTGGGAAACTGGGTGCTACAACTCTACCCACCTTAGAAAAATTTCGTCCTCGAAATTTAAGATCGATAGTACTCCTTCTAGAGCCTCTAACCTACCCAATATCTAAGGTAACACTTCCTAACACTGGAATAATAAACGGGCATCTAAAAGTGTCAATTTAGGAATACCTCCAATACTGCTCTGCTGTACGACGGTAATGGAACTTCAATAGAATATGGACTGGAACCTATATCCAAGGGACTGGACCTATTTTAAAGTGGTCTTAACTAAGGATGAAAAGGAACTGATCATAGGCTATAGGTATGCTCAAACTATTATCTTCCTATTAACCATCTATTAATACATTCTATTACCATAGGAACGATGCATTACTAAGACATATAGGCCCCTATCTCTCATAACACATTTATACTCACCAAAAGATTAGTACATCCTATCAAGGCTGATACTATAATCTCTCCTAAATCTCCTAAGCTACATGTTTATAGACACACATCCCCACATCAAGGACTAACCCATATATATCTACAACTGATACTAATGGAGTGACGTCCCTATTTCCCAACAATCAAGGTCTAAAAAAAATTTATCTAAATCATGCAATTTGAAGGAATAGTATACAAGGTCAGGGCATACCGTAGCAGTTGGAAGTCTCACCTAGGTACACTAATCATTCTAGGTCAAAACAGTACTATGGTATCAACACACAAACAATCTAGGGTGTCCTAATTGGGAAGGTAAGGAAACAACAATCATCAAGGTTGTAGGGCTGTCTACCATCCTATATGAAAATTGGTCATTGTAAAGTCTCTAATCACACTAACCTTATCCATAATAATTAGTCTAACCTCTAACTAAAATATTTCTATCATGTGGACTAAAATTAATATCATGTGGGCCATGCCTAACTAGTGTGTGGGTCTCACTAGAGTCAAACTACCCCCGGGTCCCCGTTTCAAGTCGGATTGAGTTGAAATTCGAACCCGACTTAAATAACCCCAAAATAATATCATAAATAATAAAATTATATCAAAATAATTCAGAGAGGTCAAATGCAAAAATATCCTTAGGCCAAAAATGACATTAAAATATCATAATCACATGGTTAGGCTCTAGGTCAAACAGTCTCTAGGGTTTTACTAGCAAAACGTCAAAACCACAAGTCATTGATTTAAATAATTTTAAAATAATTTAAAATCACCAAAAATTATATCATGAATTAAATATCATTATTAAAATAATTATAAACACGAAATTTCAAAATTACCCTCATTTGGAAAACTGGATGCTACAACTAAAAACGTAACAACGCCCAGCCTACGCCGCAGTGTCAGCGGTAGAACGCTGTCCTAGGTCTCATTGCATCTAACAGTATAAGACTAAACAGTTTATACTCCCCGAATGGGGATGACATAGCAGAATGTAAACTCAATCACATCTAAGGTAGAGCATAAAGGAAGATAGATAAAATATGAAATCGAAAAGAGATACAACAGATAGAAGTCTAAGTTTCTAAGATACAAACTCAGAATACATCTCAAAATCTAAATACAGTAATCCATAAATACAACTCAGGATGACTGAAAATAAACTATAAGCAAAAACCTTAGCTATCTATGCAACCTCTACTGTCTCCTCTAGGCTAGCAGGCAACCTCCAGGCTATTTGTAAAATTTATCAACAGGTCCAGTCAGGACAGGAGCGAGCACATTACATCTCAACAGTTCATAGCAGGTTAGAAAATATAATCATGCAGTAAAGTAAGATACAGGTACTGAAAGAAATGTTGTATGTAAACAGAGAGAGAACTGTAATAGAAATATCTACTATAAATAGAGAACTAACATGTGGCTAGTGAGTCAGAGTACAACATGGACATGTAAATGGCATGGGATGATTCTGATGCTACACTATGGAATGATTCTGATGCTACACTACTGGTATATTATTCACATGTCCACTTCTACTCCCCCGTACCCCCAATCAATACACAAGGATCCAAGCAGGTTATGTTAAGATACTATGTCAGGCCCCCGAAGGGTGATAAGCCCCCGAAGGGTGGTAAGCCTCCGAAAGGTGATAAGCCCCCGAAGGGTGATACATAGTAGACCCATAAATGGGATAAGGATTCCAGAAAGACTCTGTGATCATAAGAGTATATGTCACAAGTGATCGAAGAATCAACGAAGCATAGTGATACGCTATGTAAGTGAAACGCACAGAACATAGAGTACCCGATGCTCCCTAAGGATAACATCTCAAGAAGGGATCCATATAGTACCAATCCGTGTGACCAACGTGACAGTATAAGTAAAGTATTCTACTGCAGGAAATAGTTCTAAGCAGGATATGAAATGATCAGAGAATGTACTCGCCTGATATCTGAATGTCCAAGGTAAAGATACTGTCCGAGGAGAGGTGTCTGGCTCCTAATTAGAACAGCACAAGTCACAACATATCCAGAAGGGTAATATAAAGCACTACAATGCATTCTACATGAATCTAGGTCAAACTAGGCCAAAGTTAACCCTTGGTCAACTCTGGTCAATTGCACTAGTCAAACTAGGTCAAACTAGGTTATGTCCTAACCCAGTAAGTCTTACTAGGCCTAACCAAGACTATCCTAGCAAGCACACATCAATACAAGGCTATACAAGCCAACATACACCCAACTCTATATAGCATGCAATTATTCAATACTCAAATATACAAGAATTCATATTGGATATACACTAGGTAATCTATTACTTTAAGCTATATATGTCTACACATATATACACATACATATATTGGTATTCAACATTAGGTCTATAATCATGACATTTCAAATGGTTATATAAACTTATATATTACAACATAATATGCTAACATATATAATATACATACATAGCTAAGTTAACTATATTCATAAATACTTATTTAAGAGGCTATGTGTGTGTATGTGAACATGGCAAAGGGGCAAGTGAGGGTTAAATGGGCATACATAGTGTATACATATCAAAGAGTGTCAAAGTGTAAGTGAACAATGTGTCAAGTGTGATAGTGTCAACATAGTGTAAGGGGGTACATGAGGTAATATAGGATTTGTGTTAACATAGAACATTACATCTCATTAACTTGTATATTGCATACATTACATCTATTATTATATTACATTAATGCTTGCATTCATTCATCATTCATTTATTTTCTTGTACCACTATATGCACCATACATTACATACTATGGAACCTACATATTCATTACAAGCCATATTTATACATGCTTACATTAGATAGAATACTTACACCTCATACATCATTTATTTAACCATTTACTCATGCTTGCATTCTCTATTTAATTACATAATGTATATATATTAACATGGGTTAAAATCAAATAGAATATTATATTACACACAAGGGTGCACAAAATGTATATGCCGAATAGTAACTCCTACTAATAATCAATACTGTACCATCTCAGCATGAATTAAAATTTAGGATTAAAGTATGTTATAGATCTATGTGTTAGCTTTTCGAAACTTCAAACGGATCGCGTTTTCGTTTCCAAAAACTCCTGGAATCGCGAAAACACCGAGAACGCGTTTGTCTTTCGTACAGCTGACACTCAAATAATTCTCCAGAAAGTTACAGAAAGAATTAGGCCTATTAATACATGTTTTTGGAAATCTAACTTCAATACGCTTCTTTTAAAAAAATGGGAGATTAAACCGAGCTTTGAGCTAGAAGTTATGACATTTCTAAGTTAGGGCTGAAATTAAAAACGTGGATAAAAATCATGACGGATTTAGGTAGTTTGAGACAAAAGAACACAAGTATATAACATAATATATCAAGAACTCACTCTCTACACTAATATATATATATATATGAGACACTATAGAACACATCTCCAATACAAAAATATGAGATTAAACATGTAATAATTCATTCATACATAACAACAACACATAGTGTGTCCAAATTTGGGATTTTTCCACATGGACACAACCACAACACAAAGGACACTCCTATGACCTCCAAATGGACACGAAATGGACACAAATGGAGATACAATCATGGGGGTCATTCCTATGGGTTCAAAATAGACCTATATGCATGAGGAAATGAAAAGAAGAATGGATTTATACCTCCCGGTAGATCGAATCGAAGAAAAGCCTTCCCAGAGCAACACCGACACGTAGAGATTCCAAAAGGACACGAACGAGCTCCGAATCCTCCCAAACTTGGGTAGCTTCCTCCTTGGCTAGAATGGAGAAGGAAAGAAGAAGATTTGGTGGTGAAATGGAAGGATTTGGTGGAGAAATTGCTAGGGATTGCTCTCTAGGAATTTGGGGAAGAACAAGAGAGAGAGTGTGGATGAGAATAATGAAATGAACTTGAGCCTATCCTCTCCCAAAGTGGCTGGCCATATGGGGCTATTTGTCCTTTTTTGGTAAGGTCCAAAATGCCCCCACTAACCTATTATATGAGTATTAGAAAAGGGCTAATTGGTTGGGGCTAAATTAGTCATTCTAAAGTCTCTAATCACACTAACCTTATCCATAATAATTAGTCTAACCTCTAACTAAAATATTTCTATCATGTGGACTAAAATTAATATCATGTAGGCCATGCCTAACTAGTGTGTGGGTCCCACTAGTGTCAAACTACCCCCGGGCCCCCGTTTTAAGTCGGATTGAGTTGAAATTCGAACCCGACTCAAATAACCCCAAAACAATATCATAAATAATAAAATAATATCAAAATAATTCAGAGAGATCAAATGCAAAAATATTCTTAAGCCAAAAATGACATTAAAATATCATAATCACATGGTTAGGCTCTAGGTCAAAAACGTCAAAACCACAAGTCATTGATTTAAATAATTTTAAAATAATTTAAAATCACCAAAAATCATATCATGAATTAAATACCATTATTAAAATAATTATAAACACGAAATTTCAAAATTACCCTCATTTGGAAACTGGGTGCTACACAAACTCATCCCGACTGTAGCAGACAAAGATGCACCGCCTCATCTTCGGCTCAAGTTTGGACCTCTCGTCCTTCGGTACATGCACGAAGGCCTTACAATCAAACACTCACAGTTTATTTTATGATAGCTCTTTGTCGTACCATACTTTGTCAGGCACGTCATCCTGCAAAAGAGCACTAGGAGATAAATTAATAAATAAGCAGCTGTGAGAATAACCTCACCCTAATAACTACCTGGAAAATTTGCTTCTGACAGCAAACACCGCACCCTCTCCATCAGTGTCCTGTTTAGGCACTCCACTTCACCATTGAGCTGAGGTGTCTTCGGCAGAGTATCACGACCCGATCCCAAATATAATGGGTCCACTCAGATCATGTCTAGCCTACACTGTTGAGAGAGGGCGGCAGTAAGCTGTATCAAGCAGTAAAACACAATAGACAAATATCTAACGGAAATAAAAATATTCTTATTAAACTGAAACAGGTCTGAAATAGAAAATAACAAGATAAAAACATCACAATTCATTTATTACAATTGTTCGAAAATAATTGAAGGAAATGAATCTATGCCAACATCTATGGCTCTAGGGTTCCTGGTTCTGGTTCAGCCGAATCTGCGGGACCCAAGTCAGCCCCGTAGAAAGAACAGTAAGTTAGCTCCTCCTCATCGTAATCACCTAAAAATTTTGGGTCTCCAGTCAGGAGTGAACAAGAAACATATTTCTTCCACATCTAGCATTTCTAAATTAACAATAAATGAAAATGCGAGACAGTTTAAGAAACTTTATATGTTTTTGTAAATAATAGTAAAAGACAACAAGCAATATGATCTCAATGTCAAATATGATGCAATGCTAAGCTAGTGTTTTGAGTATATAACTGGGCCTGTGACCAGCTGGGATAGAGGCAATATGTATACTAACGTTTCGGCCGAAACGAATAGTATACTGCACGGCTCAACCCCCTATGTGGTAGAGGTTAGTGCGAGAGAGATAATCGAGAATTTTGGCTTTGGTCACAGACGTTATACTACTCCCTCAAGCAATCCCCGAGTCAATGAGTCAATAAGTCACTCTAGCAATCCAGCAATCCGTCAATCGATGTGGAGTCCGAGAGGGATCCACGGTGAATCAGTATCACGATACTATATGAAATCAACTGATGCATACATTTAATTATTAAAGTAAAAACACAGACATGGAATAGATATGAAACTTGCATGGGTTGTATTCTCGATGTGGAAAGCAACGGCTAAAAAAAAGTGTCGGCTAGGGTTCGGGGATCCGAACCTACATTAACATAAATCTTCCCTTAGAACTTATTCCAGAAGGTTGGCTAATGAAACCACTAAACAAATCTATGCATAATTATAAACATTGCCATTTTTATTATAGAAATAATGATTTAATTATATATAATAATTTGGTAAAACAATTTTATTTGTATTTTATACATAGATCGAAATCTTTTTTTATATTATTAAAATAGTAGCGGTTTTATCGTAAATCATTTTAATAGAAAATATCGCTTAATACTCGGAAATATTTTGAAATCTAATTTCATATTTATTTAATAAAACTTTACGAAATATTTACTAATACTATTTTCTTTAATAAAGAGTAACCATTTAAATAATAAAATTACGAAAAACCTTATTTTAGTAAAGCTACGATTTTATTAGAAATGACGTTAAAATATCTAATTTTAATACCATAAAATTTATTAACCAAGATAATAGTTAATTTACGAGAATAACCTTTTTATCCAAAAATGCATAAATATATAGATTAGGCCTAAAAACCCGATTTTCTATAATAAAGTATATTTTGATATATAGTTATTTATTTTGAAACTAATTTACCCATTAATAATAATTAGTGAAATTATGGCAATAATAATATTAATGAAATAACTAACCTAAAACTCTACGTTATACATATTACGTAAACAAACTCTAATAATCACCACGCTAACTAATTATAATTAACCGTTATAACTAAAAGCTACTAACATTATTACCACGCCTAAATAGGAAACTACACAAATTTATCCCGGAACTGACAGAGTTTCATTATGTCAATTCCGGTCGAAAACATGTAGGTGTTTAGGTTCTGTGAAATAAACAGAAGGCATAAAAGGTTACCACAGGTCGTGACGGAGCACCGAAGGAATGCCTTGGACTCGGAACGCACGCGGGCACGCACGTACGCGGAACCAGACGACGCACGTACAAGGGACGTATGCGGACGTGGGAACATGCGGGACACGCATGGGGTGAACGCTGGTCGGTCGGCGGGAGGCAGCACGCGGGCGGCCACGCAGTTGTTGGCGCGTGGGGGCACGACCTGGATGGTGCTGGCCGACGGGGAAGCACATAGGGGACGCTGCAGACGCCGAAGGCGGCTCGAGGAGCGCGCGGACAACGCTATGGACGGTTCGGGGAGAGCCGCTAAGGGCTAACGACGGCGAAGGAACACCACGGTGTTGGCGAGGCCGATGGCGGCTGCAGACTGCATTGGCCTGTGGGGTGCTGTCGGGTACGGCCAGAGCGGTCGACGGGGGTCCGGCGGTCGCGGGTTGGGCGCCGTGGTCACGGAGGCACGGGGCTACCGAGGGGGTCGGGTGCGAGGGAGGTTCTGGAGTTGGAAAAGAGTCGGAGAGGAAGGGAGAGAAGTTTGGAGAGAAAGGAATGGGGGTCTTGAAGAGGGATGGTGCTGGTGTTCTTTTTAAAGAGAGAGAGGAATTGTGGCTTTGCTGGTAGCTAAGGTTGGGAAGAGTTGGTGGTAATGTGTAGGGGTATGGTAGAGAGGAATTTTAGGGAGAGTGAGTGGTTTACGTAGAGAGGGATAGGGGGCATGTGAACGTGTTGAAGAGATTTTAGGAGTGAAAGGAAGTGGTAGGGGGACATGTGGCTGAGAGAGAGTAGGTTTGGGTTTCACAATCTTCCCTCCTTAGAAAATTTTGTCCTCGAAATTTCAAAGATAAGGGCCAAAGTACAATCTTACAATCATGCCTCAAACAGTCAGAATTTTCTTCTTCAACAGCCTTATGCCTAACTAAGCTAACTGTCTCATAGCAAATCCATTTAGTGCAATATCTTCATCAAACTTATCCACTATTCTCAAATAACATTCTTCCCTCATTAGAAACACAGTCACTATCCACAATTACGGATTTCTACTTTTATCCCTGAATTGTCAATTACCGTCATAATCTTAGAAAATTTTGTCTTCCTATATTTTCTTACTAAACACATATAATATTTCCCGCTATATGTTTTGTACTTCCTTCAGCTTGCTAATATATATGCAAAATTGAACTCTATGTCATACCACTACATGTGTTCCAAACAAGTTCTTATACATCTTATTCTTGACCAAAATATCCTAATTTGGTACACTCCATCTTGTCGTAATACTCTAGTATCAAGCCTCAGTAACCCAATATCACATTTAAAATCCAACATCATGCTTCTATACTCCAATTTGTCATGATTAGAAAAAAATTATCATTCCTTACTCATATGTAATCAGTCTGTAATTTATTTAGACGTCCATTTTTATCAACATGTATATATCTTGATTTTAAATTCTCATTTACATATTTGATGCCGAATTCTCAATAAAAATTAATTATCCTGTTTAAGCTCGAATCCTTCATGTTGATTTTACTGTATTATTTTGACTGAACTTTTTCTCTGTCAAAAATATATCTTATTACATCCCCCAACCTTTTATTATTTATAAACCTTCTATCTTTGGTTTCTGATTTGTAATCTTTTGCACCCTTCAATTCATACGATTGTCATCCTTAATTAGTTGCACCTTAAGTCCAAAATTTCTTATTTCGGTCATCCTTTATATATCTTCTAATTCATCATGCATCCTCCTATAGTGCATCTCTATGCTTATCATTTAACAACCTCTAATCTACAATGTCAATTTGCTTGGTATTCACATCATTAATTATCCCTTCCTTGATTCAAATCACAAGTATTTATATTTATCTCATCTTTATCCCAAAACTCATGTACTCTATAAATCATTCCAGATTTAAATCATCAGACACGAACGGATTCTAAGCATGATCACAAGGCACAATGATAAAATATAGGCATGATCAGAATTATCTAGATATGATCTGAGATAGAGTTGGGATATTGTTGTGATCAAAATCATTTTAGGCACGAGAAAAATCTAGGTACGATTAAAATATGATCATAAAATAGGAAACAATAAAATGAGGTCTCGTGAAACAGAAAAGGCAAGAAAGAAACGAACGTGAACAGTTTATTAAAAAGTTATAAAATAATGGATTCTTCTGAGATGAGGAAGGAAAAAAACAAAAAAACAAAAAAAAATTCTAAATCAAATTGGAATAAGGTACAAGAGTTTGTGACTCAAAAAAATCAACAAATGTTATGATAGAAGGATAGCGAGGATGATTAGAATAATATAACTATGATAGAAATGTAATCGAATAAGATATTTCCATTGAGGGCCGAGTGATGATCAAAGGGGATAGAAAGAATATCGTATCACTATTTCAACGGTCAGCAGAAAGGATATGCAGAAGAAAAAAAAACTGACTTACAAGATAACCATATTATTAATACCCATACAAAAACGAATCTCTAACTCGCTAAACTAGTTGAACTCCCAGTACCTACAGAAAACTAAGACAGCTGCCAAGGAACACTAAAAGTTACATAAAATCTAGAAAATAATATAGGAAATACCATCATACAATCGGCCTAATTTGGGTAAGGTTTAGATACAAACATAAGCAAGATGGGCTACGAAACTATAAGCAAGCAAAAATAGATATTATAAATAAATAATTTTGGCCCTATGTTGTGACATGGTGAAAATAATCTAAGTATTCTAGTTGTTTCTAGAGTCTGTTTCCTAAAATCATACTTAGACCTAAGTCAGACTGCAAGACTACATGCTGGTCTAGACTAACTTGACTAGACCAATTTTCAGAACTGACCCGCACGGGCCACCACTAAAAACATGTCACGGCCCGATCCCAAATATAATGGGTCCAGCCGGATCATGCCCAGCCTGCACCATTATGAGACGGCGGCAGTAAGCTGTATTATGCAGTAAAACACGACAGGCAAATATCTAACGGAAATAAAAACATTTTTATTAAACTGAAACTGGTCTGAAATAGAAAATAACAAGATAACAACATCATAATTCATTAATTACAATTGTTCGAAAACAATTAGAGGAAATAAAACTATGCCAACATCTATGGTTCTGGGGTTCCTGGTTCTGGTTCAGCCGAATCTGCGTGGCCCAAGTCAGACCCATAGAAAGAACAATAAGCTAGCTCCTCCTCAGCGCATTCACCTAAAAATATTGGGTCTCCAGTCAGGAATGAACAAGAAACATATTTCTTCCACATCTAGCATTTCTAAATTAACAATAAATGAAAATGCGAGACAGTTTAAGAAACCTTATATGTTTTTGTAAATAATAGTAAAAGACAACAAGCAATATGATCTCAATGTCAAATATGATGCAATGCTAAGCTAGTATTTTGAGTATATAACAGGGCCTATGACCAGCTGGGATAGAGGTAATATGTATACTAATATTTCGGCCGAAACGAATAGTATACGGTACAGCTCAATCCCCTGTATGGTAGAGGTTGGCGCGAGAGAGACAATCGAGAATTTTGGCTTTGGTCACAGATGTTATACTACTCCCTCAAGCAATCCCCGAGTCAATGAGTCAATAAGTCAATAAGTCACTCTAGCAATCCAGCAATCCGCCAATCGATGTGGAGTCCAAGAGGGATCCACGGTGAATCAGTGTCACGACACTATATGAAATCAACTTATGCATACATTTAATTATTAAAGTAAAACACAGACATGAAATAGATATAAAACTTACATGGGTTGTATTCTCGATGTGGAAAGCAACAGCTAAAAAAAAGTGTCGACTAGGGTTCGGGGATCCGAACCTACATTAACATAAATCTTCCCTTAGAACTTATTCCAAAAGGTTGGCTAATGAAACCACTAAATAAATCTATGCTTCATTATAAACATTGCCATTTTTATTATAGAAATAATGATTTAATTATATATAATAATTTGGTAAAATAATTTTATTAGTATTTTATACATAGAGCGAAAATTAATATTTTTTTTGATATTATTAAAATAGTACCAATTTTATCATAAATAATTTTAATAGAAAATATCTCTTAATACTCAGAAATATTTTGAAATCTAATTTAATATTTATTTAATAAAACTTTACGAAATATTTACTAATACTATTTTCTTTAATAAAGAGTGACCATTTAAATAATAAAATTACGAAAAACCTTATTTTAGTAAAGCTACGGTTTTATTAGAAATGACATTAAAATATCTAATTTTAATACCATAAAATTTATTAACCAAGATAATAGTTAATTTACGAGAATAAACTTTTTATCAAAAAAATGCATAAATATATAGATTAGGCCTAAAAACACGATTTTGTATAATAAAGTATATTTTGATATATAGTTATTTATTTTGAAACTAATTTACCCATTAATAATAATTAGTAAAATTATGGCAATAATAATATTAATGAAATAACTAACCTAAACCTCTATATTATACATATTACGTAAACGAACTCTAATAATCACTACGCTAACTAATTATGATTAACCATTATAATTAAAAGCTACTAACATTATTACCACGCCTAAATAGGAAACTACACTAATTTATCCCGGAACTGACATAGCTTCATTCTGTCAATTCCGGTCGAAAATATGTAGGTTTTTAGGTTCAGCAAAATAAACAGAAGGCATAAAAGGTTACCACAGGTTGTGACGGAGCACCGAGGGAATGCCTTGGACTCGGAACGCACACGGGCACGCACATACGCAGAACCAAACGACGCACGTAAAGGGACATATGCGGATGCGGGAACGCTGGTCGGTCGACGGGAGGCGGCACGCGGGCGGCCATGCGGTTGTTGGCACATGGGGGCATGACCTAGATGGTGCTGGCCGACGGGGAAGCGCGCGGGGGATGCTGCGGACGCCGAGGATGGCCCGGGAGCGCACAGACAGCGCTATGGACGGTTCGGGGAGAGCCGCGAGGGGCTAACGATGGCGAGGGAACACTGCGATATTGGGGAGGCCGATGGCGGCTGCGGACTGCGTTGGCCAGTGGGATGCTGTCGGGTACGGCCAGAGCGTCCGACGGGGGTCCGGCGGTCGCGGGTTGGGCACCGTGGTTGCGGAGGCACGAGGCTGCCAAGGGGGTTGGGCGCGAGGGAGGTTCTGGAGTTAGAGAAGAGTCAGAGAGGAAGGAAGAGAAGTCTGGAGAGAAAGGAATGGGGGTCTTGAAGAGGGAATGGTGCTGGTGTTCTTTTTAAAGAGAGAGAGGAATGTTAGGTTTGCTGGTAGCTAAGGTTGGGGAGAGTTGGTGGTAATGTGTAGGATTATGGTAGAGAGGAATTTTTGAGAGAGTTAGTTGTCTACGTGGAGAGGGATAGGGGGCATGTGAACGTGTGGGAGAGATTTTAGGAGTGAAAGGAAGTGGTAGGGGGACGTGTGGCTGAGAGAGAATGGGTTTGGGTTTCACACAGAGTCTTCTGGTGTCATATCCCTTGCTCTCTACAATAAGCATCAACGGGACCAACGTATTCGCCGCCGTTGTCAGACCGAACACACAATAAATTCTTACCCGTCTCTCTTTCAACAGAGGCCTGAAACTCTTTGAAAGTGGGCAGCGCCTGATCCTTGGTCTTTAAGGCATAGACCCAAACCTTCGTGGAACAGTCATCAATAAAAGTTACAAGTAAGAAGCACCACCAATAGATTTTACCTTCATAGAAACGCAAATATCCGAGTGAATCAACTCGAACGATGCCGACTTCGTTGAACTTGGGTGACTTTAGAAAGACACCCTATTTTGCTTCCCAGCTAAGTAGTACGTACACTTCTCCAACTTTGTAGACTTGAGTCCTGGAATCACCTTCCTGTTCACCAAGTTGCTCATCCCCTTCTCGCTGATATGGCCAAGCCGATTGTTCCATAACTCGGTAGATGCGTCATTAACTGCGTTCACCTCTTGTGTCCCCTGTGCGCTCCCCTCCATATAGTAGAGACGGACTTCTTGCTTCCTCTGGCAATCACCATCGAACCTCTGGAAAGCTTCCACTAACCATTCCCGAAGAGGCCAAATAATCCCTCGTCATCCAACCTTCCAACCGATACCAGGTTGAAATAAATATCGGGGATATGACGAACATCTTTGAGAACAAGAACTACACCCGTCTTTGTCCTCAAATACACATCTCCAATGGCAACCGCCTTTGACACATCTCCATTGCCCATCTTCAACACTCCACAGTCGCATGTCGTATAAATGATAAATAGTACCCTGTTATGAGATACGTGCGCTGAAGCCCCTGAGTCTACCAGCCAAGAATTGTCATTACAGGTGAGGTTTGTGATAACCATATCACCTACGATGATCGCATCACCTCCATGTATCGAGGTCGCCGATGTAGTGTTCTCATCTTGCTTTCCCTTGTCGCCCTTCTTCTCTTTATTCCCAGCAAAATAGGTTTGCTTGATGTGGCCCTTCTTTCCATAATGGTAACACTCCGAGTCCTCGTACTGACCCTTGGACTTTCTCCTACACTTGTCTCTGCCACCACCAGGACCCCTGACTGCCCCTTCCGTGGCTCTCTGAAACTAATGCCTTTAAGTGGTAGGATGTGGATAAAGTTTCCTGAGAACGTCTCCGCATCTCTTCATTCAGTATCCCGCTTTTGGCAAACTCTAGACTGACTACGCCTTATGGAGCAGAAGCGATCATAGATACCTGTATGGTCTCCCACGAGTCTGGCAATATACATAGTAGCCATAGTCCCTGAACCTCGTCGTTGAACTTGACTCCTATCGAAGGTAGCTGGTCAACCACGCCATGGAAATCACTCAAGTGATCCATAATAGACGCTCTATCTTTGTACCGCAGACACGTCATCGTCTGGATCAGGAACAACTTGTTTACCCCGATCTTCTTTTCATATAAAGATTCCAGTTATCCCATAATGTCTTCGCGTACTCAATATTGGCAACATGGTTGTACACATTCTCGTCAACGAACTGCCTGATATATCCGCACACCTGTATGTGCTCGAATTTCCAGTCCTGCTCGGATTTATCAACTGGTCGCTCGGAAGCAAATACGGACAGATACAGCTTCTTGACAAATAGCAAATCTTTCATCTTGCTTTGCCAATAATGATAGTTAGTGTCGTTCAGGTTCACCATGCATACCGACTTCGCATCCATCTCTCCTATCTAGTTTTTCTGTCAACTCCTGACACCCTTCTGAATTCCAGAACCTGACTCTGATACCACTTTGTTGGAAAAGAAGCAAGAAAATCTTTTCCCAAACTAGAGAGTACCTGCGAGAGAATCGAGCAATACAATGCATGAACCAAACACCAAAACACAATCCACGCAGATATAGAGAATTTTTGATGTAGAAAACCCTTACAGAAAAAAAACCACGGGACGATCGGAGTCCAACCCTTGAGAAGCCTTCACTAATGAAATAAAGGAGTACACCCTCTACAAACTTCTTCCGATCCGATACGGATCCCCACAACACTTGAAAGTAAGAAATATTGATTACAAGGCTACGAAGAACAAAGACGACGAGTAGAGATTACCCGAACACGGTCCTCCTTCGAAAATGGCCTTCAATCCCCCTTCTTCTCTTCCAAAGTTGCAATGACACTCTTGCCTCCTTCTTCTTTCTTTTTCTTCCCGTTGTATGTGATTAGGGTTAGGAAAAACCATATGTAAACCCCCTAATCCTGTAGTGAAATCTGAACCATAGGATACGATCCAACGGTGTAAAAAACACCCTGAAATTAGCTTCAGCCCGACGACACAGAGTTCGGCCAGAACTCTGTGTTGGCGAGCCAGAACAGTTCTGGACACAAGGGGACAGAACTCTGCCAGAGTTCTGCCTCCCCTATTCCAGTATGACGTATGGTGACTCCCGAGCTTCTCCTTCGTCTCCAAATGGCCTCGTCACCTCCCCGAGTTTCTCTGACATACAGACGGCGCTCGGCGCACTCTGGGGTCTTCTCCACATAGGTTGGGAACCCCACCCACTCCAACAATCCAAGGAACATGTTATGCTATATATATATATATATATATATATATATATATATATATATATATATATATATATATATATATATATATATATATATATATATCAGAAATGCTTAAAGAATGCGGTCGGTTTCGTAAAATTTTATTAAGTCATAGGTTATTAGTTATTGGGATATCAATTTAGAGAAGGATAGAATTTATTAATTGGATACTTATTTTGTAGTCTTTTTTTATTATATATTATATTTTATTTTTCTTTCTTTGTTTATTATATAAGATGTACTAGTTTCTTTTAACTCCAACAATATTCCTCTCTCTTTATTGGGATTTCTTTTTAACTTCTGGAGGACTACATGTTGTTCCTTGATTATGACACCTCACATGGATCTGAAGTTTCTCTTGGACTTGGGCAAAAGTATAAGGTCCCTTTCGTCGTATTTGTTTCTCTTTACTTTTTTACATTATATCACCCTCAATTAACAAATGTTGGCATGTACATCAACAATTCCACTTCCGCCAGCCTCTTCTTATATGTAGGAAGATACCTATACTATTTTTCTACATTATGTTGTACTAGAGCTTTGACTCAGTTAATGTCGACGACCACAATTTATAATAACGTCACTACGATCATCTATATTACCGCCCACCGCTATCTTCATCTTTCACTCCATTCATCAATTCCTACCACCATTGTCATCATTGTAGTACCCCGATTCGCATTCGTGATTGAGATAGAGTTTAGCTCGAGTCGGCCATTTAGAATTGGTTTCAGTTAGTGGTACGGTGTGACTTCCAAGGTGTTAAGCTATTTGGGTTTTGGCTGTACGACATTAGTGAATTCGGTGTAATTTTCTAGAGGATCGGTTACAAGCGATCTACTTGGTCGAGACAAGTCCTCGTTTAGGTGGTGGCTTCGGTGAGCCATTGCTTCCTTACTAGCACAATAACAAAATGGAACATTGCTCATATGTTTTTTCAGTAGCGAACCTTCGCATGCTAATAATAAAAGAGACGAACCCACATAGATAAGAGAATAATATCACTAATGTATGTTGCTGCTATAGAACATGAAACTTCTAATCGATGTGATAGACTTGTGCAACGTAGTACTACTGCTTTATTATCACATGTTATACTTTAACTTGCTGTTATAGAAGTGGAGTTTTTTCATAGTATTGCAGAGTCGTATCACACGTAGTGTTTCACTATTACAATAGTTATTACATAGAATATGAAAATGATGTACTTATACAGGATGATTATCGTTCTCGATTCAGAGTTAGAGTATGGTAAGATTGGAACCTTTGGGTCACCAAGGATATATCTTTGGTTTGGAAAATTTAGGGGCGAGCAATGGCTCATAGCAGATTGATCAGTAAAGTATGAGTTATGTGCGATTTTATGCTGAGTAGTGACGCCATAGATGTTGATATCAGTTTAGGCCGTGCATTTGCTTTGAGTCGAGATGTGCTCGTAGATTCATTAGACAACTTGTGCACAAGAGCGTGTTCCTCGAACGATTGTCGGGGCACTGGGATCGATTCAACCTAAGGAGAACATGGGTGATGTAGCACCGTTGATTCGAGTCTTCTAGTGGGGCTAGCTACTTTGTACTGAAAGAATCGTCGTCTCACGACGGTCCATGATGGCTTGTGGTGCAAGTGCGCTCAACACCTTTGACTGAAGGTTTTTGACCAAAATATCCTTAATTCTCGATATATACCGCCTTCTTTCCCCTCCCGCCGCGTTGCCCCTACCCCGATGTACTGCTTCTCCCTGTCGCTGCCCTCCCCACCGTACTGCCCCTCATTGCCGTGTTGCAACCCTCCATGCCACATTGACCCTCCCCGTCATGCTTCCCTCCCCGTCGTGCTGCCTCTTCCTGTCGCGCGTCCGCCACCCCGCGCTGCCCCTCCCCGTCGCTTCTCACCCAGCTGCGTGTCCCCTCCCTGCTGCTAGCTGTTGCATGTCCTCGTTGGACTGTCGGTGCCAGAGAAATAGGAGGGCTTCCGGAGAATGGGGGTAGGAGAGGGAAGCGATGTGCGCGGGACAACAATGGTCACAAAAAAGATAATGATGACAGGAATATTTTGGTCCTAAATATTTACTCAAAAGTGTTGATCGCCGGTTATATAAAGTTGGTTTATGTCAAAAGTGAGAAGTGTTATACATTATAATAATTCAGTAAGGTATACTTTCAACTGTCAACTGGAAATTGCTGAGAAACCCAATTTTGGGGTTTATTTGTATGAAAAACCCGCCCGCAGGATGGCTTTTATGAAATGTCCAGAATGATATAATTCCACGTTAAAATTCCAAGATTCCCTTTAGATGTTATGTATTTACAAAATTGACATTTTTATAGTACCAAAAATACCCCTTTCGTGTAAATTTGGTCATATATATATGATTTTGAATTAAAAACTCAGATTTAGATTGCGATTTTCGTCTTCTTCTTCTTCACGAGAGATCTAAATTCTATTGCTCTCATCTTCAACAGAGATTGCAAAGATCGTTCGTAGTTCACTGTGATTTTCTTCAGTCGAACTTTTATCATCGCTCACCATCATCACTTATCATCATCATCATCATCATTATCATTATCTTCGTGAAGAGATTTGAAGTTTTTCGGCGATTAGGTTAATTGTGGAGAGAAGATCTTCTTCTTGTCTTTTTATAGATCTTAAAACAAGGTGAGAGTTCAGATATGTAGAAATTCATTCATTATCTTCGCATATCTCAAAATTTTTGCTAAATTTGAATTTGTTATGAAGATTTATAACTGAGAAATGATTAGAGAGATCTTTAATCTTGTTCTTTTGTGCGAATATGAAGGCGAATGATATTCGTCGTGGTAATATGACTGGAATGGTCATCCTTTATGCACTTGTCACAGAGAATAACCATTCTCCGTGTAATTTAACACAAAGAATGATCATTCTCCGTGTAATTTAATATGGAGGATGCCATGATCTTATGCATTTTAACATTAGGAATGACCATTCTCCGTGTAATTTAAAACGGAGAATGACATTCTCCGTGTTAAATTATACGGAGAATGGTCATTCTTATGCATTTTAACACGAAGAATATCATTATCCGTGTAATTTAACAAGGAGAATGACATTCTTCGTGTTTTTATACACGGAGAATGGCATCCTCCGTGTAATTTAACATGGAGAATGATATTCTCCGTGTTAAACTATACGGAGAATAGTCATTCTCATGCGTTTTAACACATAGAATCCTATTATCCGTGTAATTTAACAAGGAGAACGACATTTTCGTGTTTTTATACATGGAGAATGGCATCATCCGTGTAATTTAAATCATTCTCCTTGTTAAACTATACGGAGAATAGCATTCTCCGTGTAATTTAAGACGAAGAATGGTCATTCTCATGAGTTTTAACGCATGAGAATGCCATTCTCCATGTAATTTAACACGGAGAATGGCATTCTCCGTGTAATTTAAGACGGAGAATGGTCATTCTCATGCATTTTAACGCATGAGAATGCCATTCTCCGTGTAATTTAACACGAAGAATGGCTATTCTCCATGAAAGAATGACGGAGAATGGCCATTCTCCGTCATTATTACACAGAGAATGATCATTCTCCGTGATTTTATTATAGAAGACACCGCAAATGCTTCGATACAGACATAGAAAAATAAAATTCAAACAGAAGGTATAGAAAGAAGTTCTTTTATTACTATGTCTATAAAGGATCTAGTACAGATTCAGAAAGACTCATACTGTTCTTCTACAAAGGATCTATTACAATGACTTAAATTGTTCTTCTACAAAGGATCTATTACAAATTCAGAAAGGCCTAAAGCAGTCTAGAATGGGGTTAATCTTTACAGAAGCGCAACCTTTATTCTTCTTGGTGCACATACTAGAAGATTGATCTCCATCAAAGCGTATTCCTCCACAGGGCAGAGCACAAACTGTGGCTCTTCAAGCATAATGTGCTGCTAGACAGTTACTGAGAAGGGCATAGCATGACCCCCAACTTTTCGACAAAGTATGAGGACTGCCAAGATGTTGGTCAGGTTTGAACAAGGTGTTCCAATACATCTCGAGATTCATTACTATGTGTTCTTGTACAAGGACATAACTACTTTGAACGAAGAGATCCACAGCCAACAGCCAACTAATGCCAGGCCAGGGTCCTCTTAAAGCTAAGTCAGGGTCGTCATAATGGGAATGCTATGAAGATGATGGAGTTTGCTCCTCAAGAAATTCCTTCACTACTAAAATCTGCTCAATTGGCGACGTAAATTTAGCGACGAACGATTAAAGTCGCTAAATTGTGCACATTAGCGATATTTTATTGAAACATCGCTAATAGTCGCTACTAGCGACGAAAATAGCGACGTAACAACGACGTATATTAATTACATGAGCTAGTCGTCGCGAAACGTCGTTATGACATCGCTAATAGCGACTAATTTAGCGACGGTAGTATAAACGTCGCTAAATTCTAATTATATCCCCCAACGATTCATTTCTCCCTATTTTACTCTCTCACTCTCTCTCCTCCTCCCTCCGGCGCTCCCACTCTCTCCAGCGCTCTTACTCTCTCTGGCGACTCTCACTCTCTCCGGCGAGTCCTCCTCTCCGGTACGTGACTCTCCCCCTCCCTTTCTCTTTCTCTCTCTCTCTCTCCGGCTGTTTTGATTGTTGGTAGTTGGGGGTGCGGGTGGCTCAGAGGAAGGGGCAGGGGGGATGCGGGTGGTTGGAGAGTAAGTGGGGGGTGGCTGGGGGGGTGGGGCAGGAGGGTGAGGGTGGCTGGGGAGGGGATCCAGGGTTAGGGTTCGGGTTAGGGGTGGGTATGTGCGGGTAGGGGGGAGGGGGCAGAGGGGGTGGGGGCGTGTAGCTTTCCTTCCCGAAAATTTTTTTTTTGAAATATTTTTTTATTTATAGGATTTAAATAGTTATTTTTAGGTTTTTCTAAATAATTATTATTACGGTAGATGATTTTAGCTATGTTTGAGTTTTGAAGTACCAGACGACTAAGAATTATGGCACGGATAGTGCAGTAGCGTGCTTTGACTAGTGTTTAGCCATGGTGGGGGAGGCCGAGTCATAGGATTGTTCTAACTAGGAAAACCAAGACTTAATCTTTCTAGATGTTTAATTATTTATTAATTAAATTATTGACTTGCAGAAGACACGAGTTATTTATTAATTAAATTATTGACTTGCAGAAGACCCGATTGTACTCGACTAGTCTGAACTAGATCCGAACCGAATCTAAGCCTTTGTAGGAATGTAGTGGGACCAATACGGCCTTATTGGCATATTTTGATAAGTGCAAATATTTTATAAATATTTTTGGGTTTAGCAGATAAATTCCTCAAAACTGATTATATGAATTATTGTATTAATATTTAATGGTGATCGGATTATTGCTAGGTTTTGTATTTAGAATTTTCTGAATATCTATTTATGGATATACATGTAAATTATTTGTTATAATATATGTGTGTACGTATATATATTTATATTATATAAGTGTGTGTGTATATATAGATAAAAATACATATATATGTGTGTATATATAAATATATCATATAGATGGGTGTAATTCTATGTATATATATAAATATATTATATAAATATGTGTGTATATATATATAAGTATGTATGTATATACATACTAATATATATACGGATACGTATATATATATATATATATATTTTATATATATATATATATATATATATATATATATATATATATATATATCCATTAGTTTAAGTGTTAAGAAATAGAAAGAATTGCAAAAGAAAAATAAAAGGAGTAAATTATGGCCCAGCCCAAGCCGTGAGGCCCAAACCGAGCCCATGCTAAGCCCGAACCCCCCCTGGCTGTGAATCCGGAATATGCATAAATGCGTTAAGAAAGGAAGACCCAGCAGCCGCGTTTACACCAAAAGAAAACAGAGGAACTCAGCAAACCCTAATCGAATCCGCTGCGCGCCACCCCATGAACACCGCCACCTCCACTGCGCCCCACCAGCCCCGACGCCAGTGCACGCCCCTGGACCGCCGTGCACGGTCGCACGGGTCGCCGAAAGCCGTGCGGACAGCAGTGTTACGCGCACAGCCAATACAAGCGGCGAGCAGCGGTACGATTTGGTCGTGAGAATTCATCGCTCACGATCGATCATTCGACGAGCCGTTTCTTCCGGTACATACCTAACATAACCCACTTTGTCTCCCTTCAAGTAGATGTATTTATTTAGCTATGTACGTGTGGTTAATCGAGTTCCAAAACTCGGAAAAACCCGATCATCGTTGATAGCAAAACAGGACCACGCCATTCAATCTCCTATTTTGGAAGGGGATTCTAGAACAGGATAATAGAAATTTTAGGAAACTAATTGAACAGATATTGAGACAACCTATAGGACACCAGATCACAACTTGTAGATCCAGATTTCATTAACAGTGCACAAAGAAATTCGTGTTTTAAAATCAAGAAAAACTTGCGAAACTATTTTTAAAAAAAACTAGAAAACTCATCCACACGACGTGCGTCCCGCCAATCCGAGCGACGTGGTCGCGCACCATAAGAATCGAAAGGTGCGTAACGGCTTCGTGGACGTGTGGACTGTGACGGAATTCAAATTGGTTGCGTGTGCGCGACGAATTCGATGCGTATCCGTCAAAATTCATCGTATCGGCCCCTGTACAAATTTCCCAATTACTTTGTGCAAGTTCGTCAGATCGAGACAAAACTTGCACCAACAGGACCGTATCGTTTTTCTGGTCCTGTATGCCAAGTTTGGTCCGATTCTGAGGCAGTTGATCTGATCGCCATTTTGCGGGCCCCACGGTCTGACTCAATGGGTGATTTTGTGCACGGCCCACAGAAATCCAACTTTGGACATACGGTTGGGTTTGTATCAGAAAATCGGATCCGTAGACATGTAGTTTGATAACCTTATAGACCTTTGACTCTGGCACGCTTTTCGGTGCAAAGTGGGTCCAACGGCGGACATCGTTTTTGCTCAAAATTATCGTTTTGCCCCTGTGTCCAGAATTGGACTTAAGGACAGGCAATTCTAGCTAATTTGACTATTCTGAGAACATTGGTAATATTTATTTCAGCTTTCGAAGACAGTTGTGATGACTTGGACTTTCTGACTTATTGATTCGAGTTACATTGTTGGTTCTTCATACAACCCCCAGGCAAGTATACCTTGCCTCCCTCTACAGTTTATTTACATACATATTTCTATTATTATATAGTTTTACTAGTTGATTATTACATGTGATTTGTATATCGTGCGTGCTAGTATAGCTATAGTCCTTGTACATGGTTAGCCTTGTAGTTCATATTGGATTGGTTCTCTCGTGTATCATGATTGGGTCGTATCGTGTCTTCACCTGTGTCTTGACTGAGTCATGTCTGTAAGTATGTGCGAGTGAACTGCTATTCCTTTGTCTTTTCCATAACCTACAAGTCCACACACGGGGCGAGAGTTATCCTTTGCACCTGCGAGTCCACATACGGGGCGAGGGTGACTTGTCTTGAAACTGACCTGCGAGTCCACATTCGGGGCGAGGGTCAGTATCTATTGATCTACCAGCTGTTCATTTATGCATACTTGATCCCGTATCTGTATTCTTAGCTACCTATCAGTAGCCATATGTCTAGTTCTTGTTTATACCCTGGTTATATTATTACATGATTAAACTGTTAGATAGGCATGTTTTATGTATCTTGCTAGTCCTCTGAGGACCTGATGATCTTTTCAGGTTTAGCGATCGTATGGAGTTAGTTAGCAGAGCGGGATGATAGAGGATTGCGATGCTTGATACAGGTATTTGCTTGTGATATTTCTTTATTATCCTATCGTGCTTTATATTCAGTACTATGATATACTCTGCTTATTTATAGACTCATATCACTCTTGATGTCTAATCGAACAATATGCTAATAGGCTGCAGACCATGACCCATAATTATTTATTCTTGTTTTATTTGATTCTTGTGGATTGAGATACAGTTTAGATTAGACATGATTCCCATAACCTTGACAGCTTATACGTACTCGAATCGGGCTGGAGTCCGCTCGATACGTAGCTGGCTTGCTCACGAGCTCGCATCCGAAAAGCGGGTGCGAGTCGTGATAGGGCGAATGGGGGAGGGGAGCAGGGGGTGGGGGCGGCTGGGGGAGGGGAGCAGTGGGGGTGGGGGCGGCTCAGGGAGGGGAGCAGGGGGTGGGGGCGGCTGGGGGAGGGGAACAGGGGGGTGGGGGTGGCTGTAGAGAGTGGAGGGGAGGGTTCGTTTAGGGTTAGGGTGGTATAGGGGGAGGGGGGGCTTGGTCAGGGGCACCGATAGTGCCAAAAAAATCTGATAATTTAGTAATAATTATTTGTTTTTCGACACTAAAAAATGTGATACTCCGATTCGAAAGCACCGATAGTGCCGATATTTGTAACAAGTAGTTTTGTTGGTTGGTTAATTGGTAACATGGTGATCGGGACATATAATCACTGCAGCCATTCGACTGGCGAGACAGAAACTATGTAGCCATAGACAAAGTTGACTGTCCGTTGACCCTCATCCATCGGCAATGATGATACGACAACCTATCACTATATCTTTTATTAGTAGATAATGTCTTAGTATTATATTATGTGGGTTCATCTTGATTCTGTTATATCCTTCAGATACTAGATTCGATAAGAACATATACTACACCATATGTACAGAACATAGATGATTCACACTAATGTATGCTAGAATGAATTTTGGGTTGTGTTCTGAGCCATCCGTTCTCACACTTAAAACACATATGAATTAGTACTGTGTGTCAATCTTTGTTATTGTACTTTCGGCGAACCCAGGGATTGGATTCAGTATTTTGTATTTTGGATTCTGTATTTTGGCTCCAGCTCCAGCTCCAGCTCTATTTACATTAATCTATGGTACGACATGGTGATCAAGACATAGTCCCTGCAGCCATTCTACTGGCGAGGCAGAAACTATGTAGCCGTAGATAAAGTTGACTGTCCTCCGACCCTCATCCCTCGACAATGATGATATGACGACCTATCACTATATCTTATATAGTATTAGATGATGTCTTAGTATTACATTATGTGATTTCATCTTGATTCTGTAACATTCTTCAGATACTAGATCCGATAAGAACATATACTACACCATATGTACAGAACATAGATGATTCATACTAATGTATGCTAGAATGAATTTTGGATTGTGTTCTAAGCCATCCGTTCTCACACTTGGCAAAAAATCAAATTTTCTGTATTTTATCTGCTTTCAAAAATATACTCAAACGAGATGATGGTTCCTTTAGTTAGCTTGCTTATGTTAGAATTATATTATTTGTGAATATCGATCTTACCAAATGGCACCTATAACTCGAGGAGCGACACGTCGTTTGAGGGAAACAGTGAATGCTGAGGTGGCTCCTCCTACTGTTAAGGAGGAAGTGGCACCAGTAGCTAGTGAGACCAGGAGTTCTATTCATCTAGCACCTGTAATGGACTACATCTCTCATGCCGCCGTCGATCCCATTTATTCGAGGTGGTTGCGTGATCGTAGCACTGAGCGTTTGCGTGAGCTGCGTGGTTCTCATTAGCTATTAGTACTTATTTGTATTGGACTATTTGTATTGGTTTGTTTTTGTATTAGACTATTTTTATTGGACTACATATATGAATTAGTACTGTGTCAATCTCTGGATTGTATTGGACTACGACATGGTGATCAGGACATAGTCCCTGCAGCCATTCGACTAGAGAGGCAGAAACTATGTAGCCGTAGATAAAGTTAACTGTCCTTCGACCCTCATCCCTCGGCAATGATGATATGACAACCTATCACTATATCTTATATAGTAGTAGATGATGTCTTAGTATTACATTATGCGAGTTTATCTTGATTCTGTTACATTCTTCAGATACTAGATACGATAAGAACATATACTACACCATATGTACAGAACATAGATGATTCACACTAATGTATGCTAGAATGAATATAAAGGTTGTGTTCTGAGCCATTCGTCCCCATACTTGGCAATTAAGCATGTGAAATATATCGTTGAAGAACATAAAACTTGTGGTCATTACTGCAGAAAGTGCAGACTGACATAAACTGACGCACGAAAAGAAGGAGATCAAAGCTGTAACAAGTAAAGTTGGTTTTGGATGTTCTACTCTTGTAAGCTCTTTGTTCACAAAGCAAGATATAATGAATACAGAACAAATATCGAGTTTATAACTCTTGTAAGCTCTGTACTTGAGTTACGAACTCGATACTTGTTCTGTATTCTTTAATTATAGCTTGCTTTGTGAACAAAGAGTTTACAAGAGTTCTTTTTCCAAAGCACAACTTTTCTTGTTCCAGCTTAGAGCTCCTCATTTTCGTGCGTCAGTTCATGTCGGTCTTCACTTTCTGTAGTAACTTCCTCCAATTAACCTCCCTCCCTTGGCAATGATCATATGACAACCTATCTTGATTCTGTTATTATAGTAGATGATATCTTAGTACTACATTATGTGGGTTCATCTTGATTCTGTTATATCCTTCAGATACTAGATTCGATAAAAACATATACTACACCATATATACATAACATAGATGATTCACACTAATGTATGCTAGAATGAATTTTGGGTTGTATTTTGAGCCATCCGTTCTCACACTTAAAACAGATATGAATTAGTACTGTGAGACCGCCGGAGAGAGTGAGAGCACCAGAGGGGGGAGGAGAGAGAGTGAGAGAGTAAAATAGAGAAAAATAAATTGGTAGGGGGAATATAATTAGAATTTAGCGAACGTTCATACTAACGTCGCTAAATTAGTCACTATTAGCGACGTCATAGCGACGTTTTGCGACGACTAGCTCATGTAACTATGTAGCCATAGATGAAGTTGACTGTCCTCCGACCCTCATCACTCAGCAATGATGATACGACAACCTATCACTATATCTTTTAGTAGTAGATAATGTCTTAGTATTACATTATGTGGGTTGATCTTGATTCTGTTATATCCTTCAGATACTAGATTCGATAAAAACATATACTACACCATCATGTACAGAACATAGATGATTCACACTGATGTATGCTAGAATGAATTTTGGGTTGTGTTCTGTATTTTGGATCCAACTCCAGCTCCATTTGCATTAATCTACGGTACGACATGGTGATCAGGACATAGTTCCTGCAACTATTCGACTGGCGAGGCAGAAACTGTGTAGCTGTAGATAAAGTTGACTGTCCTTCGACCCTCATCCCTCGGCAATGATGATATGACAACCTATCACTATATCTTATATAATAGTAGATGATGTCTTAGTATTACATTACTGTGGGTTCATCTTGATTCTATTATATCCTTCAGATACTAGATTCGATAAGAACATATACTACACCATATGTACAGAACATAGATAATTCACACTAATGTATGCTAGAAAGAATTTTTGGTTGTGTTCTAAGCCATCCATTCTCACACTTGGCAAAAAAATCAAATTTTCTGTATTTTATCTGCTTTCGAAAATGTACTCAAACGAGATGGCACCCGTTCTCACAGACGGCACCTAAGACCTGAGGATCTCGCTTGAGGGAGGCACAGATGGCTGTAAAAGAGGAGGTGGCTCCAGCTCCAGAGGGCTATTCCACCGAGAGAGCTGCTCCAGAAGTAATTCCTAAAGTCGAGGGAGCTGTGAAGGAGGAGGTGGCACCACAGGGTAGTTCCACCGGGAGTTCCAGTCATCCATCTCCTCTGGATATTGATTTAGCTGTCACGGATCCTACTTATGCGCGCTGGCTGAGGGAGTTCTATCTGCCCCACCATAGACGACAGTAGATACATATATTAACTGGATTTGTTTTGATAGATATATCTCCTCTGGATATTCTGATGGATATTTGTTTTGATGGATATATCTCCTTTGGATATTGTGACGGATATTTGTTTTTTTTTGTAAAGTATATTGGTTTGTGTGATGTGTGATGCATATTGTGATATATATTTGTTTGTGTGATGTGTGATGCATATTGTGATATTCCGAGAGGCTTGAGGAGACGACCAATTATTTTTGGTCTATTCTGGATTGTATTGTGCATGCCGGTGTTGAGTGTTCCACCGAAGGGGTCGACGAACCCAGGGATTAGATTCTGTATTTTGGATTGGATTGGATTCTGTATTTTGGATTGTACATTTGCATTCTGGATTCTTTTTTTAATTTTTTCAATTTAGCGACGTTTTTAGCGACGTTAATATTCGTCGCTAATTGTTAGCGACGAATATAAATGTCGCTACTATCGTCGCTAAATTGTTAACGTGACAAACAATCTGATGCCACCATATCGTCGCAAAGACATCGCTAATGTGTCGCTAATCGACGACCACAAGAAAATGTTACAAATAATGTCGCTAATTAGCGACGTTGTAGACATCGCTAAATAACGTCGCCATAGCGACGTTTTACGACGTTTTCTCGATTAGCGACACATTTTTTTCCGTCGTTTCCAAAACGTCGCTGAAAATGTCGCTAATTTCACTTAGCGACATTTTTGTCGAGATTAGCGACATTTTGGAACGTCGCTTATTTGCAAAAAACAAAAGTTGATCTTTATTTCAACAAACTTTGTAAAGAAGATTACAAGAATTCTGGGAAAGTACAACTATAGGAATCCAATCTGAATGACGATCGCTTTATCCCTTGGACGATGTGAACTTTGAAGACGGTAGCCTCTGAAGATTGCAGCAGCACTTTGGCAAGAACTCCTGATCTCTGGTGATGATCTCTGATCTCTGTGTGCGTGTATGATCCCTCTAGGAAGGACTTGAAACTCTATTTATAGAGTTCTGGAAATAACTACTTTTTAGTTATTCTGGACTGCGCAAGTTGGATTGCGCTGTATTGGACCACGCAGACGTCAGATTGCGCTGGCAGTTACTTGATCGTGGGCCAACTGTATTGAACACATGGCATTATTTGATTGAAATGCGCATGATCGTGTACAGACGGTTACCCCATAATGAGTCATTGATGGCATGAAGGCCACGTGTACTTTGTCAATTGTAATGATGGAGTGCGCCACCTGAATTACGCTGGCTTCGAATTGCGCTGGGTTGGATCGCGCTGAGATGGACTGTGCTGCAGACAGATTATGCTGTATGTGCAGCTGTCCTCGAGCGCTGTGCTGCACAATAAACGAACAATTTCCTCGTTCTCCGTACTGTCAGCTGTCAGAAGATCTGATTCTCTGTCAGGTAATGATGGCAAGGCCACGTCAGCATGCGCAGTTGAATGAGTGCGCAGTTCATCCTGCGCAATCGAATGGCTGCACAATCTGTCTTCTGCACAGTTCACTTGAAGGATGTATAATTTGATTTTGATGACTTTGTTGATGGGTGCAACTTGATTTTTAGGACCTACAAGACCCCTTCAAAGTTTTTGAAGTTTGAAAATAGTCAAAGCTTCGAAATACTTTGAATTTTGATTTGAAAATTAAGTTGCGCATATGATGACCTGTCTGCGCAATCGGATGAATTAGCTCCTATTTATCTGACACAATCTGAGGAGTTTGTTCATTCTCGAAAACTATAAATAATTCCCTTTCTCTTCTCTGTCATTCTTTACTTGCTTCTGATTTTCTGAAAGAAAGAATTTCCTGAGCTCTCTCGACTCTCCTTCTTCTTCTTCATCGATCTCTATGGCCCCAAAATGATCCGCCGCCGAGAAAGGAAAGGCCCCAGCCGAGTCCTCGACTCGTGCTGTGTCGCGCCCTTTACGTCATGAAGTGGCTCACCCAGCACTACAAGGTAGACATCCGATCGAAAACCCTTTTTAGGGTTCTTCGCCATTTGTGCACCTTAAAACCAATCTCTTTTTAGAGATTTGGTTTCGTTGTGCCACCCTGTTTAGGGTTTTGGTTGCACAAAACCAATATTCATTTTTATGAAGATTATTTTCTTGTGCAATCGGTTAGAACGTGCTGGCAAAAGTTAGTGCAGTCTGCTGATTTGCGCAAGGATATCCAGCGCAAACTGATACTTTGTGCAAGTTATTCAGCACAATCTGATGGCTTGCGCAAGTGGATGAGTTGGCGCCACTGGATAGTTTGCATATAGAAGCTACTGTTTTGCGCAATCTGATGGTTGCACAATCTGATGCTTGCACAATCTGCTGACAGAATCTTTGATTTGACTTATACTGAATTCTATTTTTTTCTGTTTGATGCAGTTAACATCAGAGAGGACCCGAATTATGAAGTCTTCACAGGGACTTTAGCTGAGCTAGAATTTAAAGAAGACTTATCCCATGTGCTCTTCCCACAATATGCCCTTCCATCCTCTCGCCAAGCTATCCTGATAGCTCAGGATAACGAGACTTTGTTAAGTTTGATGAATGGGCAGCCCTTGCAGTCTGCTGACGCTATCACCCACAAGAAGCCTATGTTCCTATTTGGTGAAGCCATCGACAAGAGTTCTCAACCTAGACCCCGTGTTGAGTCGAGAACTTTCCAAAGGAAGGAGAAACTGATCCAGTTACCAGACATAGCTAGATGCCTCCCTCTAGCACGATATGCTCATGCAAGCCATCCCAGGAGGATGGACTGGGACATTACTCCCCTTCAACATGCACGAACAGGAAAGATCTGTGTCAAGAAAGGCCCGAACAATAGAGACATGTTCTATAGCTCTTCTGAGCGACACAGCACTTTACTAAGAGGGTTGAAGCCAGGCTGTATCCCTCCTGAGAACTCATCTTTGTTGCTGCCGGTAAGAACATCGATTTTTGCTAATGAGTATGCAAAGGCGGAGGGCAGATATCCGGATCAAGACATCCGGCTGACCGGTTTGGTAAACCCGGATAACAGGAGGTGGAACTGTATAGCCAAATGGGTATTGGCTCAGTTTAAAGATAAACTTAGAGAGATCGAGCTTTATAATACGATATATGCTACCGTGTATGGTTTCAATCCAAACCCTCATTTGTTTCTAGCCCTGGCAGAGAGGTATAACTATAGGACAGGGACGTTCATGACGCCCTGCGGGGAGATGGGATTGGCGCTCCATGAGATGAAGTATATCTCATGCCTACCAACGGGAGACTGCCCTTATGAGGAGTATGTTCCTACAAACGATGAGTTAGAGAGACTACGTCGGGAAAATCCAGAAATGGTAGCAGTTTTCGACGAACTACTGTGCCATTATAATATATGCTTCCTGTATTACAAGAGCGGCTCTTCTAGCACATGTTATTCCTCCAAATGGTTACCTTATCTTTTTCTTAATCATATCGTTGAGAAAAAGACCAAGGACCATGACTCCTGCAACCCAACTTTCATTCAATCTCTCAGCCACAGTGAAGTGATAAAACTGATGGAAGAGAATAAGAGAATGGATATCAGAGTTACTGATGAACACCAATACCCTCCGCTCAAGCCCGGAAATTTTGTTGAAAGCTTTATAAGAATGGGCTACAGGTCCATGTCACAAGAAGCTCAGCTGGCAGGATTTTTAACATACTGGCTCCGCCGATTCGTCGTGCCCGGAGCAAGCACCGTGGACCGCTTCCACTGTGGCGTACTCTTCGCTGCCGTCCGGTTAGTCTTCGGCTACCGGATAGATTTGCTATCAGCGATGACTTGTAGAATAAATGTAGGTCTTCGTCTGTATGTCGACTCCATGATCAAATAGAGGGGTGAGAAAGGGGACTTTCCTAGACTGAAGTTGCCCTACACCTATTTATTCGGGTGGTTGCTTCTGCATCATCAATCTCTGATGAACCCCGACATGGGGGCAGTTAGCGGCAGCTTTCTGCGTAGATTCTCCCGAAGCAAGTGGGTGTACGTTAGTCTGAAGGACTGCAGACGTGCCCTAAACCTTGGCAAGGGATGGAATTTTTATAGCTTCGCTCCTCCAGCTGGTTACGAATTCATGGCAACAAATCTGGTTGATTTGGGGAGGCAGCCACTGGGCCGAGCAGCTTTTGACTGGCTTAAGACGATTAGGCCATCACATTTGGTATACAGATTTGAGGAGGAGTGCTACCTGGAACCATATCTGCTGAGTCGCTTCGCTCGTCAATTTGGTTACGACCAATTCTATGTAGGCAACGCAATAACTTGCCTACAAGGAAAGGGGTACCTAATTGATGGTGCGAGAGCATAGGCCTACTACAACGCTCGAGACACTAGGTGTGAGACTCGTCTCACAGTATCGGTATTTATATACGAATACGTATTTTGTAGTGTATTTCGTATTTCTTTGGTTTTCGTAATGTTTTAAAATTTTTCCTAAACTTATAGATTTTCTTCTTGGCCGGCATACTGCCAGTATACCGGAGTATACCGACGGCATATCGTCCAGACGGATTTTCCACATTTTAGATATTTTTGATTTCAGTTATTTTCATGAATAGTGTTTTGGATATTTTCGTAAATAGTATTTTAGATATTTTCGTGAATAGTGCTTAGATATTTTCGTGAATAGTGTAGATGCACTCTATTATCCAATGGACATTTGGTTTTGTTTGAATGGCCATGATTGACCTAGACTTTCACATGGATCATGATCCAACGGCTAAGATTAATTTTCCCTTCTATATATATCATTTCACTTTCTCTCTCCTCTCTCTTTTCATTCTCTTCACTCTCTTTTCATTTCTTCTTCCCTTCTCTCCTCCTTGGAGCTTGCCAAGAGCTTGGCCTTGAGGCCTAGAGTGTGGTTTCGTACCCCTCTTGGTGGTGGAGTAGAAGATTAGGCTTGGAGCTTAACCTAGGCAAGTACATCTTGCCAAATTCTTGAACAATAGTGTTTCACCATCATTTTGTTTTCCTTGGTATTAAATGCTTAGAATCTTTCTAAACTAATTTTGTTAAATATGTTTTCCTAATGATTCTCGTATATATGCATGTTTCCAAAATTTGTTTAAACAAGAATTGATTTTCTATGAAAACCCGATATTGACTTAGTAGAAAATTTTGGTATCAAGAGTGATACTAGTGTTACCATCATGGATCTTGGTCACATATACATATATGAGGTCCTTACCTAGCTAGTATACATGGATTTTGAGTTTGGTGGCAATCGGGACTCGTTTCGGTGTTCCGAGAACCCCTGTTTTGGAATATTTTGAGATATTGATCTATCAAATCTTTGACTTTGTGAAATCTAATAGTTCTATGTTGTAGGAAATTCAATTCTATGCAATTTTGACTTTTGAAAGTCCGAATTTCGATTTAAAATGAAGATTTTATGGCCGAAACAAGTTTTGGCAATTTTCTAAATTTCGTTGCTGTTTGAAAAACCGGTATACCGCCGGTATGCCACAGTATACCGCCGGTATGCCGTTTTTGGCACCAGAAACTTACTGTCTTTAGTCCGGTATACCGCCGGTATGCCGCAGTATACCGCCGGTATGCCGTTTTATTGTGTTTTAGTCCGTTTTTGCCCGTTTTCGCCCGTTTTTGTCCGTTTTTGATAATTTCTTCGACTATTATGATTTCTTAACATGATAAGATGATCTTGCTTAGTTAGAGAATGATTGTACACCCTATATAGACTTGATACTAGCATACCTTCAATCATTTTCTATGAGATGTACTTAACTTTAATTATTGTTTCCCACATGCCTTGATATGTCTTTTGATAGATTCTTTCTTACAAGCTATGATAATTGTTGCCATGTCCTTCTTGCCTACTTGATAGTGACCCGTCGTGGTGCACTCTTGAACATGTCTTTTTTTTGCTTACATGATAGTGGCCTGTCATGGCGCACTCTTGATTCTAGTACATGTCTAGCTCCTTGATAGTGGCTCGTCGTAGCGCACTCTTGTCTTGATATTGTCATGTCTTGTTGTGGCTTGTTGTAGTGCACAATCTTGTTTGTCTTGTCCAGTCTTGCATGTCTCATGTCTAGGATGGATTCTGCGGAATGCCACACCCGGAATCCAACAAGAAAAATGTTAAGGACTAAACAACTAGCTTGAATACTTAGATCATTGAGAATTTCCCAGTTACCTGTTGCCCCTTTGGTCTTGGCATTATATATATATATACATTAGGATTTGGAGCTATCTGTCATGATGAGCACACTTCCAGCTCACCGTCGAGTGGGGCACCTCTTTAGGACACATGTATCTTACTACAGTGTGTCTGCTATATCTCTTTAGGACACATGTATCTTACTGCAGTGTGTCTGCTATACTTCTTTTCTTTTGGCTTGGACCACTCAGGTAGTAGCAGGCAGGTGCTGGACTTGGAATTCTCAGACTTGCATTCGTTAGTAATTAGGATTGTGACAACCCTAGTTAGCTAAAGTATCAAGCCGTAATCATTGCTTGGCCGTGATTGATAGATGGAGTCCATTCTTGTCTAGTCTAGTCTTGCTCCAGTTTATCTTATTGTAGTACTTAGCTTCCTGTCATTCCTCACATGCCATTCTTTCCACTACATGCTCGACTTCATCACATGCTCACATGCTCCAGTTACATAACATGCTCACATGTCTCGACTACTTAACATGCTCACATGTCTAGTTTATCTTTCATGTTCACATGTTTCCTTTTTCTTACATGTACACAGTTTACATTCTGTCATATGTCCTTTACCTTATGCTACATGTTGCTTTACTCATTGTCTTTCCTATTCTCAGGATAAGTGCATTGGTAGCGCACGAGTCTCGATTTGCTTTTACTTATTTATGTCTCTATCCGTTGCTATGAATTGTATGCTGGTTTAGTTCATAAGTTTGGCTTCCTTTGTGGTACTTGCTATTGGGGTTCTGACCCCACTGGTTTTGCATTGACCAGATCTAGTTGAGGAGCCCGAGGATCTTCCGGACCTTCCTCTCGATGGTGACCACCCGGAGCACCAGGGGACTTGAGTGGGTGTTCTTTCTCTTACCCACTCTCTTCTGTATATATTCTTTTGAGGCGTTTAGCCACCGAGCACGTGTTTAGCTCGTGTTTTGGACTTGACATTTGGCCTACGGGCTTAGACATGATGTTATATTTCTAGACTGCAGCTAGAGCTGATTATGTATTACTTAGTCTTGCTAGTTCTTTATTTTGTATTACTAGCTTCATGATCATCTATATATTATGGTTTGGGACGCTTTACTGTCTTATATGCATGATGATCATATTCTTGTACTTTACTTCTTGTCTGAGACTGAGATATCTAGGATCATGTGACCTAGGATTGACTGTTGGTTTGTAGCAGTGACCCCCATCTATACAGCTTATACGTTGTTTCGGAGTAATGGAGTACTTTGCTATACGTAGCTGGCCTTGTCCGTCCCTACTTGCCAGTATTCTGGTTCTGGGGCGTGACACTAGGACAGTGTTCTCGATGCCCAACAAGAATGATAATGGCCCAAGAATGTTATACACATATTCACTGTTTTATACGGCAGTGAATACATTTTCTGAGAACTTTAGTCTTATTGATAGCTTCGCAACAGCGACGCGTCTGAAGAAAGGGACCACTGCTACATTAGCTCCAACAAATGATGAACAACATGAACTGGTAGATGATCCATTGGAAGCTTCCAGAGAAGCAAATTGCCCTGAGGAAGTAAATCAACCACTGAGAATTTCTCTGAAAGTAGTTAAATCTCCGGCCAGAGAGAGAAAAAGAAGGATTGATGAACCTTCTTCCCCTGCTGCAAACAAGAAACTTATCCTAGATCAACCAGAGAAAGTTATGACTAGATCACAATCTCGGCAGCTAGCCGAATCAATTCAACGAGAAGAGGCAACCACACCGACTTCTATTCCAAAGCCGGTTGACGTAGTCGATGTGGAGAGCCCAGAAAGGCCCCTTCATAGAAAGAAGCAGGCTATTAGAAAGAGAAAGAAGGTGATCCCGTCCACGGTGGTGGTGAATGCTGCTGCTGGGATTACTATGTCATCTCCTACTCCTGCCTCTGAACCTAGTCCAGAGCAAAGAGAGGAGACTGAACAGAGAGATGAGGCTGCACAGAGAGATGAAGCTGTAGAGCCTATGGAAGATGCTGAACAAAGAGATGAGACTGCAGAGCCTAGGGAAGATGAAGCTTCACAATCTCCTTCGCCAGCGGTAGAAACGACTCAGCTTCCTGTCACACCAGGAGCAGTCTGCGAAGAGGAGGATCGTCTAATGATCGAGGCATTAAATGATTGTGACTTCGGTTACTAAGAAGATGCTGATCATGTCGCTGCAACTGCCAATGAAGAAGCTCCTGAGGATAGTGAAAGTGAGGAGAGTACATCATCAGAGGCTGTTGATGAGACACAGAATCCTGAAGAGGACATTGAAGTCCATATATCTCCCAAAGCAGCTGATGACACCCTAGATCCTGAAAAGGATGTTGAGGTGCAGGTATCTCCCAAAAAGATTGCAGATGAGGAAGTGGCCCTGGAGGAAACTCCTACTATTGATCCCAAAGATATAAAATGAAATTGTCAATCTTCTTTTCATAGATTAATAGCTGACATCTTTATCTTTGATCCGTGCAGAAATTGAATCTTCTCCAGCTCCTCCAGTGTGCACGGATATAGTACCTGTAATGACGATAGCTAGCAGCAGTCGTCATTTGTCAAGTAGCTCTGAGGCAGGTAGTAGCCAGGCAGTAATGTCTGAGGCTACTTCTGCTAGACTAGAATCTGGGCCAGCAGATGACCGAATCATCACTGAACGAAGCCATGGTAAGGCTACTTTCACATTTGATCTTTTCAATAGCTGCAAATGACAGACAAAATGATAAAGTTTATCTGTTTTTTGCAGGGAAACAACCGGAAGGAGCAACCATCTCGACTTTAGCTCCTTTATTTAAAGAGCCTCCCATCCAAGTGGCTGAACGTCCTACTGCTTCATCATCAGGAGTCGCTGCTACTCCTGGTGCTTTGGCCACCAATCAATTTGTCATCAACTCTTTCACCAACTTCTTCTTTAACTCTTTGGGACCCTTAATAGATAGGGTGATAGAGAAGGAAGAGGCTCCTTTTTCTACAGTTAGAGTACTTGATCGATGCCATCCACAGCTAAGGGGATGAAGCTCAGGCTACTTTCCTTGATCATATATTAGATGAATTAGAGACTGCAGTTAAGAGCTATAAAGAGCTAAGAAAGGGAGAAGTAGAGCCTCTGGTGAAAGCTGAATTTGAACGGATGTCTCAAGAGGCCGCGGTTGAGAAAGTTAACTTCCAAATTCTCTTGGATACTTTCACTGCCAAGTCCGCTGAGTACAATTCCAAGGTAGAAACAGTGGCTTCTGTTGCTGAAGAAAAAGAAAGAAGAGTTGCTGCATTGCAAGCAGTAATTGCCCGTCTTCGGAAAGAATTGAGACTTGCTCAATTAACTCTGGAGGATGAAGCTACTCAACATCAAACTGCAATTCAACAACTTGGTGTTCTGACTCGAGAGAGGGATGAATATGCTGCAGCTCACCAAGCCGAAGTTACTCGCAGACTAGTAACCCTACCAACCTTCGATGATAAATCTGGGATGGAAGAAGCTAGGAAACGAGTGATGGAATCTCGTGAGGAGCGGCTACAAATCTTGAAGCAGCAGATGACCAATTTAATGACACCACGGCTGAGTAGAAAGATCTTTTGTATCTTATTATTTTTTTCATGATATGTGTCTTTGTAACATCTTTCATATTTGATCAATAAAAAGACATTTTTGTGGCTCTATTATTTGTTGCATATCTTATTTAGATATAAATAATAGCGATAGAAAATATATTCAGAGGTGCAGGACATGATATATCTCTTGATTCTGGAAAATAATTATATTCAATTATATATGCTCAGAGGTAATATGGACGTGGCAAATATAATTTATTGGATATCATTATTTCAGTAGACAACTTAATCAAAGATGACAAGTTGCTGATAAGAACGAACTGGATGATTCGTCAAAACAAATGAACGAAATGAATCGTCGGATGAATGTAATAAACGGATAAACCGTCGGATGAACGGATAAACCGTCGGATGATGAACGGGTGAACCGTCAGATGAATGTGATGAACGGACGAACCGTCAGATGAAATGGTGGTAAAATGAACGGGTGAACCGTCAGATGAATTGAATGAATGGGTAAACCGTCGAGTGGATGTGTGAACGGACGAACCGTCAAAGGGAATGAATATAATGAACGGACGAACCGTCAAAGGGATATGATGAATGGAAGAACCGTCAGATGATGGACGGGTGAACCGGCGGATGAATGTGTCGCTTCATAGTCTTACGATGCTCTGTCTATAAATAGAACAGAAAATCAGATGAGATGGTCCCTTTCACTTTTCAACATAAAGATGTCGTCTTGAGATGCATCCAGGAAGGCTGAGATCGCCCCGAAGGTGGAAGCAGGAACTGAAGAACATCCAGTCGAGCCAGTTCAACAAAAGCAGATGGCAGCGGGCGAAGGTTCATCTGCTCCCAAACCGCTAAAGGACATCTTGGACTTCCTTCTCGAACTAGGGAAGACTGAAGAAGAAGAAGCTATGAGAATAGCTGCTTGTAAGTTCCTGGTGGGTTCCAGCAAGAATGTTCTCGACTCTTTTGCTGATCATATTTTTGATAAAGACGGTAGTGGCCCGCGTCCCAATTTTGAAAAGGATAATAGTGACCTTCCTTGATATTATGTAACAACGTTTATGATGAAATAAAAATCAAACTTTATTTATGAACTGTCTGATAATTACAATCACTGTCTGTTATATTTATACATAATATTTCTTGAAAAACTTGCCATTGATGGGCATCATTGTAACTCGACCGTCTAGCTCTGTGAGTTGATAGGCTCCATTTGAGAATACTTTGCTCACGATATATGGACCTTCCCACTTCGCATCGAACTTGCCTTTGCTCGAGTGAGTCATAGTCATAGGACGTCTGACGGTTAAAACGAGCTCTCCTTTCTGAAAGGCTCTGACCTTAACTTTGCGGTTGAAAGTCTTTGAGATGCGGTCTTGGTATAACTCAATATGCTGTTGAGCTAATAGCCGCTTCTCATCGAGCGCTTCTAACTCTTGAAGTCGAAGAAGATCGTTGTTCTCTGTTTTGAGTTCGTTGGCGATAGCAATCCTTAAAGACGGAATTTGGAGTTCTAGAGGAAGAACTACTTCACAGCCGTACACCAAAGAGAAGGGTATACATCCTGTAGGGTTGCGGACCGTAGTACGGTAGGCCTAAAGACATTCCCCAAGCTTTTCACTCCAGTTTTGTTTGTTAGTAGACACAAACTTCTTGAGGAGCTTGATGATAGTCTTGTTGAAAGCTTCAGCTAAGCCATTAGCAGCAGGATTGTAGGCTGTCGAAGCGACATTGTCAATCCGATGATCGTCACAGAACCTTGTAAACTTTTGACTGATGAACTGAGGTCCATTATCGTGGATGATTCTTCGAGGGACACCAAATCGATAGATGACATGGTGTTTGACGAAATTGATAACGCTGCTGGTCTTGACTTCAGCCAATGGTATAGCTTCGGCCTATTTGAAGAAGTAATCGGTTATTGCCAGTATGAATCGATGCCCTCTAGAAGAAGGAGGATTAATGGGACCGATGATGTCCATGCCCCAAGCTTCAAAAGACCAGGAAGCAGCAGTCGGATGAAGGAATTCTGATGGTTGATGAATGAAATCTGCGTGGATTTGACAAGCTCGATATTTTCTCGCATATTCGATGGCATCAGATATCATAGAGGGCCAGTAGTAACCCATACGTCGGATACGATCTTGTAGCTTAGGACCGGGTTGATGTGCTCCACAGACACCGTCATGAGCTTTACGCAATACTTGCTTCGCTTCATCACCAGCAAGACAGCATAAGAGTAGGCCGTCATAAGTTCGCCGGTAGAGAGTTTTGGTGGTTTGATTGTAATAGAATTACAGAAATCGTCGACGAATACTCGTAGCCTCATTAGGATCTTCAAGGAGTATGTCATGGACCACGAAGTCGATGAAAGGAGTTCTCCAATCTTCACTGATAACATTGATTTCAGTAAGATTACTGAACTTAATATTACGATTGTTTTCGATGCAGAACAATTCCCTATTAGAGATGACCACCACCTATTGTCTTTTGATATGGAAGGCTAAGACTGATGCAAGATTAGCCAAAGCGTCTGCTTCAGTATTGCAAGCTCGACGTACATATTCGATAAAGAAGGCTTTAAATGATGTAGCCATGTTGATTGCCGCTTCAAAGTAAGGCACTAAATCTTGATGGCAAACTTCATAGGTTCCCTTAACCTGGTTAACAACCAGTTTAGAGTCACCATAGACTTCAAGATACTCGACGTCAAGTTGTTTGGCTAGCTGAAGGCCAATGAGTAGAGCATTGTATTCTGCCACATTGTTGGAGCAAGTCTCATCTAGGGAGTATGCTCTTTGGATAGCTGACCCGTCTGGAGAAACAAGGACAACTCCAACTCCTGCGATAATGGCACCATTGGGTCCAATTCTGGATGCACCGTCAAAGAATAGATGCCAAGTAGGAAATTTTTTGGAGATCATATTTGATTCCAATGTCTTGTCTGGAATTTCGTCATAGAGTTTGGACGTCTCTGGAACAGGATGAGCTGCTAAAAAATCCGCCAGTGCTTGACCTTTGACAGACTTTTGAGGAACATATACCATGTCATATTGGGTTAGCAGAATGGCCCATGTAGCCAGCCGAGAATTGAGTGTGCTGGGCTTCTTCATTAGTACCCGAAGAGGATTAACTCGGGATATGACATGAATAGTTTGGCCAATGATGTAATGCCGGGTCTTTTGGACAGCAAACATAAGAGCTAGGCATTCTTTTTCGACCGGACTATAACGGTGTTCGGCACCAATCATAGTACGACTGAGGTAGTAGATGGCTTGTTCGTGACCTTCTTTGTTCTTTTGGGCAAGTAAAGCACCAAATGAATGATCCATAGCACGGACATACATTAAGAATGGTATGCCAGAGATTGGTGGCACCAAGACTGGTGGATTCATGAGATTTCTCTTGATGTCGTCAAATGCTCGTTGACATTCTTCGGTCCAAACGAAAGATACACCCTTTTTTATTAGTTGAGTGAATGGTCTGCAGCGTCCAGACAAATTTGAAATAAACCTCCTGATGTATGCAAGTCGACATTGGAATCCTCGTAGCTCTTTTAGGTTGCGTGGAGGACGCATCTCTTGAATGGCTTTGATCTTCTCAGGATCCACGTATATACCCTTAGAGGTAATGATGAAGCCGAGAAATTTACCACTAGAGACACCCAAGAATGACTTGGTGGGATTCATTTTGAGTTGATGTTGGCGCATGAGGTTGAAAATAGTTCTCAAGTCTTGGATGTGATCTTCCTTTAGACGACTTTTGACGGCGATATCGTCGACGTAGCATTCGACAGTCTTGCGCAGATGATCTCGAAATATGGTACTCATGGCTCATTGGTACGTTGCACCAGCGTTCTTGAGACCAAAAGGCATAACAGTATAGCAATAGACTCCGCGAGGAGTGAGAAAAAAAGTATGTTTTTCGTCTTCAGGATTCATCCGAATCTGATTGTATCCGGAGAATCCGTCCATAAAAGATATTCGCTCGAACTCACAGGTGTTGTCAATCATGACGTCCGTGATAGGAAGAGGAAATTCATCTTTTGGACATGCTTCATTAAGATCCCGAAAGTCGATGCAGACTCGAACTTTTTCGGTTTTCTTTAAAACTGGGACGACATTGGCTACCCAATCAGGATGATGTTCTTCTCGAATAAAGCCACAAGTGATGAGCTTCTTGACTTCATCATCGATTGCGTCCATCATTTCTGGCTTGAAGTGCCGTTGTTGCTGTTTGACCGATTTTGTATTCGGCAAGATGTTCAGTTTATGAGTAGCAACTTTGGGATCTAGTCCTGGCATATCTTCATAGCTTCAGGCAAAGACATCAATATATTCTTTAATCAAAAGAATTAATTCTTGTCTATCAGCCTCTGGGAGGTTCTTGCTGATGAATATTGGACGAGGTGATCCGCTCTCTCCTACATCAACTTGAACTAATTAATCTTCGGTAGGAGGTTCTCTTTGTTCGAATCGGAGCTCCCATTAGGTATCCATTCGTTGAGCCCAAGGATCTGCTTCAGGATTTTCTTCAATATCCTCGTCATAGCCTTCTGAAAGTTCGACGGAGACCATGTTGGAAGATACAGTCAGCCGATGAACTTGACTGACGCTAGTGTCAGAATCCCATGATCTGGAATCAGAAGAGTTAGAACGCTCTTCACTATCGGATTCAGAAGCTGCTGGGGATAATACCGGAGGAGAAGCATATCCGAGACCTCTTTTGGTCCTGCTGTAGTACATCTCTGACTTTTCTTTCGGCACGGTCGTACGGATAGGAGTTCTTCTACCCTTACTGTAGTTGAGGCCACTCTTGAAGTCATAACCCATCTTCCGGATGATGTCTTTTGATTGTTGACTGTAACGACGAAGTTGAAGGTGCCCCGTATCATTACTTTTGCTATCATCCGTATAGCTGAATTGTTGTTCCGGTCCTTTACTAAAAAAGTATTGGACTCTCGTCTTTCTTACGAGCGGGAACAATACGATATGAATCTTTTCGGTGTTAGAATAAGACTTCTGTTTGAAGAGACTGTACAACTCCCATTGTAAATGACTGATAGCTATCTAACATATCCAAATAGCACTTAGCATAATAAATGACATCAGTATACTGGAAAGTAGATGATTTTTCATTAATTTGTACATTTGTATTTACAACAGGACCTTTAGCCTTAGCAGGCTTGGTCAGATTGATTACAAGAAGGGGAGAAGAAGAACGTGGAGGAGGATTGGCTTTGTTACGACGGAGGTCGATAACAAGCGGCTCAGAAGAGGTGATCTCCCTTTTTTCTTGTTATGAGATAAATCAATAACAAGTGGCTCAGAAGAGGTGAGCTGCCTTTTTCCTTGTTACGATGTAAGTCAATAACAAGTGGCTCAGAAGAGGTAAGCTCCCTTTGATCTTGATCATCATCAGTAGATTGCTTCTGGACTGGCAAGTGAATAGCCAGTGGTTTGGAAGACTGAGGACGAGAAACAAGCCCTTTGACAGGAATGATAAGGGTATCATTAGGCACTACTTCTTGCTCTTCTTCAGTGTCCAGAGACAGGACAACCTTCATGAATTCATCCTTGTACATACGGGCATCGTTGCAGTATGCTTCGACGCCTTTGAAAGGATAGAGATCAGCAACCTCCTTTTGCACTTCTCTATTGTCATCGACATATTTGAAACATTGATGGAGAGTCGAAGGGACAATGTTATGCTCGTGCAGAAATGGTCTTCCCAACAAAGCATTGTAAGAACAACCATGATTGTCAATGATGTAGAGGGTAACCTTTGTGCGAAGATTGCTTATTTGGAGTTTTAGGCGAATCTTGCCCAGAGGTTCACTCCTTCCCTGATTGAACCCAAGAATGGTGGTGATTGTACTGGAAAGACTATGCACTGGGATCTTCAGTGCATCCAACATTGTCTTCGGCATGATACTGAGAGCAGACCTTGGATCTATCAGAATACGATCGAATTTCATTGAATCGACATATCCTGTATAGTAGAGAGGACGGTCGTGCCTGTTATCTTCCATCAACATGTCATCCTGTGTGAAAGTTATGTTTGGAATTAACTCCAACACACTATGACAATGGAGGCAAGCGACTGGTTCTGCTTTCGGCTTCTTCAGAAGGGCTAAACAGGTTTCAGCTTGCATGAGAGCCTCACTCAGAGTTTCCCGAGTCTTTTTGGAGAGGCGTAAGAGCTCGAAGATGGACAGTCGGGCCGGTGTATTGGCTAGTTGAGCCAAGATATCAAAGTTGTAAGGCTTTTCAAGTCCGGAAGGAGATGACTTCTTCAACGGTTTGTCGAAGCGGACTTGTTGTTTGCCTTTGTCAGCTACCGTCGGCTTGGGAAGAATAGACTCTACAACCGGTGAAGATGCAGTATGAATATCCTCAGTGGAAGTAGGCTGTACTGGAGTAGGCTCAGAAGAAGAAGGAGGATTCTCTTGAGCTTCGGGGTAATCTTTTAGATAGGCTTTCCCTGATCTGGTGCCCAACAGGATTTCTTCATCAACTATGGGGTCAAAAGATACCATATTGCAAGTCTTTGTCTTGCCCTTGGAGCGGTCTTTCTTCTTGGAGGAAGAGGAAAGTTCGAACTCTGAAGCAAGATCCGGATGAATCCACATAATCTCACCATTGTCAAGAGACAAGGGGACGAGACCCTCACTTCGTGGAGGAAGGAGATTCTCGATCTCAAGAGTAGCGTTTGGGATAGGAATGACACCGTGCTGCACCATCTGGGGCAGAAAATCACCAAATTGAACTGAGACCATATTCGCGGTAACAGTCTTCTCGTCTTGCTGCAGAGTGACAACACCGGCGTTGACCAGCTCTTAGATTTTACCTTTGAGCACATAACATGCTCGAGTGGGATGTCCGATGAACCTGTGATAGACACAGTACTTGGGATGATCAGTCTTACCGACTTCATCGGGCTTCTTGGGATCTGGGAGCTGGAGCTTATTGCTTTTGATTAAGCAATCAAAGATGCTCACTGTGTCATTCTTGTCAAAAGAGTACTCCACTTTTGGACGAGGTTCTCTTGGTAGAGGTGCTGAAGGGGTAGAAGTTGACGTAGGGGGAGCTATGTTGACCGCCAAAGATTCTTTATTCTTATTCGTCAAGTTAATGTTCAAAGTTTCTTTTCCCTTGCGGTTGTTCTGGCGATTGCCGCCACCCGATGTCTGGTGTTCATCCCGGTCGGGGTTAGACATTTGTACCCCTAGTTGCTTGAATTTGTCAGCGCTAACTTCAGCTGCTTTAGCGTTGACAATAAAGGATGGCCAATCTTGGAACTGAGTAGACCCTGTCCACATGCTGATGATAGGCAAAAGATTTGCCTTACAGGTGTCTATGGTGACAGCGGCTGGAGTTCCAGGAAGCATTTTCAAAGCTTTCCGACGGAACCTTTCAATGAAACTCTCAGCAGTTTTATTGTGTCTTTGTTTGATTTTATTGAGGGCTGACATAGTCATGTCGTTGATCCCCTCGTAAAATCATTCCGAGAAGATTTGCTTTAAGCCAAAGAAGGAGGTGATACAACCATCGGGCAAGCTTCTATACCAATCGTATGCTATGCCGGCTAAACAGCCAACGAATACTCTGATAAGAATAGCGTCATTTGGTTGAAGTTGGACAGTCATAACCTCAAAGTGGTTAATGAACTGACTGGGAGAAGTGCTGCCATCAAACAGCGAGATAGTTGGGATCTTGTACTTCGGAGGAAATGGAACTTCCTTCCATTCAACTGGGTAAGGTTGCTTGATCCCCAACCTCTGCAAGTTGTCCTTCTCCTTGAAAGCTTCGAACTGAGTGCGTAGAAGCTTGACAGCTTCATTGACATCTTCCACTGATGTAGAAGGAACAGGCTGAATCACAGTGTTAGGGGGAGGAACAGCATGATAAGCACTACCCCCAGCACCTGACTGACTGGGTGTAGGTTGGATTTGTACAGGAGGTACTGGAAGAGATGCTACCCCCAGCCCTGCATTGACAGGCACCGACGATGCTATAATTTTAGGATTTATAGGAGGTACGGTCGGTGGTACTGTATGCTAGGCCACAATGATGGAATGCATACTTGCGACCATTTCAGCCATTGTCTTCAATTTGTCTTCTAGTGCAGCTATTCGTTGTTCTTGGCTAGCTGAACTGGAAGCATCGGGATCTTCATTGACAACATAAGCTGTCACTTCTCTGGGTACAGTGGAGGATACTATTTGTTCTGAGCTTTCACTGTATGCATCATAGTCGGAGAAAGAATCATCTCCTGAGTGAGAAGGGAGACGATCGGAAGGATCTTGCAGATTCCTTTGACCGATTGTGTCTCGACTTCGGGATCGGGTATGTTGGAATACTCCTTCAGAAGATTCTTGGAGTAGATCCAAATACCGTTGACTCGGCTTGCGAGGCTTGCCGTACTTGGAGCACTTCCTACCCCCAGTGTCTCTGGAAGTCATGTTGACAGAAGTGTACAAAACCTCGTCTTCATCTTCCGACATAGGTTCAGAGTTTAAAAAGTTCAGACGATCGAAGACAGATCGTCGTATTGTCTGACAACAACACTTGATGACAACCTTGTAATTGCAATGGTGTCCAAGTGGTTGCACCGGGGATGTTGAGATGTTGTCCCGTTTTTGCTTGAGGTGTTCTCGGAGATCGAAAACAGCAATGGGACGAGAAGAAGTTTGAGGGATGTGTTCTCTGATAACATTCGGAACATGGTTCCGGTTCTTCAAATGTTTTGTCCCCTGAGTGTATAGGGAAGTGCTCATTTCATTGGCATAGGTGTCTAGATTTTTGATCCTGGAAGTTTGTTTCTGATGATGGTTGGTCTTCGGCATTGGCTGTTTGCGTTTCACCGAAGTTGGTCGATTGAGATAAGTTCTTAGATCAGCAAACTCACCCCCAGGGGTTTCTGTCTGAGACACCAACAATTTTCCCTGTCTTGAACGGGAGATGTTGAGAGTTGGGAGATCTTGGAACCCAGCTACCGGAGTAGGCAGAATACCTCTCTGATCAATACACTTCCCTTTGGCAAGGAGGGAAGAAGAATCCTTGTGAGAAAGGGTTCTTGTACTGACTGGTGCCGGAGCACATTCAGATTGATCTTCAACGGTAAAAATCGAGGAAGACTGAAAAAAGACCAAGGGTCCTTTTCCTTAGTTTTAGAAAGAAGGGTTAGCTAAAGAGCATTTCCCTCTGTTGTCTTCCAAGTCATGGGACGAGAAAGTTTGAGAAAAGACCAAAGGGCCTTTTCCTTTGTTCTGGGGAGGAGGAGGAATAGCCAAAAGACTACCCCTAGTGGATTGCGCAGGAGCAATAGGGTGTTGGAGAGGAGGAGCAGAGCTTTTCCTCTTGTTGTGAGAAGATGAAAGATTAGCCAAAGGGCTGTCTCTCTTGGATTGCGCAGACACAGTTTGCGCATGGTTGATGGCGCAGTAGCAGATTGCGCAGGATGTCTTCTGGCCTCAATCACAGTGGTTTGTGCAGCAGGAACCTTGTTGCCAGAGTGCTTGAGTTGCACTCTGGTTGCTGGAGTAGTGGACTGCGCAGGCAAAGTTGCAGCCAACTGTGCCAGAGGAATATGAGTTTTGCACTTCGACAGGACAGCATATGAAGTAGCTTGTGCACTGGCAACAGCAGACTGCGCACGAGTAGTAGAGGCAGATTGTGCAACAGCAGAGACAACAGACTGTGCAACGCAAAGACTTTAGACTGCGCAACAGTCTTGGTAGCAGAATCAACAGACTGCGCAGCAGTCTTGGGGACCTACACTGGGCGCACTTTGCTCGTGGCAGAAGTTGTTGCAGTGCGAGGGGTGGTCCTGGAGTTGATCATGGCTTCGTAGGCCGCCTGGTTGACCTTTACAACCAGCGTCTTCTGCGTCTTTTCGATAGACGCAATGTCACATTGAGTTGTCACTTCCTCGTCGGAGGAGAAAGTCGTCCCCAGCAGAGTCGTCATTTTGTTTGCAAAAAACAAAAGTTGATCTTTATTTCAACAAACTTTGTAAAGAAGATTACAAGAATTCTGGAAAAGTACAACTATAGGAATCCGATCTGAATGACGATCGCTTTATCCCTTGGACGATGTGAACTTTGAAGACGATAGCCTCTGAAGATTGCAGCAGCACTTTGGCAAGAACTCCTGATCTCTGGTGATGATCTCTGATCTCTGTGTGCGTGTATAATCCCTCTAGGAAGGACTTGAAACTCTATTTATAGAGTTCTGGAAATAACTACTTTTTAGTTATTCTGGACTACGCAAGTTTGATTGCGCCGCATTGGACCGCGCAGACGTCAGATTGCGCTGACAGTTACTTGATCGTGGGCCAACTGTATTGGACACATGGCATTATTTGATTGAAATTCGCATGATCGTGTACAGACGGTTACCACATAATGAGTCATTGATGGCATGAAGGCCACGTGTACTTTGTCAGTTGTAGTGATGGAGTGCGCCACCTGAATTGCGCTGGCTTCGGATTGCGCTGGGTTGGATCGCGCTGAGATGGACTGCGCTGCAGACAGATTACGCTGCATGTACAGCTGTCCTCGAGCGCTGTGCTGTACAATAAATGAACAGTTTCCTCGTTCTCCGTTCTGTCAGCTGTCAGAAGATCTGATTCTCTGTCAGGTAATGATGGCAAGGCCACGTCAGCATGCGCACTTGAATGAGTGCGCAGTTCATCCTGCGCAATCGAATGGCTGTGCAATCTGTCTTCTACGCAGTTCACTTGAAGGATGTATAATTTGATTTTGATGACTTTGTTGATGGGTGCAACTTGATTTTTAGGACCTACATCGCTAATCTGACAAATTTTTGTAGTACTTTTTATAGACCATATTGGCCAATAAATGCAGATGAACCTAATAGTCAGCATGATGAATCTCATTTAATAGGTTCGTTACAAGTTGATGCCATGCCACAAACTCCTCAACTTCCTCCAAGGAAGAAGGTAGCAATTAAGACTTGTTCAAAGATAGTCATTAAAGAAAATGCAAAGTCCCACCACCCCTCACACACATACTGAGAAATCCATTCTCTGTGTATTTTAACACGAAGGATGATATTCTCCATATTTTTATACACGGAAAATGTCATTCTTCGTGTTTTTATACACGAAGAATGCCATTAAACGTGTAATTTAAAATGGAGAATGGTCATTCTCATGCGTTTTAATACTGGGAATGACCATTCTCCGTGTAATTTAAAACGGAGAATGATATTCTCCGTATTAAATTACATGGAGAATAGTCATTCTTATGCGTTTTAACATGGAGAATATCATTATCCGTGTAATTTAACAAGGAGAATGATATTCTCCGTGTTTTTGTACACGGAGAATGACATCCTCCGTGTAATTTAACACGAAGAATGATATTCTCCGTGTTAAACTACATGGAGAATAGTCATTCTCATTCGTTTTAACACTGGGAATGACCATTCTCCGTGTAATTTAAAACGGAGAATGATATTCTCCGTATTAAATTACACGGAAATAATATTCTCCGTGTTAAATTATACGGAGAATAGTCATTCTTATGCGTTTTAACAGGATGAATATCGTTATCCGTGTAATTTAACAAGGAGAATGACATTCTCCGTATTTTTGTACACGAGAATGGCATCCTCCGTGTAATTTAACACGGAGAATGATATTCTCCGTGTTAAACTACACGGAGAATAGTCATTCTCATGCGTTTTAACACTGGGAATGACCATTATTCGTGTAATTTAAAACGGAGAATGACATTCTCCGTGTTAAATTACACGGAGAATAGTCAATCTTATGTGTTTTAACACGGAGAATATTATTATCCGTATAATTTAACAAGGAGAATGACATTCTTCGTGTTTTTGTACACGGAGAATGGCATCCTCCGTGCAATTTAACACGGAAAATGTTATTCTCTATGTTAAACTACACGGAGAATAGTCATTCTCATGCGTTTTAACAATGAGAATGACCATTCTCCGTGTAATTTAAAACGGAGAATGACATTCTCCGTGTTAAATTACACGAAGAATAATCATTCTTATGCGTTTTAACACGGAGAATATCATTATCCGTGTAATTTGACAAGGAGAATGACATTATCCGTATTTTTTGTACACGGAGAATGGCATCCTCCGTGTAATTTAACACGGAAAATGTTATTCTCCGTGTTAAACTACACGGAGAATAGTCATTCTCATGCGTTTTAACACATAGAATTCCATTATCCGTATAATTTAACAAGGAGAATAACATTCTCCATTTTTTATACACGAAAAATGGCATCCTCCGTGTAATTTAAATCATTCTCCGTGTTAAATTATATGGAGAATGGCATCCTCCGTGTAAGCTATTCTCCGTGTAATTTAACACGGAGAATGACATTCTTCGTGCTAAATTACACAGAGAATGGTATTCTCCGTGTAATTTAAGACGAATAATGGTAATTCTCATGCGTTTTAACGCGGAGGATGCCATTCTCCGTATAATTAAAACCGAGAATGTCATTCTCCATGTTAAAATTACGGAGAACGACATCCTCCGTTTAATTTAACACGGAGAATGAACATTCTCATGCGTTTTAACCTCCGACATGGTGTGAAGATAGCGAATGGAGAGGAAGGTTTGAAAATTTTGGAGAAAAATACCTAGAGTTGAAACTAAGCGGCATATGGAAGAAAATGAAGAATCGAATTTTTTTTTTTTTTTTGAAGAGTAGGGTTCGGAGGTGTTTTCAATAAATTAGAAGGATAAAAAGGTCATTCAGAACCTGCTTTATATATTCATCGCTAATTCTGGACGCGCGATAAAATATTATTTTGCGATGGATTTTACATAAAACTTTTGTAATTTTTGAACATTTTATAAATTTTCATTACTTTCAATTATGATAAATAAAGTGAGATTTAACTAAAAAATTCATATATAAAAGCCTCCTAAACGCTAAATTAATGCTTGTCATGTGCAAGTCTAACCTGTCATTCCCATTCCATACTTGAGGACAAAAGCCTACTCCTACTTCATCATCACTCCTCCATCTCTCTGCGCTAATCAGTGCAACAACAGAGGAAAAGACCCACCAAACGGTGGCAGGAGTGTAGCAGTTTGACCGGTGGGGAGTGGTTTTGTGCTTTTGGCTCGTGCTTCGCCTGTTTTGGATGGAGACGGGGGATGAGTTCCGAACCACATGCATGAGCCTTTATAGAGTACAGTTGCGAATTACTTGGGTTTGGCAGTGGTCAGTGGCCACCATTGTGCATGTTGATGTGCCCATTGGATGAAGGTTTTGTTTTTCTAAATTTTTTTTAATTTATTTTTTATGAAAAATCATTCAACATTTATATACCCATATTTGGTTAGGTTAAAAATATATAATCCGACAGATTTAAATTTTTTTATTCTCATATTTGATTCAAACAAGAATATAAATATTTTTTTAGTTTTTATAAATATCCCTTCATTATTCATTATTTTATTATTATCTAAATTCAAATGGTATTATTGAGAGTATTACCAACAAAATAAATTATAACTAATGCACCCAACCAATATTTCCACGAAAGCAAAAATATTTTCAAGGAGGACTTGGAATTACTTTCCTACATATGTGGGAATATAAAGCCCCATATCATATTCACTTACAATTCGCAATCTCACACTTATCAAACATGGATAAGAAATCCAAAATCTATTCTCAAGCATCTAAAACTTGAACCCGACTGCCCCTAAAGTTATCTATGACACCTCTACCAGCATATCATACTATCCGTAGAATTTGGAGGGAATGAATCTCGAAGGTCTCTGTGATTCCTCTCCCAATAAATTATGTCGTCGTCTGTGAAGCTAGTGTATACACTCTGTATGGAATAACAATGTTAGCATAAGATAACATCATAGGGATGATCAGAAGAGTTCCTATAAGGGGTTGTTTGGATGTCTATAGCTCCTCAAAGTGTGAAAGTATCACTTTCAACATGTTTAATGCAGTGTACTCGCAATGAGAGTGTAAATGTATCACTTTTCAAAACAAGTTTGGATACATAATTTTTGGCAAGTGTGGAGTTTCAAATTATATTGTTTGGATGGCGACATAAAAGTGTATGTGGAAATTAAAGAAATTAGAAAACACAACCACTTGTAAATGAGTTACAATTCATTTCTTCCGCAACTAAGAAATGAAAAAAAAAAAAAAAAAAAAAAAAAAACTTTTTGTTGCAGTGAATTATTATATCACAACCATCTGTAATAAAGTTGCAAGAAATATCCAAACATTGAAGCTGTCTACATCAATGATGAATTACAATAAAAATAACAGCTTCAAACAACTTTCAATTCACTCTCGTGATATCCAAACAGCTGACCTTAGTACCGTAAGAGCTTGTGCCAATATATGAAGGTGCAGATAGACACACGCATGCAGGCCGACCCTTATGTATTTCTTATACCTCTAATGGGGCTTAACAGTGCATATTGGCCATGTAATTATGTGCAGAGTTCTAATGGCTACTTTGGTGTGCGTTCCATTCAAGTCCTGCGCCCTTATGGTGTTTGATCGATGGGTATGTGATAGCCTCATCTGGCCTTTCCAACTTTTTGCTGATGGTCCGAGATGAGTGGGAGCCAAATTTTAACTTCTTCTCCCTCCGTTATTAGTTTGTCTCTCGTGATAGGTGGACACTGGCAGAGAAGAGAGTGGGTGGGAAGAATCGTAGTCCGGAATAAATAAAAACTTTTATTAGGTACATCGATTAATAGCTCGGTATAAATTTATTATATGTCAATTGGAATAGAGTCCAAAGACTTAGCCTCAAAGAATAGGCATGGGTATATAGATTGACCTGACTCTTAGGATAAAAAAATGAACATATATTCAGAAAGAGAGAGAGAGAGAGAGTAATGTTACAGGGCTGCACTTTTTTTGACACACTTTGTAGCTACACTGATGTGACATTAATTATTGGATGTCAAGAAAATCCTCCACAGCGTTACTCATATATATTGGAAATGGTAAATATAACCGAACTTGTCTCTACTGGGGGTTCGAACTCTGACCACTGGACCGCATACATCTCTCTTAACCACTAGACTAGAGGTCATTTGATATATATATATATATATATATATATATATATATATATATATATGTGTGTGTGTGTGTGTGTGTGTGTGTGTGTGTGTGTGTGTGCGCGCGCGCGCGCGCGCGCGACACACACACACACAAGTTCTATGCGGGAGCCTCGAACGGGAGCCCCGTAGAAGTTTCGTCCGTCTCTCGACTGTTTTGATGAATTGGTCTTTAAATTACTTATCATTTAAATCATCTAATAATAATTTTTTAAATAAATTGTTGACTGACTTTGACAATTTTTAGATGATATATACACTTGTCTGAAATGACTTATATTTTAATCGTGACACTTTTTATTTTTTCGAGAATACTATCTTTTAATTCTAGCCATTGTTATCCTCTTATTTTCTGTCCGAAAGGATTATTTTGTTTTGTTATATAGATGTATTATGGAGAGAAAAAAACTGCATAAGAATTCTCTTGTTTTTCGAGAATACTATCTTTTAATTTGCTGAGATCTTATGAACGAACTATATTGAGAGGAGCTTCACCCAACAAAGGACGAGTTCGGACTTAATATAGGAATGAGCATGTACAATACCGAGTTCTTGTTCTTGTCTTCTTGGTGATGTGTCTAGCATGTCCATTTTCTTCGATGTGGCCGACCGATAGGTCATGCGAGTGGCCGTACCGCCATGCAGGAGATAGCTAAGTTTTAGGGTTTGTAATGGGAGAAGATATTTTTCTTTGTTCGTTTCTTCTTTCTCTTCTCCTCCTTTCGGCGTGAATCTAACATGGATATTTAAGTAATATTTGGAGGACTGCTCCACAATTAACATGATTTAATTTGAGGTAGCTTTAAAATATGGATGATTTGAGAGAGTTTTTTTTGTTGAGATGTTCTACGATACGTACTGAATTTTGTGTACGATGTATTGCATGTCTTTTGGATTCATTGTCTTCAATTTCTACCATTTTATTATAAAAATAGTAATAGGGTCTCACATGTCAGTAGATATTAGGGTTTGAATTTCTAAATTGTCCAACGTTAGGACAGTGATTTCGAGACCCAAATCCCTAACGTTGGACATTTTGAAACCAAATCCTAATATCCACTATTATATGAGACTCTAATATTACATAATCTTTATTATAAATAGAAGAAATAATACGTCTTCATGGCTCCTTCTGATTTTTTGTCACTCAGTCAAGATTTTATATCTCTCCTTAGTAATCGCAAGAACTACTAGAATTCGTTTCAGAGTTAAATCTACAAAAGCCCTTCATAATAATATCGATCCTTATCGGTGCAGGATAGAAAATTGCAAATCCTGAAAACTTAAATAGAAAACAATTAATTGTTAATTATAATGATTTATAATAACAATATGCAAATTAACGAGTGCAATTTTCAAAAGTAGCCAAAGATTTGAAATGACAGGTAAATCAATGTACTGAAGCTAAAGTCACTTTGAGGGAAATGATGGTGTCAATAACTGAAGGTAGGCAGGACAAGGAGAAATGGTATGGTCCGTATGGAAAGTCAGATTGACCATCAGAAAGAAGACTGTGATTCAAATGGAATCCAATGTTCTCTCCCCAACACTAGAACGGAATGTACCGAAATTAATTATAATAATGTCTTCACAAAGTAAGAAACAATTAAGTGGCTTATAATAAAGGAGAACTTGTACTCGTACGTTTTATAGGACATCTTCAATCTATTTCTCGACAATTTACTCCTACCAATCGAAATAAAATATTTTTTATTTTACCTTTAAAGTTTTACAACTCCAATCCGTAACATAAACAACTATTATTTACTTGTACAATAAATTTATTTTTATATAATTATTTAAATTATAAAAAAGTTTTAGACTATTTAAATTTTAATGTTTTAACAATTTAAGATTTTTTTAATTTCAGTACTGTTGTTGGTGGTGTTATTTTAAAGTGTAATATTATTTTATTAATTGTTAAATTATTTAAGTGTTAATTGTACTAAACATTAGTTAAAAATATGAGTAGTTAAAAAATAAATTAAATGTTATTTTATTTTATTGATAAAAAGAATTCGATAAACAAAACAAAAATATTAAAAATAAATATATTCAATATTAGACTCTATTACAAGACCTCACAATTTCTCTAATAGTATAATTATTATATTAATTGTATTTATAAACTAAATGATATAATAAGTTAATTAAGTTTAGTGTTTATTATATTAAGAATATGTTAGGAATTACATTGAAGATAAATAGTGGATTTTCAAATTGAGGCCTCGCTATCTCTTAGACCTGTCAAATGGGTCATGCTGGTCCAGCTCCACAAGAGCTCGGCCCGAAAATTTAACCCATGTGCCGGTCCAATCCGGCTAATTTGTGGGTCCGACCGGCCCAGTATATCAAAACGTGTCGGACCTCATATCTCGGTCCATATAAGAGGTTCGACCTGATCCGAAGTCCAAGTCCGTCCCGACTCGCGGTCCGGTCCGATATAGCTACACATTGTATTCATGCATTTACATGTGTTGAAAAAAGTTGGGTATAAGAAGATGGGTATAGAATACAGACACCACTTCCTAAAAGTTGGGTGTAGAAAGATGTTTTGTGTTTGATAAGCCAAACTAATGGAAGAAATGAAGTATGAATACATTTTTATCATATACTTCTCTTTCTTTTTATATCAACACTTAGCAATACTATTGTGCTGGTTTTCATTTATCTAGACTTAGCTTAATGTATCGTTTGTCAACTTTGTAGAAGTGTCTCTCATGCTTATAAGTTAGTTATTAACGTTGACATAATTTAGTTCAGATTTTTAAAAAGGAGTTGGGGTTCAAAATTTGAAGATTTTTTTTATCTACATAGAGTATCGAGGCCCGGCCCGTTCGGTACGTCCTGTTCGAAATCCATCGTGCCGTGGGCCACATGTCGGACTTGGCTCATATTTTCATCCTTTCGACCGGCCCTGCCCAGACCGTTATAGTACATGGGCCTGAGAGGCCCAGGCCAGATACGACTATACCCACCAAAATTTGGACCGGCCCGACCCAGCCTACCTGACAGCTTTACTCTCTCTTTCCTGAAATCTAAGGACACTTTCTCACTCCTCAAAATTTTCTCAGGGATTGCTTGGAGTGACAAAGCCTCAATTTGGTGTTTGGTTGGGCGGGTTGAAAATGGCTTAGAAGTCATTGTGAATCAATATGATCCTAGTACAAAGAGTACTCGAGCTTATATATTGTGCTGTTTCTTTTTGTTTTGTGGGACCTATACTATATCTTTGTTCCGTTAATTACTTCATTAATGCGGAGGGTTTTATTCCCACCATTTAGTCTCATGACAATTTATGTTATATATAGCGGAATTTTCCCAATTCAATGAGCTTTCATTGCTTCACCATATATGTGTTGGAAACGAAGCCCAAAAATAGTTCCATCAAATCAGAGAGTTCTGCAAGAGAATCGAACAAAAATACACAAATCAAAAAATATCAAACACAAATTTCTGACACAGATATTTTTGACGTGGAAAATTTAAATGAAAAAAAACCACGAGACGATCGGAGTCCAACCCTGAAGAACCAGCACTAATGGAATAAAGAGAATAAACCCTCTACAATCTCCTCCCGATCCAAACGGATAACGACAACTCACTTGAAAGAAGAAAATTTAGTTACAAACTCCGAAGAACAAGATATGTCAAAAAATTATTCGAAGCGACCACTTCTTCACAATAGTCTCTCTCCAATCATTTCTCTCTCTCAAAAGTAAAGCACTATTGTTCCTCTCTTTTTTTAGATATATTTTATGGTGAGGAAACACCTAATATATATAGCCTCAAACCCATAACTAATTGAGGTATAATACTATATGTAGGAATACTCAATCTAAAATATTGGTGCATTCCTATTATATATTGAAATACCCAATCCAATTCCATTGAGATATTCTTACTATATATAGAAATAGTCAATCCAAATCTATTGGAATATTTCTATTATATATAGGAATACCCAATCTGACTCCGAATTTTTTAAAAAAATGTTGAGAACTCCACCCACTTCAACAAATCTTTCCCTGCACAACTATGTGGAGGGGGTCGTCATCCCAACAATTCTCCTTCAGTACTCGAACTTTTTTCTTGAAAGAACCTTCGTGAACATGTCTGCTCCATTGTCATCTGTATGAATCTTCTCAAGCATCGCATTCTTCTTCTCAACCACATTCCGTATCCAATGATATCGGGTTTCAATGTGCTTGAACCGACTATGACATGTTTGGTTCTTCGCAAGGCGAATGACACTTTGGCTATCGCAAAGTAAAGTATACTGCTCTTGCTTTAGCCCCACTATCCGCAGCAACAACAACTCCTTGCAAGCCTCCGTCGTTGCAATGTACTATGTCTATGTCGTCGACAAGACAACATATTTCTGCAACCATGACTGCCATGATACCGTTCCACCAACAAACATCATTACATAGCTCGAAGTCGATCGCATCGTGTCTACATTTTCAGCCATATTAGCATCAGTATACCCGAGCAGCTTTGGCTCGTCACCACCAAAGAAAGGTCTTCAATCGGCAGTGTCCTGAAGGTACCGTAGAAGCCACTTGACCACACTCTAATGTACCCTCCCAAGATTGGAAAGATACCTGCTAACTGTGCCAACTACGTGAGTGATGTCTGACCTCGTACACAGAGACTTTCCACACACGAAGCATATGGAACTCGCTCCATATTTTCCTTCTCGTCCTTGGTAGATGGATACTGCTCCTCACTGAACTTAAAGTGTGATGCAAGTGGGTTACTCACTTTTTGACCCGTCCATCCTGAAACGCTGAAATACCCGGTGAATGTACTTCTTTTGGGACAAGTATAGCAGCTTGGACTCTTTCTCTCGGCTGATCTCCATCCCAAAAATAGCCTTCGTTGCGCCTAAATCCTTCATAGAGAAGGTCATGCCCAGTAGGCACTTCAACTCTACCATCCTAGTGGCATTCCGACCCACCAGTAGTATATCATCAACATAGAGCAGTAAAAAGATGAAATCATCTTCGGTAAAGTACCTCACAAATACGCAGTGGTCCGACGTCGTCCGCGCATAACCAGCTCCTCTATAAACAACTCGAATTTCTGGTACCATTGTCTCGGAAGCTGCTTCAGACCATACAAGCTCTTTCTCAACCGACAAACCAAGTATGACTTGTTCTTCTCACAGAATCTCTCTGGCTGCTCCATATACAACTCCTCATCAAGATCACCATGGAGGAATCCTGTCTTCATATCCATCTGTTCGACCTCAAAGTCGAAACTGGCTGCCAATGCTAGCACCACCCGAATAGATAATTGTTTAACGATTGGCAAAAAAATCTTATCATAATCTATGCCTTTCTGCTGACCATAGCCTTTAACTACTAGCCTTGTTTTGTATCAAGGGCGAGTATCATCATCTGTCTTCTTCACTCTAAAAATTTATCAACTTTTCAAAATCTTCTTACCATTTGACAATCGCACCAGATCATAAGTGGAGTTATCCTATAAGGAACTCACCTCCTCCTGCATAGCCTCCATCCACTCCTGCCTTCATTCGTCGTCCATAAGCTCTACGAAACTTTCAGCCTCTCCCCTATCAGTCAGTAGCACATATTCATATGACGAGTATCTCGTAGATGGTCGACGCTCTCTGTCGCTCCTCCTCAACGGAACCACTAGTATTGGCTATATGTCAACAACCTCCACCCTTCATGAACTATCTCCTCGGCATGCTCATCATCCTGAGGGTTATCCTGACCACCATCAGCAGGCTGATGATCAAGGTTGGTAGCAACTTCATGTACTAGCTCTCACATAACTAGATCCTCTGCGATGTCCTCCAAATTTTTTTTGAAGCGAAATGATCCTAACTCAGACAACTCCTCAACCTCAGAAGGCATCTTAGAATTCTGAGTGTTGGTCATGGTCCGATCCTCGACGAATACCACATCTCTGCTTCTGTAGAGCTTTCTCCCTACGGAATCGTAGAGTCTATAGCCAAACTCATCCCGACCATAGCCGACAAAGACGCGTACACCGCCTCGTCTTCGGCTGAAGTTTTACTACTAAAATACAACGATTTAGCGACGGCCTTATCCGTCAGAAATCCGTTGGTAATTCACATTACCGACGGATTTCCGACGGATACGAGCTGAAAAAAATCCGTCGGGAATAACCTCGTTGCTAAAACTAGCTCGTCGCTAGTCTGCCGCTCTGCGACTAATTAGCGACGAATTTCTGTTGGCAAAATAAAAACTTTTAGCGACGGCAAGCCGACGGCTTCCCGTCAACTTCGAAAGTTTAAATTTTTAATATATTCATACAATTAGCGACGGATAATACGTCGCTAAAACGTCGTTAAACGCATATCAGAGGGTTTTCGATATGTAAAATATGTCGCTAATCCGTCACAAACCTCGTCGAATTAGCGGCGGGTTAGCGACGGATATTCCGTCGACCTGCTCCTGGAAATCTTTCATAATTCCAGGACCTGGGCGACGGATAATCCGTCGGATTTTAGTCGCCCATCCGTCGCTAACTGGGAATCCCCCCCGTTAGCGACGGATAGTCCGTGGGAAATTGGCCGCCAGTCCGTCGGTATCTGGGAATATTTTTAAAAAAATAGCATAAAGCTGGGCATTTCCAATATACACAATTCCAATATACCAAACACACAAATAATCCCAAGCAATTCCAATATACACAACACAAATATTCAATATTCAATAAAACAAATATCTCAAGCACAAATATACAAAACACACAAATATTCCAATATATAAAACATACAAATAATTCCAACACACAACTATCCCAAGCATTCAAATTGCTCACACAAATACATAAATATTCAATATTTAAACACAAATATTCAATATTCAATAAAAAGGAAAATCGACTTTGGCCTCAGCAAGGACCGCAAGTCAGACGATGAATCCTCACAGCCAGGGATCATAGTTGCATTGAGGCATGTACCATTCTATCAGCCACTTTGTATACGAAGGTTCAATCTGGTTGAGGTCTTCTATAAGGACATGAGGGTCGGTCCCAATGCTACTACTCTCTGACGGTGGCTCCTCCTTAACTTCAACCTTGGGAGCAATCTCTTTCCTGATGGTCATCGGTTCTTCCTTGACCTCGACCTTTGGTAACACCTCCTTTTTAACAGTCACCGGCTCTTGTTTGACGACGGAGACTTCCTCCGTGTCGACCTCCAAGGGTTCCTTGTCTCGGCCCCTTCCTCGGCTAGCAGCACCACCTCGGGGAGTCTTGGAAGCCATCTCTCTGACAACAGAAATTTTCATATAGGGTAAAGAAATTTACTCAAATTATAAAAAAAAGAAGTTTATCAAAATTTTCAGCCACATATGATATCCACCTCGGGGAGTCTTGGGAGCCTTCTCCTCTTCTCCACCATGGCTCTGGACCCATCTGCTCCTCCCTACTTCTCTTCTTCTTATTTGACTCTCTCAGCCACATATGATATCCAGCTCAAGTGTAGAGTCAGGGGAGAAGAAGTGGGCAGGAAGAGGAGGGGGAACAAGCACAGCCGACGGCATGACCTGGAGGAAGTACAGAGGTTTTGCTGGAGGTGCTGGCGATTTTCCCAGGATGGTGTTGAGGAGCAAGTGTAGAGTCGGCCGAAGGAGCCACAGCTTCCTTCGGCCGACTCTACACTTGCTCCTCAACACCATCCTGGAAAAATTGCCAGCACCTCCAGCAAAACCTCTGTACTTCCTCCAGGTCATGCCGCCGGCTGTGCTGTTTCCCCCTCCTCTTCCTGCCCACTTCTTCTCCTTCGACTATATACTTGAGCCATATGTGGCTGAGAGAGTCAAATAAGAAGAAGGGAAGTAGGGAGGAGCAGATGGGTCCAGAGCATAGATGGAAGAGAACTAGAAAGCACTGAACCTTCATGTTGTGAGAACTGTGAAGAGTGAGAAAAGAGAGGGGGGTCTTTGATTTTTGCGTTCATCATCATTAGAGGGAGCAACACTGGAAACGTTGTGACGTTGCATGAGAGAGTAAAAAGTCTGTATCACAAGACTAACAGAATTACTATATAATTATGTACTCACCAATAACCGAATATAACTGTAGTCGTTGGGCCTATCGTGCAGTAATTGGTGGATCCGCTGGTATAGGCCAGATGTACTTAGTATCTAGTGTATCAGATTAGTATCGGTCTATCGGTTTGGTATAGGACGTATCAGATTGGTATTGGCCTTAACAAATTGGTATCGTCCTATCCGATATGTACATGTATCGTCCGTATAGCTAGGATTCATATTGGCCTTATCGATTTGGTATCGGTCATATCCGATAGGTATCGGCCGTGTTGGATTAGTATAGACCATTTCGGATTAGTATCGTGAAAGGTTTAGTAACGACTGTACTTGGATTTCTCTCTTCTCAAGCTAGAATACCATTGCAAGAGAGTCACCAGATTGTGATTGGCCAGTTACAGTAACATATATGCTTCCTTTTCCATCAGGAAAAGCAAGATTAAAAAAAAGTATGTATGTTCTGTAACTGGCCAGCTACGCTCTCGTGACTCTCTTGTAATGGTAATCTAGCTCTAGAAGAGAGAAATTCAAGTACAGTTGTTACTAAACCTTCCACGATACTAATCCGAAATGGTATATACTAATCCAACACGGTCAATACCTATCGGATATGACTAATACCAAATCGATAACGATAAGGCCAATACAAATCCTAGCTATACGGCCGATACATATCGGATAGGACGATACCAATTCGCTAAGACCAATACCAACCGATACAGCCCATACCAAAATGATAGATCGATACTAATCCGATACGGTCAATACTTACAAGTACCTACGGTCCAGGAGGTTGATCCGCTAGTACATCCATGTACGATCAACGAAGTAACAATCCATTTCAATTTGGATGTGAAAATATGTATCGTAAGATAAACTAAACATAATCAGTTCTATTTTACATGCTTAATTGCCAAGTATGGGAACGAATGGCTCAGAACACAATCCAAAATTCATTCTAGCATACATTAGTATGAATCATCTATGTTCTGTACATATGGTGTAGTATATGTTGTTATCGTATCTAGTATCTGAAGAATGTAACAGAATCAAGATGAACTCACATAATGTAATACTAAGACATCATCTACTACTATATAAGATATAGTGATAGGTTGTCATTTCATCATTGTCGAGGGATGAGGGTCGAAGGACAGTCAACTTTATCTACGGCTACATAGTTTCTGCCTCGCCAGTCGAATGGCTGCAGGGACTATGTCCTGATCACCATGTCGTAATCCAGAGATTGACACAGTACTAATTCATATATGTAGTCCAATACAAAAACAACCCAATACAAATAGTCCAATACAAATAAGTACTAATAGCTAATAAGAACCACGCAGCTCACGCAAACGCTCAGTGATACGATCACGCAACCACCTCGAATAAGTGGGATCGAACTTCCGGTCTCACTAGCTACCGGTACCACTTCCTCCTTAACAGTAGGAGGAGCCACCTAAGCATTCAGTGTTTCTCTCAAACGACGTGCTGCTCCTCGGGTCATGGGTGCCATCTGATAAGATCGATATTCACAAATAATATAATTGTAACATAAGCAAGCTAACTAAAGGAACCATCATGTCGTTTGAGTACATTTTTGAAAGCAGATAAAAGACAGAATATTCAATTTTTTGCCAAGTGTAAGAACGGATGGCTCAGAACACAACCCAAAATTCATTCTAGCATACATTAGAGTGAATCATCTATGTTCTGTATATATGGTGTAGTATATGTTCTTATCGTATCTAGTATCTGAAGAATGTAACAGAATTAAGATGAACTCACATAATGTAATACTAAGACATCATATACTACAATATAAGATATAGTGATAGGTTGTCATATCATCATTGCCGAGGGATGATGGTCGGAGGACAGTCAACTTTATCTACGGCTACATAGTTTCTGCCTCGCCAGTCGAATGGTTGCAGGGACTATGTCGGAGGACAGTCAACTTTATTAACAGTTATTTGTTTTTCGATACCAAAAAATCCGATACTCCGATCCGAAACCACCGATATTACCGATACCCCTAATCCGATAATCATAGGAATGGTCCGATACCAATTCTGATTCTGATACCCCCTCCCCCGATCCGATACACCGATCCGAAACCACCGATACTCATAGGAATGGTCCGATCGGTATCGGTATCGGCCGATACTTTAATAAATTATTAATATAAATAATTTATTAATACCTATTTGTTTTTTGATACCAAAAAATCCGATACTCCGATCTGAAACCACCGATATTATCGATACCCTCGATATTGATACTCATAGGGATAGTCTGATACCGATACCGGGACATGCCAAACTGTATCAGTATCGGACAGTATCAGATCGACATCGGTCAGTATCGGATATCGGTCAGTATCTTAGGGGGACATGCCAAACTGTACCGGTATCGGTCAGTATCGGTCCGATATCGATTTTGATTCCGATATCGATTCCGATACCCCTCCTCCCCCGATCCGATACTCATAGGATTGGTCCGATCCGAAACCACCTAAACCCCCTCTTCCGATCCGATACTCCGATTCGAAACCATCGATACTCATAGGAATGGTCCGATCTGAAACCACCGATACCCCCCACCCCCTCCCCTATCCCGCCGGACAACAACCCCCCTCTCCCTCTCACACCCCCCCGACAGCAAACCCCCACCCCACCCCCTCCCCCCCGACAGCAAACACCCACCCCCCTCCCCCTCACCCCCCGACAGCAAACCCTAAACCCTACCCCTGCCCCCCGTCCCGCACCCAACACCATCCACCCCCCGTCCCCCCTCCCTCTCCCCATCACCGTCGGCCCCCGCGATAGCCTGTCACGACCCGCTACCCAAATTGTTGGGCAAGGCCGAGTCATGCCCAGCCTACGTTGAGATAAAACGTAGTAAGCTGTTCTAAAGACAACAGGATAAGACTAAATGTGCTAACAGTTCTATAAGTGAAGAAGAATCATAAATGCTCCAAACACAAAAGTCGTCGTATATAGTAAAATATCCAAGTACAAGTGAACTGAAAAGTAAAACTGGATACATGTCCAGTTACAAAAAGATATAGTCTAATACATGTCTACTCTCAAAAGTCTAAGGCAAAAGACAACTAGGCGAGGTTCCCCGCAGCAACATCCTCGTAAAGCAAAGCCGGGTTCTCGGCAGTATCTCCATAGTATATGTCGCAGAGTAACTCCTCCTCAGTAAGGATACCTACAACGTTATCCTGTCATGACGGAAGCAAGTACTAAATCTAACAAACATATAATACTGATCATGTGATGAAAAAGAAATGACATATCATGCTGGTTCAGTTTTAGGTCCATTTTATCATGGCAATAGATATATATTTTAAAGTTTAAAACTGTAGTAGGTGAGTGATCAGTCAATAGGTAATCAGGATGTACAGCGGTACATATCAATTTTCTGATGTGCACATACGTACACATAATGGCATCGGTGTATATCCATACACAAACGCGGGACCAGACATACGGCACAGATACATATAGAATGTAACGGTGCTCGGTAAATACATACGGAGAAGGGGGTCATGATCACGTACACTACTAGCAGTTTTTCCTTAACCCGTTATTTAAGCATATGAGAGATATGAGATACGGTATAAACATGGTAGAGACTGAAAGTAATACAACATGTAAAGTTCTAACTTGCTACCCCAAGGATCAGCATTTAACATGGTTGGTGATTCACAGTTTTATGGTTTATAGCAGTATGTAAAGTTCGTAGAAAGTACTTGCCTCTAGTAAAGCAAAACGAAACAAGCTGCGATAACAGTGCTATGGATGTCCGATAACTCGTCACTGTAGAAATAAATACAATAACTTAGTTTTTATACTAAGCTAAAACGCTAAGACACTAATCTGTGAAACACGACTTGTGACAGGACACCTAGCCAAAATGATGATTTTAGCTTAGGAGATCAATGTGGGGTGACACACTACTTTAACTAACTTTCTAGGGTCTTTACACTAGTGAGGGGTGGGGTTCAATACGGCTAAAACTCAAAATAACACAAAAAGCTATAAGTCGTAATTAATCCATAAATAAATCAAAAAACCATTGTGTTCTAACAATTTTAGAGATAGACAAAAAGCCTAGTTTTTCTTAAAGTAAAGTATCAAAGTGATCCTTGTGAAACATAGAAATTTATTATAATTTTTTTGGAATTTATTAACCAGTACAAGTATTTTATAAAAATCAGTTTTCCTAAGTATACAGAAAATGAGTTTTGGTTTCATATGCCAAACTAGTGGCAAAACTGTAATTTAAATACTATAAAAATTATACTAAATTAGCTAACTTAACATAGTATCTAAATACTATTTTTCCATAATTTTAACAACACTTTAAGTATTTTTAGAAAATCAAAAACAGCATTTGCACACAATTGAATTTAAATAATTAATTATCTGCGTATTTTGTCCATGTATATAATTTGAACCAAAGTTCAAATATAGGACCCAAGGCCATGAATCAAGTCCAATATGACTTGTACAGGTCTTGAATGTGTGAAACACATTTGGGCCCAAATACCCATGCTAGGCTTGGACACCAAATGGTTGCAGTAATTTAAATATACTAAAAATACAATTTGGTAATAGGGCAAAATAAATATTATTATTTTAATAAGGCAAAATTATGCATAGTGAAAATATACATACATGTGTTTTAAAAGTACACATATATATTTATAAGGAAAATATTTAATTTATAAAGTATATATATATATATACAAATATGTACATATATATAAGGAAACATTTAATTATAAAGTGTATACATAATAATATATATATATACACATGAAAATATATATATACCTATATGTATATAAATACAAATATATATATATAATATTTACTAACCATGAAAATATACACACAAGAAAATATATACATATATACATATATGTACATAAATACATATATATACATACATACATACATATATATATTTATAAAGTACTAAAATGAAGTATATATATATATATATATATATATATATATATATATATATATATATATATATATATATATATATATATATATTATATATATATATATATATATATATATATATATATATATATATATATATATATACATAAAATAGTATGTAGAATAATACATATATATATATATATACAAATATATGTATACATATATACATATATATAATTATATATAAAAACAAAAAGAAAAGAAAAAGAAAAAAGAAAAAGGAAAAAGGAAAAGAAATAGCAGCACACAAAGGGGGGGGGGGGGACTCGAACTCGGCCCAGCGGGGGGTCGAGTCTCGGGTGCGGTTGGGCTGGCCAGGGGGTCAGCCCGAGCTCAGTGTTAGGGTTAGAGTTTAGGTTAGTTTTGTTTCTGTTTAGGTTTACATTATATATAAAAAATAAAATATCGGTCCTGTGTCCAGACAGTTAAGGACACAGGTATCCACGTGTCCATGCTATGCACGACACGTACGAGCTCAGTCTCGTGTGTCCGAGCACAGCACTAAGTTCGTCGTGTCCTGGCGAGTCTCGTATGTGAAAACGAGACACGCATGACACAATTCGGGTCCCGCTACTCACGTGTCCGACGGTTGAGGGTGTTTTTGAAGGGGCTGACGGGCGGAGGAGACGTCGGGACGGCGGCGCTCCGGTGGCGCTGGGCGCGGCTCAGCGCGACACGTCGGGTGGTGGTAGTGGACGGTGGTGACGGTCGTCGTTCGGGGCTGAACGGGGTCTCGCCGGAGTTGCGGCTAGGGTTTTAGGAAAAAGGGGTGGGAAGATGGTCGTGGGGGTGGCGGAGAGGATTTAGGGTTAGGGTTTAGGCCTGGGGGAGAGAGGGGTTTAAATAGGGGTCGTGGGCGGTGCTAGGTCGGTCGAGGCAGCCGGAAATGGCGGGAGCTGCCCGTCGGCGTGGCAGTCGTCGGTCGGTCGGGTCGTCGGAGGTGGGTAGGTTAGGTTTAGCGTTTAGGTCCCTGTAGATTTAGGTTATTACACACAGGCCCTTCCAGTGAGTAAATGCAAATTAGAATTTGCACTCCGCAATTTAAAACATTTAAGAAATTACAAACTGATATAAAAGTAATTTAAATAATTACAAAACTGTATTAAAATAATTTAAATAATTGCAAATTGATATTTTGTATTTTGAAACTCATTTAAAAATCATTTAAAAATTCTAGAAAAATTCCTAAAAATTCTAATAATTATTTTAAGGCTAAAATTAACATTAAAATTTAATTAGCACTAATTTAACTAAAATTTAAAAAACAGGGGCTTACATAGCCGGCCCACCCCCCACCCGAAACCCTACCCCTGCCCCGAAACCCTAAACCCTACCCTGCCCCCCGCCCTCAACAACCTCGCTCCCTCCGTCCCACTCCCTCCCTCCCATCCCGCCGGCCCCAGCGACAGCCGATCCCCCACCAACCCGAAACCCTATATGTTATGCTAAACACAGAGAGAGAGAGAGAGAGAGAGAGAGAGAAAGCATACCTGAGAGAGAGAGATATCCCGTCGGAGAGAGCTTCGTCGGAGAATGTGACCCGTCGGAGAGATCTCGCCGGAGAGAGAGAGAGAGAGAGGAGGGAAGAGAGAGAGTCTTTTTGGGAGGAATGAAAAATTTCCTTCCATCGGTTCAATTTAAGTTAGGTTACAGTATTTAGCGACGGATTACCGACGAATATATCCGTCGGTAGGTAGTCGCTAAATACCCACTAGATTACCGACGAAACGTCCGTCGCTAGATAGACGCTAATTTAGCGTGCCATTATTTTCAGATTTTGCCGCCACAATATTCGACATATTAGCGACGGACATGAATCCGTCGCTGAAGTTTCGTCAAATGAGCGACGGATGTGCGACTGATTTTGACGCAAAAAACAAAAAAAATTATCCATTGCTTTCTGACAGTAACCCGTCACAAGGTAGTCGCGAGACCGTCGCTATGGCTGACGGATACGATCCGTCGCTAATCGTCCGTCGCCAAATTGTTGTATTTTAGTAGTGTTTGGACCTCTCATCCTTTGGTACATGTACAAAGGCCTTACAACCAAACACTCGCATGTGATTGTATGATGCCTCTTTGCCGTTGTCATGTCCCGATTCCGAAGAATCGATAGTCGTCCTCCGGACATGATGCCGTACGAACCTAGGTTACGATCACACAAGACATAGTCATAAGGTAATCCCAAACACAACATCTTAGAGAGAGAGAGAGAGCGCAGACAAATTGAACAACTGTAACGCCCCAGTCCCAAAATACGTAGGACTAGGAACGTAGACATGCCAGCTGTATACATACGAAGTACACTCCAATATATGGAAACCTCGTATGAATACATAAGCTGTAAAATGCAGTAAACCAAGAATAATCTAATCTCATCCACAAAATAAAAGAATAAAAGATATCATATAATCACTATGAATTGTCATTGGTACATGTAGTTGGGCGGAGACAAATCCACTACCAACTATAAAAATAAATACATAACAAAAAGGAAGAGTTTGGCGAGCGAAGCAAAGACGATCCAAGAGCAATCATCCTCGAAGAAATAGCGAAGATTACGGCTAAAGCTTGAACACCTGCGAAAGACAATAGCACACACCTGGCGAGATAACCAAGTCCTCAGAGGGACGTAACAAGACACGTAATATCATCCCATATAAACTGAATAAATATTGCTCAAATAAATAAGTCAATCGAATTATAACATGGTCCAATATGCACCTACTGAACGAGCGTACCATCCACCCAACCAAACAAGGACAGGAGATGGTAAACTAATTCACGGTGACGTATCTTTCCATGCTATGAATCCAATATGGTATCCGGACCCCAACAAGGTTCAATACCTTCTTATCGAAGTAGTAAGTCACACCTACAACCAAACAAGGACAAGATGTGATGAACTAATCCGCGACAAGTTATTATTCCAAGCCACGGTTAGATACAAGTACCCAAACCAAAGGTACTCGTACCTAATGGATAAAGATAGCCTAACCGTTCTAAGTGAATGCAGTTTTAAGAACAGTTCATGGTCGCATGACTACCCGGTCAAGTCAAGAAAATACCGATACAGTACCTTAGTAGCGAGTCACAATACCATATACTATTCCTCAGTACCGAACGAGTCTATAGCATATCGTCTACCTATCGTTCCTCAGTAGCGAGCGAGTCTACGATAGATAGGGTGGTAGTCAATATCCAATCATGTTCTTCCCGCCCAATGCTAACTCTATAACCGCTAAGTCAAACTAGCATGCAACCTCTATTAGCGGTTATTCCTATCGCACGGCTTGTACGTACTGGTGGCCAGCCAATCACGCACTTTCGTGTTCTACATACGACACACAACTTCGTGGTACAACGTGTCAAGGCCATGAATGCAACACACAAAGGTGGTCCCTTAAATCTTGGTTTAATGTGTAAGAAAAATAATACATAGCAGAATATAAATGAACAGTAAGTTCTAACAGGTTATGCCATGTATCACAGTTTATTTTACATAAAAAAATAATGAACATGCATGAAATATGAACTAAAATAATTAAACAGCAAATGGCAAGGTGTCTTGCCTGATAGGACGCCTGGCGTGCTGCGATGATCAAGCTGGCATAAACTGTGACTTCGGTGCAACTACTATACAAGGTGATCTCGGACGATGACACGGATAATTCCGTTGGGTCCAGAAGGGTCAAATTAGTTAGGTTTGACATAAGGTAGGCTTGAATTGGCGAGGGAGCATGGATAATAGGATTGGTTACGGACAGGAGAAAAAATGAATAAATATTATATATACGAATTTTAGAAAATCTTTATAATTCTTAAAAACTAGTTTTCACGAGTAAAAATATTTATAGAAAAAATACTTAAAAATACTTAAAGTCAAGAAAAATCGTTTCCGGCAAAAATGCTACGTTTGTAGAGAATAAGATTTTTGATATGAATATATTAGTTAAAATTACCTTAATTTTGACAAAAATTTTATAGATAGAAAACAATTAGTAAAAATAATTTAGAAGACTATTTGAAAATGTTAGGAAACCGATTTATCATTTGAAAACTATATTCCTATGGTCAAAAACAAATACTTAAAAGGACTTGAAACTTATTGTAATAAAAATCAAATAACATATTTTTCACAATTAATTATGTTACTATTAGGGCTATATAAATCTCCCAAAATTAGAACAACATTACTACAATTAGTAATACTAATTATGTTACCATATATTATAAAAACTAAAAATACAATAAATAATGTCTACTAATAAAAATAACAACTAAACAAAATAACAAATAAAATATAAAAAGAAAAAAAAGAAAAAAAGAAAACGAAAAGTAATAATACAAATTACATTCTCTCTCCAACAGATTGATCACAAAATCAATAACTACTGAAGAAAAAGAAAAAGTGGAAAAGGAGATGGTGGAAGTGAGCGGAGCCTGGGCTTGGCTCGCGCGGCGGAGGCGTGAAGGAAGAGCGGGGGAAAGAGGCTGTGAGGGAGAATGAACGGAGTTGAGCGGAGGAGAGCGACGGTCCAGCGGGGGTTTGAGGAGAGAGAAGTCGGAGAGGGTTTCGAGAGAGGTGCTCGGCGGAGGACGCCGATCGGCGGACGGCTTGGCGCGCGGATGGCTGGGGGAAAGAGGAAGTTGGAGCTCACTGCTCCGGCGGCGGCCAGGGCGGTGACGCGCTGGAGGCACCGGCCGGAGGGGGTCCGATCGGGTGGAGGCGGTTCGGAGGGTGCGGTGACGCTGCGCCGGAGGAGGCGACGAACGGGAGGCGGATGGTCTGCGACGAGGCGCACCGCGGGCGGCTGTTCGAGAGGGGTCGGCCTCGATGAGGGTTTCGTCGACGGTGGATGGAAGTCGGAAAGAGGGGAGTTCGGGGTCGGTTCGGCCGACGGAAGCTCTGGGTGCTGAGCAAGCGCGGCCGGACGCGGCGCTCACCGTCACGTGGCGGCGGGTGCGGACTCGACGGGGTTCAGGTCGGCGGAGAACCGGGGTAAGTTCGACAGGATTGGTGTTGGTTTCTACTTTCTTTTCCTTTTCTATATTTTTTTTGCTGTGGGTTTTCCTTTGGTCGCCGACGGTTTGCGCCGGTGACGGTGGTGGTGGTCGACTAAACTTTGTGGGTATTTGGGTTGGGGTGATGGGAGGATATGGTGGTGCTGGTCGAGGTGGTAGTCGACTGGACAGTCGGGTTGGCTGGGGCTTTGGTGACAGTGGCGGGGTTCATAGTGGTTTGGCCGTGGTGCGGCGGGTCTGGCGAAGGTGGTGGTGATGAAGGCTGGAGACTGAGGTCGGGTACGGCGGGTGTCGACGGGGGCAGACTCCGGTGAGGCCGAGGAGGAGGTAGTGGTGGAATCGGCATTGGCGACGGTGGTGGGAATTAGGATTAGGGAATTTGATTTGGGTTGTATCGTGTCGGGGTTGTCCGACACGACGGAGAGGGGGTCGAAAAATTGTAAATGTAATGGGAAAAATATATAGTAGTTGGGTGAGGCACAGACACGATGCACAGCACATTTTGTTGTGGGATTTGTGGAGGAATAAAAATACATTGATGAGTACCTGCCTATTTATAGGATGTGGGAATCCCCAATTGGATATGGATTAGGAATAATTTAAACCCAATTTAGATAATTCATCTATTTATTTAAATTAATTCAATAAATCCAGATCTAAATCAAAATCCAATTCCAAATACAAATCAAATTTAAATCAAATTAAATTTTTAGTTTAAAAAATTAAATGGGATAAATCAAATTGTAACTATTTAACTATTTAATTTATTCCATAAACTCAAATCAAGATTTAAATCGCCATAATTATTTCGAAATATATTTTCCAAAAATACTAATATAATAATTTCAAAAATACATTATTATTTACAATTACTCTCAATAAATATTTACTAATTATATATGTATATACGCGAATAATATTATTTACTAGTAATAACTGTTTTTTTCACGAAAGACTTTTAATAAATAAAATAATAATTTGAAAACTTTGGTACGATAACAAAATAATTATTATGTATATTATTTTGAAACTATAAATGATAGAAAATATTTTTCTAAAATATGTACGCTCGTACATATTCGCACTCGTCGAGCATAATTTGAAAAAACGAACTTCCGCACACGACGTACAATACGGCTACGTGACGTACAATACAAAATTTCAAATCGGTACCAAATTTAATTAAAAAAAAAAGTAGAAATTTAGGGGTTTTACAACAACACATTGAGACAGAGAAATTTAGGGGTTTTACAACAACATAACTTGATTACAAAAGGAGTGCGGATGACATAGTCGTTCCATACATACATCCCTCGTTTACAACAAAAGTATTTCAGCCACCTGGATTCGAGGGAGACATGTTCCTTGGACAGTTGCAGAGAGTGTTCAAAGTTGATGCGACGAGAGTCTTCGACGCGCGGTCGAAGCTTTAAAACACGAACGTCATCTTGGTCAGTTGGCGCGTTCTTCTTGATTTCTAGAACCTGCGAAGAGCGAGGGTCAGTACGATCATATGTACTAGCGAGTGGCCAATTAAACCCAAGCTCTGCATTTGGTTCAAACAGTTTTTATAAAACATGTTAGCTGTTTAGTGTTCTTTCTAACCATCCTGATCGATTTGCATGTTAACATGTTTTGAGGCAAGTATATAAAATTATATGGATTGAGAAATTATTATATTCATCCTGTGTCACGTGCATTAGTTCAAGCAGTAAAAAGGTGTGAAGGTCACTGCCAATGTCAAGCCATTATGGACTATAGCTGGGTTAGACGGTGACCCTTTTGCGACGGGTAAAGAGCCATGTGCGAAAGTTCGCAAATCACCCGTACCAGTCCTGCTGGCACTTGCTATACTCGTTCCTTCTGGGCCGAATCGGTTCCTTAGCCTAGGCAACCATTCGAGGAAACTACCCCTTGTGCACAAGTTGTCCAATAACCTTTTTTTAGGATCTTGAAATAATTCTCTCTTTTCTAGAACCTTATTTTTTCTCTTTTTGGTATAAAACTTACATTTTTGAGTAAATTACTCAAATTGATGCAGTTATTCTGAGTTGTCTTTAGCAAGTTTTCGTGAAGAATCGTGCCTCAATTCATTGATTCTATACTATATCGACAAGCACTGCCTTTGTGTTTCATGATTGATTTTAAAATAGAGGGTCGAGACGAAGGAGGTCAGCCACTCACCTTAGTCTGTGCTTCAGACGAGGGACTGGTTGGATGCACTTAGATGTCGCCTATGCGATCACCTGCAATTGCATAAGTAACTGATTAGAACACTGTGTTATTCAAGAAATTTGATACAAATACGAAGTTTGAAAACGCAAGCCATGAAAACCATCAAAAATATTCACGAAAATGCATTCACGAAAACCAAAGCCAAAGCTATAGCAAGTGCGGCATAAAAAATATAGCAACGGGAGGTCTCTCCCGACTCAGCCGTAGAGCCAATTCTCAAGGCGCAACCTGCTGAATATGGAACTTGATTCCGAAAAAGCCTTTCCATAACGAGAAAAATATCTTAATTCAATCGTTCCCTTTCTACCGATTCTACCGATCCCGATCTATCGGTCCCGACTGAATCGATAGCGACAGTGTTCCTATCTCATGCACCCCATGGACGAAAATGGGATACGATGTAGGGACGGGGCATGTCACGCCCCACTTTCGTAGGAGCGATCGTCCTCGCCAAGGGCGTGATGCTACGTGAGCCTAGATTTCGCTCACGCAAGGCAGCTCCATAACGGCCGATTACTGACTAAGCGATGGGGGTCATCGCACAGAAGTCCCAAGCAGAAATATTGAATAACAACAACATAAATTTAAAGCAAAAAAACAAGTCATTCAAAATGCTCTTTATTGATTATTGAACAAAGATTACAATTGTGGGCACGTGGCCAAATTACAAGTCTCTTAAGCTCAATTTTCTCTTATATTGCAGGTCACTCTGTTCTCTCTCAATTCTCAATACAAGCTTCAAGGCGACGAGTGGCAGATTCTTTGGAATGGCGATGTCTATACATTATGTCCCTATAAGTACTGACTCCATGCGGCCGCATGGCTCGAAATGCTAAGGAACTCTGTGCCTCGATGCATCCAAACGAGCTCCGCGCCATCGGGCATCTACCTGTGCCTGCACATAAAAACTGTATGGGTGTCAGTAGTCAACTGTACTGGTGGAGTGAGCTCCTCTCTACCCATGCAAAATCGACACATTCATTTACTTTATGCAGCTTAATCCCTTTTTGATTGTCTTTCTAATCTTGCCTCAGGATCAATTTTAGGACAAAGACGTCTTGGCCTATACTTGGCAATGCAATGACAGGGTCATGCTATACTCTATTCATGACTTCATGTATTCGAGGCTGTGCCTCGCCAAGTAGAAACTTATGCAAACTCGACCGTGCCAAGACTTTTACTTGTTTTATGTGCCTCTAGACCATTCTTATGCCAATGATGTCAAGGGGACGACTCATGCTGGTTGTGCCACTAGACTCGATCGTACCTTAAGATCGAGGCCGTACCTCCCAAGGATCAACCAGACTTAACCAACTTGCCTTACAGCCCTTCCTGACTTAACTCGAGACGACGCCACATTCATGCCGAAGCACGTGTCCTTGTTATAGCCAAATCTTAGGCTCCAGAATGGTATTACAACCATGCACACCCTAACCCGTGCTGATTCAAGTTTAGCACTTGCTACACTTACGCCTTGTTAACCTAACTCATAACTTGCTAGTACTCGACGCAATCCAAAGGCATACTTGCGGATAGCCGCTCTTATGCCGACACATCTATATGAGTGGTCACTAGCAATGTCAAGCTATCCTGGATCCTTGCATATGGTGACCATTCTCGTGCGAGGTACGAGCTCCCACCAAATAACCCACAGCCTACATTGTAACGGCTTACTTCAATCGAGTCGTACCGTCGATGAAGGCCGTACAATATCTATAATTCCTCCTAGGCCGATACGAAACCGACGCCCCAAAATTGTTCGAGGAATTCATCTTGCGTGCAAGTTGTCCAATGACCATACAAAACTCAACTTGATCAACCAAGTCCTTCCTTAATCATGACTATACTTTCCAACTTTCTATCGAGACTCCCAAGTAGCGGGACCGATCTCGGCGACAACCAGTCGCATGGACTTTCTTAACGAGACTCCGATGTAGCGGGACCGATCTCGAGAACTTCCTTTTCGAGACTCCCAAGTAGCGGGACCGATCTCATGTACCTTCTCATTGAGACTCCCAAGTAGTAGGACCGATCTCGTGAACTTTCTTATCGAGACTCCCAAGTAGAGGAACCGATCTTGAGAAATTTCTTATCGAGACTCCCAAGTAGCGGGACCGATCTCGTGTACCTCCTTATTGAGACTCCCAAGTAGCGGGACCGATCTTGTGAACTTCCTTATCGAGACTCCCAAGTAGCGGGATCGATCTCGTGTATCTCCTTATTGAGACTCCCAAGTAGTGGGACCGATCTCGTGTGCTTCCTTATCGAGACTCCCAAGTAGCGGGACCGATCTCATGAACTTCTTTATCGAGACTCCAAAGTAGCGGGACCGATCTCGTGTTCTTCGTGGCATGCTTTTCCTTAAACTAACCATGGCTTGTGCCTTAGACAGAACTTGTTCTCTAGGCGACGCTATCATTCAAGTCACATACTTTTATGATGAGCCTTAAGATCGTGGGACTATGTGACTTGACAACCGCAGAAAGAGCGAGACAGTGCGAGAAATAGCTTCGATCGACCGGCATAACTTTGCCTAACTTAATTGTGCAATGACTTGACGAGCAAAGGCTGCGTCAATCTTTGCCACGAGGGAACGTGCCGTGCACGCGGTCGACTTGAACAACCAAGCTCTTTGGGTGCCTAGACTTAAGCCACAAGACGTACAATACAACTTAAACCACAGGACATGTGAAGGCTATGCTAAGCCTTGGACGACGGGACCGTGCATGCTTTATTAAGAATTCATTCGGGAGACGCCTATGACTTAGACTAATTCCAACATTGTGGCAACTTAGGCCAATTTCCTTCTCCCAAGCCACGGGACGAAGGACCGAGTGTCAATTTGAAAGCACGCTGAGCAAACTTCTAAGCAGATCGTGTGACCTTTTTCCATGTTCTAACACATTCCGACCCGTCGGGATTATTTCCTTAGCTATGTGGATGCGTCTCTTTTATTATCAAGCCTAACTTATGCAAGTTGAAAACATGCGATTTATGTCACGCCCTAGGACCAGAATACTGGCAAGTAGGGAAGGACACGGCCAGCTACGCAATTCCAAAGTACACCAGTACTCTGAATTTATGTATAAGCTGTCAAGACATGGGGGTTACTCCTACAGGCCAACAGTCAATTCTAGGTTAAACAATCCTAGATATCTCAATCACATACAATTATACAAGGAGCAAGAAGTATGATCATCAGACATACAATAGTAAAGCATCCCAAACCATATATACATGGATGATCATGAAGCTAGTAATTCAAAATGGAGAACTAGCAAGAGTAATAGTCACACATGATAAGCTCTAGCTATAGTCTAGAATATACACATCATGTTTTGGCCCGTTGGCTAAATGTCAAGATCCAAAAAACACGAGCTAAACACGTGCTCGGAGGCTAAACGTCACAAAAGAATAATATATATATCAAGTGGGAGAATAAAACAAGAAACCCACTCAGGTACTCTGGCGATCCGGATGTCCACCGTCGAGTAGATGGTACGAAAGATCCTCTGGGCTCCTCTATTAGATCTGGCCAAACAAAACCAGTGGGGTCAGACCCCAAATAGCAAGTACCACAAAGGAAGCCAAACTATAAACTAAAACCAGCAATAGCTAATATAGCAATGTGACGTAATGTAAAATATAGACATGTTAAGTAAACGAAAGCTTGAGAGTAAAAATAAACTGAATATGTGAGCTTGTGAAATAGTCGGGTCATGAGCGCATGGTGACTCGGCATAGGGATCATGTATAGCTTGTGAGATAACTGAACATGTGAGCATTGGGATAACTAGAACATGAGAGCATGTGAGAACTATATAGAACGACAATTATAGGATGACTTAGAAACTATTTCGGAAGTCGAGTTACAACCCGTAAACCAAACAAGGACCGGGGTTGTAACCCTTCTTCTGAACAGAACTTAGCCTCCGATCATTTATCGACAAAAGTAAGGCGTAAACAATAATGTACTAAAATAAACATGTTACTAACAAGATGCAATGAGATATTCCCAGAGTCACAAGCCCTGCAGATTATCCAGGTTATCTAGACGCAAGTTACATAAATTTGTAGTAGATACATCGTCGAGGAGACAAATGTATCCCAAGAGAGTTATTAGGTAGCTTGATTGGTACAACACATGACAGTGTGTTGTAAATGCGTCCTACTCGTCGGCAGGCTACAAGTCCACTTGAGGCGCCAGATAACGGGATCACCTGTAACTGGAAAATCTCTCTATATGAACTACTTGATCAATCTAGTCATTAACCTAGTCAGATTCAGTATGAATCCCTGACCGTGGTAACAGGAATTTATGTCCTAGACAGACGACACATGTAGCTTATTCATGCATACACAAGGTTCAACCACGGTATCTAGAAAGAGTTGTATTAGCAAGGAGAATAGCTGTCGCAACAATATCTCGATTACACATGTCATGTTAGATTTACTTGTCATATAAAGAGTACTTGTCAAGAGTGTGCCTCTATGGGCCACTATCATGTAAGCATGTAAAGACATGTTCAAGAGTGCACCACGATGGGTCACTATTATGTATTATTGTGTTAAGGTTGCTTGTTAAGAGTGCGCCACGATGGGCCACTATCATGATTAAGCAAAGAAGAGACGTGTAGCATGAGTGCACCACGATGGGCCACTATCTAGATTAAGCAAAGAGGAGACATAAATCATGAGTGCACCACGACGGGCCACTATCTAAGAATAAGCAAACATGACAATAAGGATCGCATGTAGAAAGAAATAGATAAAAGATGTATCATGGCATGGGAGAAAAAATAAATAAATGGACTACTTGACATAAAACAATAATTGAATATATGCTAGTGTTAAGAATATAATGGGGTACAATTATTCTCTAATTGTACAAAATTATCTAATCATGATAAAAATTTATTACAGTCAAAGGAAACCTCAAAAATGTCAAGTACAGAAAATATGCCAAAAAGATTAAAACTATGATTGAAGTTATCAATTGCATATGAACTCCAATTAAAGTAAAACAAGAAGATTCTTGAAGCCAAGACAAAGATCTACAACTTTCATGTTGGGAGTTGGGAGAAATTTTGACCACAATTCAGCCAAATAGGACATAAAACAGCCAAATATGCGGTATGCGGCACTATGCAGCTATACACCCCGGCACTATGAAACTATACGGCCAGGCACTATACGGCCAGGCACTATGCAGCCAGACACTATGCAGCTATGTAGCCAAGCAATATGCAGCTATACGGCCAGGTACTATGCAGCTATGCGGCCAGGCACTATGCGTCGCCCCTGCCAGAACCACGACAGATGAACATAGAAGATGTCCAAATCTTACTTAGCCATAACTTCCTGAAAACAAGTCGAAATTTAACTTTGCAAAGGTTAAGTTTGGAAAAAAATAAAATTCTCTACCACATGGAACAATTAGATTTTGAAAACAAGCAAGTTTGATAGATCAAAACCAAGGAAAATCGAAAATGACATAAACTTAGATCTACAAAATTTGAACCACCAAAATAAAAAATGCCAAGAACTAGAGGGTCTTAGAATCATGCGAGGAAGATAATAGACAAATAAAAATAGCATTTTCCAACATTTGGCAAGATTTACTTGCCTTGGGTTGGAGGAAGAAGATGAAGAGGAAGAAGAGAAATAAAATAATGAAGGAGTGAGAAAGAGATGGGGGTTTATAAAAGGAAAGGGGGAAGATGGTTCAACATGTTGAACCCATCAAAATAAACCAAGCCAATCGTTCCCAAGCCAGCCAAGTTGGACCAAACCAAATTGAACCACTCAAGATCAAAATAAGTCTAGATCGAGCAATAAAATAAAATATAATAAGACAAAATAAAATATGGGTCGAAGTTCGTATACGTATACTGAAAATACGTATAACAAAAAATGGAAGTGACAAAATTAAATTGAGTCAAGATTTAAATCAAAACAAAAGACAAGTCAAAATACGGGCTTTCTGACATTTGTCGGAAGTCCGTACAATGAGAATAGCAACCGCCGATACACACCAGTACATATCGGCGGTATGCCAATAAACAAGAAATCTATAATTTTGGAAAAAAAATTCAAGGTATCAAAAATCAAGAAAGTACAGCACAAAATATGTATCCATATATAAATACGGATACCGTGACACAAGTCTCACAATTTATTATGTGAAGGCTAAGTTAAGGCAAGTTCACCGAAACTATCCCACCTGAGCGAGGAGTCGCCTCGACTGAGCGGGTCTTCGAGCAGCCGTTGCAAGGCTAAGTGTAGTGCCCCGTCCCTACATCGTGCCCCATTTTCGTCCATGGGGTGCGCAAGAAAGGAACACTGTCGCTATCGATTCGGTCGGGGCCGATAGGTCAGAATCGGCCGAGTCGATCAAACGGGAACGGTTGAATTAAGATCCATTACAGGTTATGGAATAGCTTCTTCGAAACCAAGTCCCATATTCAGCGGGTTGCGCCTCGAGGATTGGCTCTGCAGCTGAGTCGGGAGAGACCTCACGTTGCTCTTATTTTTATGCCGCACTTGATTTGGCTTTGGCTTTGGTTTTCGTGAATGCGTTATTCGTGGATGTTTTTCGAATGAGTTTTCGTGACTTGCATTTTCGAGCTTCGCATTCATATCAAATTTTCTTGAATTATACAGTGTTCTAATCAGTTGCTTATGCGATTACAAGTGATCGCGTAGGCGACTTAAGCGCAGCCAACCGATCGCTCGCTTGAAGCAAGGCTAAGGCGAGTGGCTGACCTCCTTCGCTTCGTCCCTCTATTTCAAAAATTAATATGAAGTTAAATGAATGCTTGTCATAATAGTGTAAAATCAAAAAAAACTGTGGCACGATTCTTCTCGAAACACTTGCTATCAAACTGCCGATTTTGAAAATGGAAAACGTGTTTTCTTATACAAATCCACTTAGCCAATGCAAAACAATGAATGAATCGATTACCGTTTATCGCAACGGTACGACTAAGGAAGCAAATCGACTAAGTCAAAAGAAAACGGTCATTGGACAACTTGTCGAAAAGGTGAAGTTTTCTCGAACGGTTGCCTAGGCCAAGGGACCGATTCGGTCCGAAAAGAACGAGTGTAGCAGCGCCAGCCTTTCATCGGCACGAGTTATGCGGAAACTTTCGCACAAGGCTCGCTAACCGACACGAAAGGGTCGTCGTCTAACCCTGCTATAGTTCGCGATGGCTTGACATTGCCAGTGGCCTTTACACCCCTTTCACTGCTTAACAAGTGCACGGGACACGGGATGAATATGACAGTTGCTTAGTGTTATATAGTTCCATATGCTTGCCTCAAAACATGTTAACATGTAAATCGAGTAGGATGGTTAGAAAGATTATTGAAATAGCTAGCTAACATGTTTACGAAACTTCTTGAATCAAATACAGAGCTTTGATTTTAATTATCCATTCGCCAGTACATGTGTTTGTACTGATCCTCGCTCTTTGCAGGTCCCGCGAACCAGGAAGGGCGTGCCAACTAGCTCGGCGACGTTCGTGATTTTGAAGCTTCGGCCGTGCGTCGAAGACTTTCTCTACGACTCCACTTTTAAAGGCTCTCGACAGTCCAAGGAAGATGACTCAGCGTCCCTCCCATCCAGGTCACTGGAGTACTTTGTTGTATATAGAGGGATGTGTGCAATGTATGGAATGGCTATCTCATCGACACTCTTTTGTAATCGAGTCATGTTGTAGCCCCTGCGGTAATGAGTCTTGTATCGAAGTCTGTAAAAGATGATCATTATCAATAAAGATCAAGTTTTCTTTACTTATTGTGTGAATCAATTTGTTTGCGTACTCTCTTAGATCTCGTGTCTCAGATTACCTTATGACTATGAATTATGCGATCGCAAATTAGGTTCGTACGGCATCACGCCCGGGGGATGACTATCGATTCGACGGAATCGGAATGTGACATAATGGTATCAGAGCACGGCTTTACGTCCTTGGCCTCCAGTGTCGAGTTCTAGTCTCAAAACCGTTGACCTCGTGTCGATGAGATGAGTTGTTCCATACGCTGAACCCAGGACGTTTTCTGAAACTAACGAGAGTTGCCTTTCTTTTCTCTGCAGTTACGGGAGCTCGGGCAGAGGATGAGGCGAGCACTTCCAGCGGCTCGAGTACTTCCAGACCCAAGCATTCCGTCAACCCAACGGGAATGACGCCTACCGTGCCGGACCTTCCGACGACCCGATGCAACGTATGCTGCAAATGCTTAAAATGCACCAACGTCAAAATGAGCTACATCGTCAGCAAGCGGAGGCTCGTCAGACTCAATTTGAGAATCGGTTCGAGGCTCAATTCAAGCTGCAGCAGCAGCAGCTGAATACCCTCCAGCAAATCGTACAATCAGTCGTGGGCAACAACAACGATTCAACAATGACGCCGGCCGTGACCCAGCCTGCGGTTCGATCCAACGAAGCTGAACAATAGGTGCCCGTGCTCTCATCTGCAGCACCAAGAAGTTCTAACTTCGACGTGTCAAAATTCATAAAAAGCTGCCGTACTTCCTTCAACGGCACAGAAGATCCCTTCGTGGCGATCGACTGGTTGGAGGAGCTGGAAGACAAGTTCGAGCTTCTGGGTGTCGAGGACTCGAAGAAAGTCGCGTATGCTCAACTTCTACTTCGAATGAATGTGCACAATTGGTGGGCTATGCAGAAGCGGGCTATTCGACGTAAAGACGAGACGGCGGCAATCTCATGGACTACATTCAGAAATGCGTTCGAGACCAAATATCTTTCTGCAGCCGTGCGACAGGAAAAAGAAAACGAGTTTATGCAGTTGACGCAAGGGAATATGACTGTACAATAATATGCGGCCAAATTCAACAAACTGGCCAAGTTTACTGGGGACTATCTACCTACCACTGCAAGTCGAGCGCGACGATTAGTGGTGGGCCTGCGTTCTACTATTCGTGCTCATGTCTCGGTGCCTGAGTACAAAACCATGGGCGAGGCACTCAACCATGCCCTCCGTCTAGAGTCCGAGTATCCTCCTGCTACTACCGGCACTGTTCACTTTAATAACAAATGCCATAGTAATGCGGGAGGCAACAACGCACACAAGCGTCAAAACCGCGACAACGGAGGCGGCAACCAGACGAAGGATCGAATGGTCTGTAATTTCTGCCACAAGGAGGGGCACTTGGACACCGAGTGCCGATTTAAGCACAGATCATGTTTCGCATGCGGCAAAGCAAATCACTTTGTAAGGGACTGCCCGAAAGCTACGTCGAACCAACGCCTCCCGTAACATCAACAAAACCGATGCCAAGCACCTCGGGCTCCACCGACCGCACAACAGAATGGCCAAGACCGTCGCCCCAATGCTCAGGGCCACGTCTACGCCATGACTCGAGATAAAGCATTTGCATCTGATACAGTCGTGACAGGTATACTGTAATTCAATAATAATCCTGTTCGTGTATTGTTTGATTCAGGTGCCACACATAGTTTTATATCGGCGAACTTTGCCGCCGAGCACAAATTTTCCTTGACAGCACTGGGCCTCGATCTTACTATTAACGTACCGTCGGGCATGCCACTACTTGCAAATTTAGCCTGCGGAGACGGAATCATCTGTATAGGTGGTTAAAAGATCAGTCTCGATACGATAGTTCTAGATATTAAGGTACGATATCATTCTGGGGATGGATTGGCTCGGTCCGTGCAACGCAACCATAAACTGTGCTGAAAAGAGGGTCACATTCTGCATACCTGGAGTGCTTGAATTCTGCTACTCGTGTGGTGAGGCATCGCCGACCTGCATGGTGATCTCTGTGATATCTGCTCGACGGATGCTGTATTTCGGGTGAGAAGGCTATCTAGCTTCCGTTCGAGACATGCGACAGGATGGTACAAATACGGGTCAGACCGACGTTGTGGTAGGATTCTCCGATGTATTCCCGGACGAGCTGCCCGGCATGTCGCCCGATCGAGAGATTGAGTTCACTATCGATACATTCCCTGACACTCGACCTATCTCGAAAGCACCGTACATAATAGCCCCTGCAGAGCTTAAAGAACTCAAGGTGCAGTTACAAGAGTTGCTCGACAAGGGATTCATTCGACCCAGCATCACGCCATGGGGAGCGCCCGTGCTGTTTGTCAAAAAAAATAATGGCTCTATGCGTCTTTGTATCGACTACCGCGAGCTGAATAAAGCTACCATCTGGAATAAATACCTCCTGCCCCGCATAGACGATCTATTTGATCAGCTTCAAGGAGCTACGGTGTTCTCTAAAATTGATCTACGCTCGGGTTACCATCAACTCAAGATCAAGCCGGACGATGTGCCAAAGTCTTTCTTTCGCACTCGTTATGGACATTACGAATTCCTGGTGATGCCGTTCGGCCTAACGAACGCCCCTGCTGCCTTCATAGATTTAATGAATCGGGTGTTTCGACCATTCCTCGACAAGTTCGTAGTAGTCTTCATCGACGATATACTCGTCTACTCGAAGAGCAAGCAGCAACACACTGAGCAGCTACGGACCGTGCTTCAGACCCTTCCAAAAAATCAGTTGTATACGAAGCGAAGAAAATATGAATTTTGGCTGAGTAGCGTCGCATTCCTCGGACACATTATTTCAGCTGAAGGCATTGTGGTCGACCCAAAAAAAGTTGAAGCCGTTGTCGATTGGAAGCGGCCAACGTCCGTCAGCGAGATCGTATTGCCCCTAACTCGCCTCATCCAGAAAGGAGTCGCATTTGACTGGTCAGACGACTGCAAAGCTTCATTCCAAGAATTAAGCAACGACTCGTCTCGGCCCCGATACTCGTACTTCCAGAAGGGACTGAGGATTTCTAGATATTTAGCGACGCATCCGGTCAGGGCTTGGGGTGTGAGCTGATGCAGCAGAACAAGGTAATATCTTTTTTTTCCCGACAGCTAAAGTCGCACGAGAAGAACTATCCCACGCACGACTTGGAGTTAGCGGCGATTGTATTTGCGTTGAAATTGTGGCGTCACTATCTCTATGGCGTGGCATGCACGATCTATACCGATCACAAGAGCCTCAAGTATTTATTCACACAGAGGGAACTGTACTTACGATAGAGGCGTTGGCTTGAACTGATCAAGGATTACGACTTGACTATCAACTACAGTCGGAAAAGGAAAATATTGTGGCAGACGCTCTGAGTCGGAAGTACATAGCCTCGCTATCCATCGACTGTCGACTGCTACGCGACCTAGAAGAGATGGGCATCGAACTCCGAGTCTGATTTCAGAATGTCCAGTTGGCAAAGTTGCGGTTAGAGCCGAGTTTGTAAGCAAGGATCAAGACCGCTCAGAAGGACGATCCGTACCTGAAGAAGATGCGAGAGCTAATCTCGACGGGTAGGACGACCGACTTTGCGAAAGACGAGACCGACATGCTTCGATTAAGGGGTAGGCTATGCGTTCCGGATGATTCAGAACTTAGAAAGAAGATATTATCGGAGGCGTACTACGCGAAGTACACCTTGTATCCCGACAGTACGAAGATGTACAAGGACCTCCGCACAAACTTCTGGTGGCACGGGATGAAAAGAGATGTGGCGCTTTTCGTGTCGCAATGCATGGCCTGTCAGCAGATGAAAGCTAAGCACCATAGATCGGGCAAAAAGATGCATACTCTGGCGATTCTGGAATGGAAGTGGCAGCACGTGTGTATAGATTTTATTATTGGTCTGTCGAAGATGCCGTGGAGAAATGATGCCATCTGGGTCATCGTCGATCGGGATTCACGGTTCATGTCGCCATTCTGAAGTAGCCTTCAGTCGGCGCTGGGTACCAAGTTGCAGTTCATCTCAGCTTACCATCCTCAGACCGACGGCCAAACGGAGCACGTCAATCAGATTCTCGAAGACATGCTACGACTCTGCACAATTGACTTCAAATCAAGTTGGGACAATCATCTACCTCTGGCCGAATTCGCAAACAACAACAGCTATCAATCCAGCATTCAAATGGCACCGTATGAAGTCTTGTACGGACGCAAGTGCCGATCACCCATTTGCTGGGACGAAGTCGGAGAGCGGAAGATTCTCGGCCCGGAACTGGTGGAACAGACCGTGCAAAAAATTTGGTTCATTCGGGAAAGACTAAAGACTGCGCAGAGTCGTCAGAAAAGCTATGCGGATGTTCATCGTCGACCCCTTGAGTTTCAAGAAGGCGATCACATATTTCTCAAAGTGTCGCCCATGCGAGGAGTTACTCAGTTCGGCGCAAAGGGAAAGTTGAGTCCGAGATTCGTTGGACCGTTCGAAATACTCGAACGGGTCACCCCAGTGGCCTATAAAATTGCCCTACCGCCAGCGCTTGAAGGTGTACACAATATCTTCCACATCTCTCAACTGTGAAAGTACGTGCACGACCCGAGCTACGTGGTAGATTTTGGCCAGTTGGAGCTAAACTCTGACTTATCCTACGTTGAAGAGCCAGTTCAAATCTTAGAACGTAAGGATAAGCTGCTGCGAAATCGAGCGATCCCTCTCGTCCGCGTCCTCTGGAGGAACCATTCGGTCGAAGAATCGACGTGGGAGCTTGAATCGGAAATGAAGGAGAAATTTCCTTCATTGTTCTCGTAGAGGTAGGTTCTATCTTTAAGTTTCGAGGACGAAACTTTTTATTAGTTGGTTATGGTATAGTGCCCCGTCCCTACATCGTGCCCCATTTTCGTCCACGGGATATACGAGAAAGGAACACTGTCGCTATCGATTCGGTCGGGACCGATAGGTCAGAATCGGCTGAGTTGATCGAACGGGAATGGTTGAATTAAGATCCATTCCACATTATGGAATGGCTTCTTCGGAATCAAGTCCCATATTCAGCGGGTTGCGCCTCGAGGATTGGCTCTGCGGCTGAGTCGGGAGAGACCTCCCGTTGCTCTGATTTTCATGCTGCACTTGATTTGCCTTTAGCTTTGGTTTTCGTGAATGTATTTTTCGTGAATGTTTTCCGAATAAGTTTTCGTGACTTGCGTTTTCGAGCTTCGCATTCATATCGAATTTCCTTGAATTATACAGTATTCTAATCAGTTGCTTGTGCGATTGCAGGTGATCGCGTAGGCGACGTAAGCGCAGCCAACTGGTCGCTCGCTTGAAGCAAGGCTAAGGCGAGTGGCTGACCTCCTTCGTCTCGTCCCTCTATTTCAAAAATAAATATGAAGTTAAATGAATACTTGTCATAATAGTATAAAATCAAAGAAACCGTGGCACGATTCTTCACGAAACACTTGCTATCAAACTGTCGATTTTGAAAATGGAAAACGTGTTTTCTTATACAAATCCACTTAGCCTATGCAAAACAATGAATGAATCGATTAACGTTTATCGCAACGGTACGGCTAAGAAAGCTAATCGACTAAGTCAAAAGAAAATGGTCATTGGACAACTTGTCAACAAGGTGAAGTTTCCTCGAATGGTTGCCTAGGCCAAGGGACCGATTCGGCCCGGGAGGAACGAGTGTAACAGCGCCAGCCTTTCATCGGCGCGAGTTATGCGAAAACTTTCGCACAGGGCTTGCTACCCGACGCGAAAGGGTCGTCGTCTAACCTTGCTATAGTCCGCGATGGCTTGACATTGCCACTGGCCTTCACACCCCTTTCACTGCTTAACAAGTGCACGGGACACGGGATGAATATAATAGTTGCTTAATGTTATACAGTTTCATATGCTTGCCTCAAAATATGTTAACATGCAAATCGAGCAGGATGGTTAGAAAGATCATTGAAATAGCTAGCTAACATATTTACGAAACTTCTTGAATCAAATGCAGAGCTTGAATTTTAATTAGCCATTCGCCAGTACATATGTTTGTACTGATCCTCGCCCTTTGCAGGTCCCGCAAACCAGGAAGGGCGCGCCAACTAGCTCGACGACGTTCGTGATTTTGAAGCTTCGGCCATGCGTTGAAGACTTTCTCTGCGACTCCACTTTTGAAGGCTCTCGACAGTCCAAGAAAGATGACTCAGTGTCCCTCCCATCCAGGTCACTAGAGTATTTTGTTGTATATAGAGGGATGTGTGCAATGTATGGAATGGCTATCTCATCGGCACTCTTTTGTAATCGAGTCATGTTGTAGGCCGTGCGGTAATGAGTCTTGTATCGGAGTCTGTAAAAGATGTTCATTATCAATAAAGATCAAGTTTCTTTTACTTATTGTGTGAATCAATTTGTTTGCGTACTCTCTTAGATCTCATGTCTCGGATTACCTTATGACTATGCCTTGTGAGATCGCAAATTAGGTTCGTACGGCATCACGTCCGGGGGACGACTATCGATTCGATGGAATCGGAGCGTGACACTAAGTCCGAACACCGTCGACATTTCTATTCCTCCGATTGACTGAGCGGGACGGGGCACTTCAGGGCACTACAGCCGTACCATACTTTGTCAGGCACATCACCCTACAAAGGGGCACTGGAAGATAAATTAATAGTACAAGCAGCAGTGTAAAGAGCTTCACCATAATAACTGTCCGATAAGTTTGCCCCTGATAGCAAACACCGTACCCTCTCTATCAATGTCATGTTCATTCGTTCTGCTACACCATTGAGCTGAGGTGTCTTGGACGGAGTCTCCTGGTGTCGTATCCCTTACTCTCTACAATAAGCATCAAAGGGACCAAAGTCACTACAAAAATTTGTCAGATTAGCGACGTTTATAAACGTCGCTAATCTAGGCCAAAACGTCGCTAACTTAATTTAGCGACATTTTTAGTGACGTTTTGGAAACGACGAAAAAAAGCGTATCGCTAATCGAAAAAACGTCGCAAAACGTCGCTATGGCGACGTAAATTAGCGACGGTCATAACATCGCTAAATAGCGACGTTATTAGCGACGTTTCTTTGTGGTCGCCGATTAGTGACACATTAGCGACATTTTGCGACGATGTGGTGACATCATATTGTCTGCCACGTCAGCAATTTAACGACATTCTTAGCGACGTATGTAAACGTCGCTAAAAACATCGCTAAATTGGAAAAAATACAGAATCCAGAATACAAAATACAGAATCCAACAGAAATCCAGAATCCAAAATACAGAATTCAGAATACAGAAATACACCTGGGTTCGCCGACCCCTTCGGTGGAACACTCAACACCGGCATGCACAATACATTCCAGAATAGATAAAACATATAAAGAACAAATAATATCCTCAACAGCTGATATAAGGTACAAATATAAAGAACAAAGTTAATATCCTTAAATACGTACAAAGTAAAAATGTAGAGTACAAAGTCCAAAAATATAAAAAATAAAACTACTGATCGTCTGGAGCTGGAGCTGGAGGAGGAGCGCCACCAGATGACTGTCGTCACAATGCAAGGATCGTCTGATACTCCTCCGGAGACAGGCTAACGAGCATGTCCTCCCGTGCACCGTCGAATGTAGACGATGCTCCCGGCGTACCAGATGGTCGCTCCGTAGCCATCTCGCAGAACTGTTGTATCTGCTCGACCAACCGCTGCGTAGTCTCTTACGTAGTACGAGAAATCTGTCACAGCACCTCAGTCGTATCCTCAAGCCTCTCAAAACGTGAGATGAGCACAGGATCATCCGTATGCGGCTACGGCTGCGGCTGCGACTGCGACGCCGCCATCCTCTGCAGTATCTCGTCACGCAGAGCTTTGATCTGTGCGTCGATACTCTGCTAGGCTAACAGCAAATCCTTATTCTGTGCGGGGCCGGGCGTACTAGTGGCGGTCCTAGAGGCCTGTGACGCAATGAAGGCACCATAGGAAGCCGTACCATAGTACGTACCCCTATGCATGCCACACGATTGTATGGATCGAAACTAGGCTCCGTAGCATCGAAGACCATGTTTACGTACTCGTTTTTGACACCAGTTCTGTTGTGGACGTTCATATAAGCCTCCACATAAGGCCCCGCTTGGAATGCTAAAGGTACAAGCTCTCCGTGTGCGGTCCACTGGTAGTAATTTGGAAGGAAACCCTTTGTGTATAAGTGATACGTCACATCCAATTCTGGTTGAAACTTCATGTTCTGACATTTTGCACACGGACACTTAATGTCCATGTCGTCCAGGGATTGAGGAAATGCCTTCACGAATTGGAGGAATTGTTCTACTCCGACGATGTATTCATCTCGTACACCGTACCTGTCATCTTGAATACAGTTGTACATCCACGAACGGTCTCGCAGATACATGGATATAGCCATTTCTAGATATCTACAAATATGAATAAACTTCAAAACTCAAACGAATATACTACATACTACATACATACATTATACTGCGAGCTCCCTCGGGGCCCCACCCCGAGCAGCAGACCCCTAATCTTAAAACAAGTGATCCAAGAAACTAAACATGTAATCAAGTGACATTATTACTAGACATACTATCTATTCTGTGTGAGATGCACTTGAGGACATCATTGAGCTATCACGGTGTACTCCGAAACCCTGGTAAGGAAACTCTAGTACCTATGATGTATCCGCAGTCCCGATAAGGAAAACTGTGGTAACTATGAAATCTTTGCAGCTCTGGTAATGATGCAGCGATAACTATAAGGTAAAGTAGCTCATATATACGCCTAGTGACCCTTCTAACCCCATGCTATTGCTCGTGTCACATCCACGATACATCCAGTCTGACTCTAATAAATGATAAATCTAGAAGTCCAGTCAAACATATACACATGAAAGTCCATCATCAAGTAAACATCTAGAGAACATAATCCGGTCGCTATATGCCATGTAATACGAAATCGTGTATCATATCTACGTGTCCACAAGGATAATCATGAAAGAGTACTGATAATAAATAGGTAATGCATGTTGCAGTATATCGAAAGTAAATGACTGATAAAGAATACATGCTTATAAATATGTAAGCCAATAGGCAAGGTATACTTGCCTGGGTTTGTCCAATGCCGCTGAGACTGCGATTCCCCGGGTTTGGTTCGGGCCTAGGTAAGACTAATGCTGCTACGGTTCTACGAAATCTACCAGAGCCCACAAACAACTAAGTATTACAAACAATATATGTATACATCTACGTATAGAAACAAGGTCCTTTTATGGTTTTCTTTAAGAAATATTTACTTATATAACTCCTATAATAATAATATAGATAATCATAATAAGTTTGTCAAATGAGTGATTTCTTATAGTAAAAGTGGATATTTATGATCATTAAGTTTGGTTGGCTGTTTTCTTTATAAGATAAAATGGTATCAATATTTCTAACATAAAAAATTATCTTACCAAAAAAATGCTAATTTTTAAAAATAAATTTGGTTTTATGTTATACATAAATTTGGTTTTATCTTCCCGAACCCTAACCCTAACCCTCCCTCCAGCCTCCCTCCTCACCTCCAGCCGCCCTCACCCCCTGCCACTCCCCTCCAGCCACCCTCCACTCACCACCCGACCACCCCCCGGCCCCTGTGTCACGACCCGCACCCGCTTCTCGGACACGAGCTCGTGAGCAAGCCAGCTACGTATCGAGTGGACTCCAGCCCAACTCGAGTACGTATAAGCTGTCAAGATCATGGTATGATGGCTAATATGGTAATCTACAGTGTATCTCAATCCACAAGAATATATAAGATAAGAATGAACAATTATGGGTCATGGTCTGCAGCCCATTAGCATATTGTCCGATTAGACTCCAAGAATGATATGAGTCTATAAAATAAGCAGAGTATATCATGGTATGGAATATAAAGTACGAGAGGATAATAAAGAAATATCACAAGCAAATACCTGTATCCCTGCAGGTGTAATCACTACCATCATGAGCCGCTAACTAACTCTATGCAATCAGCTACCTGAAGAGATAATCAGGTCCTCACGGGACATAGCAAGATACATAAAAATATGCCTATCTAACAATTTAATCATGCAATAATATAAATCAGGTATAAACAGAAACTAGACATGAGACTGACATGTGGCTACTGACAGGTAACTATGAACACGGATACGGGATCAACTATGTATAAATGAACTGCTGGAAAAACAAGATATCAATGGAATACCAACCCTCGCCCCGAGTGTGGACTCGCAGGTCAATTTCAAGACAAGTCACCCTCGTCCCGTGTGTGGACTCGCAGGTGCAAACGATCAACCCTCACCCCGTGTGTGGACTCGCAGGTTGTAAGAAAATCAAAATAAGGAAATAGCAGTTCAATTACACATACTTGTAGATATGACTCAGTCAAGGTACAGGTGACGGCACGGTACAACTCAGTCATGACACAGGTAAGGGCAACTCTAGCATGAACCATAATGTGGACAAGCCTGGTGTAACTACGCTATCAAATCAGAAAATACTGATATATAAGTAAGACAATAAACTAGTAAACATGGTATCATATAAATCTATAGCAACTAAGGTAACTAAAGATAACATACTAAAACAGATGAAATATAAGCATGAAAATAAACTGTAAAGGGAGGCAAGATATACTTGCCTAGAGTTTGCACGCAGATCCAACAGAATATAGTCAACTGCTAAGCCATAAAGTCTAAATCATCACAACTGTCTCCGAAAGCTGAAACAGACATTGTCAACATTCTCAGAATAGTCAAATTAGCCAAGATTGCCTGTCGTTAAGTCCAATTATGGACACATGAGTAAAACAGTAATTTTGGGCCAAAACGGTATCCGCTGTTGCACCCGCTTTGCACCAAAAAATGTGCCAGAGTCAATAGTCTCTAAAGTTCTCAAACTACATGTATACGAATTTGTTTTGATGATACGAACCCAACCGTATGTCCAAAGTTGGATTCCGGCGGGCCGCGCACAAATTCGCCCGTTGAATCGGACCGTGGGGCCCACAAAACGGCGATCCAATCAATTATCTCAGAATTAGACCAAATATGGCATACAGGACCAAAAAAATAATATGGTCCTGTTGGCGCAAGTTTCGTCTCGATCTGACAAGCGTGCACAAAGTAATTGAAAAAATTCTACAGAGGTCGATACGATAAATTTTGACGGATACGCATCAAATTCGTCGCGTACACGCAACCAATTTGAATTTCGTCAAAGCCCACACATCCACGAAGCTATTACCCACCTTTGGATTCTTTCGGTTCGTGACTACGTCGCCCGGATTGGTGGGACGTACGTCGTATCGAAGGATTTTATTAATTTTTAAACAGATTTTTGGTAAACTTTAGGATCCGATTTCTCAACGCGTAGTTGATGAAATCGACTTCTGTGAAAAGGGTTATGGAACCCTATATATTGTCTATAACTGTATTCAGGTGGAATTTCTAAACGGTTACTGGATCGATCGAAATCGATCTTCCAATGTGGGTTCATGGACTGTTTCGTGTTCTGTTTTAGGACAGGATTTCTTTCGACTTTGTGTCAAATTCGTGGACAGGTTGTGCGACTTGATCAAAACCTAATTACTAGAGTTCCTAGATGGTTATATGGGATGTCCATACGATTTTACGAAATTAAAAATCGTCGAGTATATGCGAAGAAATAAAATAGTGAAATCGGTACATCGGTGTACCGCTGCTGCTGTCTATTCCGCGCATGTGCGCGCTATCCGCGACGGTCTACCGTGCACGGTGGCGCTACGAGTACGGGAGTGGCCGCCCAGGTTAGTAGGAGGGTGGCACGGCTAGGTTGGGATGAAAACTCCTCTCCCTTCCTCTCTCGATATCTCGCTTGTGTTAGCCCAATGATTATATCATGTTTTTGAATATGGCTAATCAATTAAGTTTAACATAATGATATCACTAATATTCATGTAATTACTATCATGTTGCTACTTAAACTTAGCATTATAATATTCATGTAATCACTATTATGAATATTAATGTTATTAGCATTGTCCTAACGTTAGCATTATCCTAAATATTCTATATCATATTGCTATACTTGTATCATATTGTTTTGTTTGTCTAACATGTTCTTATAGACATGTAGTAAGCATGATCAAGTTTTGTCAAATCAGGACATATGCAATAGAGAATTATTGATGGGCCAAAGACGGTGTTGGCGAAGCCCCCGAAAGGTATTCAGATTTCCAGATCTGTTTATCTTTGGACGATTATCGTAGAGTAAAAAAGGCGTCTTCAAAGTCTGCTCAAATATTTGAAGAAAGGCGTCTTCAAAGGGCGCTTGGTTTTCCTATTTTATTAATATATTTTTCATATTTATTGAGTCTAGGAATACGATGTAAACTGCATCATACTGGCAAATAGGCTACCCAAGAAACAAAACACCCTTTCATTTTAAAAACTAGCCCACTTACAAAAGTCCAAACTACTTCCTAACTGTCTGACTTTTCAAAAAGCCTAAAAACCAGTTTGCAAAAACCTAACAGAACCCTAGCAGAACTCGGCCCGAGTTCGGCCAGAGTTCGGTTAGTGAACGTTGCTTTTTTGAACTTGGTCTTCCTGCAGTTACGGATCCCAACGAGATTTTCTCATAGAGTTCTGTCCGAATTTTGTCCGAATTCTGTCAGAATTCTGCCTTTGAAAAAACTATAAATAGAGAAAGATTTCGATCATTTCAACTCACTCATTCACTTTCATATCTCTTCTCTATAAGCCTACTACTTCTTCCAAAGTATTCTGAGCTATTCTTTTTCAAATCCCAAGCCAATTACAATCCTCTAGTCGATTTGCCAGTGCTGTACGGTCTAGAAGTTTCAGAGTGGTTGTAATCAGAGGCTTGATTGAAGGTACACACTTCACAATTAAAGTTGGTCGAGTACTTCGGATCAAAGCTCACGTTGTAGAAGTTGCAAGAACTTCGGATGAAAACTTGTGGTGATTTTCTATAGTAGATTCAACTGGAAGCTAGAGTTCTTCCGACTGGACTAGTCCTCACAAGAGGGAAACCAGTATACATCCTTGTGTTTGCGTTTGCTCTCTACTCTCTAATTTTTATTTACATATCTGTGATATATTATCTGTGATCTTGTTACTAACATTTTTAAATAGTTAATTTTCGCTGCCTACTCTATTCACCCCCCTCTAGAGTATTCACCCCCTCTAGAGTATTGTGCTTTACAACTCGTTCCTACAATCGGTCCTACAATTGGTATCAGAGCGGGTTCTCTTTATAGAGGTAATATATTATGATCCCAATTGTTCCTACAATTGGTATCAGAGCCAGTGCTACAACTAGAGAGCGGGTACTTGGTATATAGATATTGCTGCTCATACCAATTGCTCCTACAATTGGTATCAGAGCAGGTGCTCCTTCTAGAGATATTATTGCAGGTGCTCCTTATAGAGATATTATTGCTTATACCAATTGCTCCTTCAATTGGTATCCTAGCAAGGACTCTATTATTTGGCTTAACATCCTTGGAGCAGATCCTCATTACCAGAGCAGGTAATACAGGTAAAGCAAGGTAATATTGTTATTATATAACTGCTGTTACATAGATCACTATATCATATATGGCAATTATGTACTTCACGACTGAAGAGCAATCCTCAAATAGACTTTCACTATTTGATGGTACAAATTACACATACTGGAAGACACGGATGAGCTTCTACCTGAAGTCTCTAGATTTTGACTTATGGTCAATTGTTGTCACCGGCTACAAGAAGCCTACTATCACTTCTATTCTCACATCCTCTATAATCAACAAGCCCTATTATAGTTATACGGAGGAAGAGAAGAAATTAGCTAGCCTTGATGCAAAAGCTATGCATATGTTTTATTGTGCTGTAGACACAAATGTATTCAATCTTATTTCTACTTGCACAATATCTCATAAAATTTAGAAAGTTCTTGAAGCTACTTATGAGTGCAGGTATAAAAGCAAAGCTAGCAACTCCAGAGAGAAGGATAGTCTTCTTAATGATGCAAATATATGCATGATGGAATTAGGATTTAAGGTACAGCATAATCCCTTATACGAAGAAGAGATTGTATGTGACAATTACAAGAACATAGACCACATCCAAGAAGATTATACTACTACTAGAAAGGAGAGTCACTACGAACAATCAAATGAAGAAAGATCATCATCTCACAAGTACACTAGCACGAGCATAGGTGTGAAAGCGAAGTGGTACTTAAGTGTTCCCCGGTGAACCTCCATTAGCTGGGACAGTACCCCTACAGTTAACTCAAGATTGATCAACGCTTTATAAACTAAAGATTTATTAAGATCTAGTTACAATTATTATCTGATAGATTTTGAATTTTAGATTTGATGGATAATATTCTTTCTTTATATTTTCACAAAAGGTAGCATATGTTGATCTATCTTGTCGATTATGAGATTCTATAGCATAGATCAATTTATGCCATCTTTTGACTTATACGATTATTCATCATGCTAATTTGAAATATCTTTTGATTGTTTTATTTTTAAATGTTCATTTAATGGATATTTCTTCTTTTGTCTAAAGATGATTGTTTTTCGTATTCGTGACTACTCATAGAATATTATGGTATTGTGATTTCATCTTTAGCTTGTGTAATATTCGTAATATTAATGATTTTGAGCTTTATATTATTATCTTCTTATTCAAGTTACTTACTGTCTACAACAGTAATTCTTTGCGGGGAGAAGTCAAGCATATTGAATTTCTCTTTCTCAAAGCATTTCATTTCTTTAACCTTACGGTTGTCAGGTGGCACCGTGTTAAGGCTTTTAAAAGGGAAGAAATAAATTTGATAAGAAGACCTAATATTTTTGAATTAGTTTCCTACTTCCGAAAATATGTCTCTGAATTTTATTTTAAAATTTTGTCAATATTATTATTTTTGGATATAGCCATGTAAAGGTGGAGCAGTTAATTGTTTCAAGTCAATTATCCCCTTGACATGCCATATATCTAGAATAAACTTTTTGTTGGACATTTATCTAGTTAAGTTTATTTGTTCAAATGAATTTATTTATGATTTTTGGATTCTTTTATTAAAATTGTTTCCGTGATTCGAATCGTCAGCTTTTAGTCTGAGGACTAAATGGACGCATTTGAACATTTATTAAGACAATTTTTCGTAATAAATTCCACATTTTTGAAAAGTCTTTTTGATTTATTTAATCTGTCCGGTACTCAAATTTTATTATTAAAGACAGTTTTTAAAATCTTTTATTGTCTTAAAATATTTCTTTTATATATATATATATATATATATATATATATATATATATATATATATATATATATATATATATATATTGGAGATACATATTTTGTTTGTTCATCTTTAAGCATTTATTTATTGGATATTTTTTTTTGCCTAAAGATGATATTTGTTTTTAGTTTGAAATTTTATATGCATTTGATCAAAGGAAAGAAAAGATGCATATCTTGGATATCCCTTAGATCTTTTGATTATTTATTTTATCTATTTTATGCATATAAATTATTTTTGAACTATATACGCATATTTTAAGGGGGAGCAAATTAATTGTTTCAATTATTTTATGCCCTTAATATGTGGTATACCTAGTTCATCATGGACATATATTCTTTTACTTAAAATATCTTGTTGAGTTGTTCATAATTTTTGGATTTGTACTAGATGATAGAATATATGATTATTATTATTTATTTTTGATTCTCTCATTCGAGTTTCTAAAATTTATTTTGCCAAATATAATTAATTTAATTTAATGATCCTTTTGAGTTTAAACTGATTTGGCATCTCTAACTTAGATTTTATCTCAAAGTTCATGATTATCTATATTTAGACTGATCATACTTTGCGGGGGAGCATTCAAGTCGACTGGATTTCTCCTTCTCAAGTATTTTGTCTTCATTACCTTCATATTTATCTAATGGATATACATATATCATGTTATGGTAATTGAATTCAAATGCATGAACTTTGGTATAGATTTTGCATAGATTCTACTATACTTATTTTGATATATTTTCGATGATTATACCCTTTATGGAATTGATTCACTAATTTGTATATGCAAATTATGAATCATATTATTTTGTGATCATTGTTAAAAGTCTCCTTATATTTTTGATTCTTTTATATATACTAGATCTGCGAATTTTTATTCCTCATGATTTATTTATGACCAATGATTGATTTCTACTATATTGATATATTTTTTTTTGGTCTATTTCAAAACACAATATCATGAACAAAATGTGTTTTGAAGTCATTTTTGGATTTCTAGTTGGTAAACTATGTATTGCGTGATTTCAATGTTTTTAAGTTCAACCAACTATGTTGTGTTTTGATAAGTTTTTTTTTTTTGCTTTAGTTTACAATTTTCTAAACTTGTCATTACACTGTTCTCCTAATCCTTGCTCATGATTATTTTTGCTTTCTTCCTTTACTTATGCTTGAGTTTATTTTAGCTCTAATTACGGGGGAGCTTATTTTTTGATCATGTCAAAGGGGGAAAAATAAGTTTAAGTTGGAGAAATAAGTTTAAGTCAGCATACAATATTCTAGTATTATGTGTTTATTAGTGATACATGCATCTATTGTATATATATTAAACTTAAAGGATTTGCCATAATCAAAAAGGGGGAGATTGTTAGCCCAATGATTATATCATGTTTTTGAATATGACTAATCAATTAAGTTTAACATAATGACGTCACTAATATTCATGTAATTACTATCATGTTGCTACTTAAACTTAGCATTGTAATATTCATGTAATCACTATCATGAATATTAATGTTATTAGCATTGTCCTAATGTTAGCATTGTCCTAAATGTTCTATATCATATTGCTATGCTTGTATCATATTGTTTTGTTTGTCTAACATGTTCTTATAGACATGCAGTAAGCATGATCAAGTTTTGTCAAACCAGGACATATGCAATAGAGAATTATTGATGGGCCAAAGATGGTGTTGGCGAAGCCCCCGAAAGGTATTCAGATTTCCAGATCTGTTTATCTTTGGACGATTGTCGTCGAGTGCAAAAGGCGTCTTCAAAGTCTGCTCAAATATTTGAAGAAAGGCGTCCTCAAAGGGCTCTTAGTTTTTCTATTTTATCAATGTATTTTTCATATTTATTGAGTCTAGAAATACGATGTAAACTGCATCGTACTGGCAAATAGGCTACCCAAGAAACGTTTTCAAAATACCTTTTCATTTTGAAAACTAGCCCACTTACAAAAGCCTAAACTACTTCCTAACTGTTTGACTTTTCAAAAAGCCCAAAAACCAGTTTACAAAAACCTAACAGAACCCTAGCAGAACTCGGCCCGAATTCGGCCAGAGTTCGGTTAGTGAACGTTGCTTTTTTGAACTTGGTCTTCCTGCAGTTACGGATCCCAACGATATTTTCTTATAGAGTTCTATCCGAATTCTGTCCGAATTCTGTCAGAATTCTGCCTTTGAAAAACTATAAATAGAGAAGGATTTTGATCATTTCAACTCACTCATTCACTTTCATATCTCTTCTCTATAAGCCTACTACTTCTTCCAAAGTATTCTGAGCTATTCTTTTTCAAATCCCAAGCCAATTACAATCCTCTAGTCGATTTGCCAGTGCGGTACGGTCTAGAAGTTTCAGAGTGGTTGTAAAATTGAAGGTACACACTTCACAATTGAAGTTGGTCGAGTACTTCGGATCAAAGCTCGCGTTGTAGAAGTTGCAAGAACTTCGGATGAAAACTTGTAGTAATTTTCTATAGTGGATTCAACTGGAAGCTACAGTTCTTCTGACTGGACTAGTCCTCACAAGAGGGAAACCAGTATACATCCGTGTGTTTGCGTTTACTCTCTACTCTCTACTTTTCATTTACATATCTTTGATATATTATCTGTGATCTTGTTACTAACATTTTTAAATAGTTAATTTCCGCTGCCTACTCTATTCACCCCCCTCTAGAGTATTGCATTTTACAACTCGTTCCTACAATCGGTCCTACAGCTTGTACATATATACGCTGAAGTGTTAGGGGGTCAGGCCGGGCTCTCCCTGGCTGGGTTTGGGGATAGCTCGGTTTGAGCCTGGGACTTGGGGGTTGGGCTAGGACCTTGGGCCGGCTGGAATTATTTGTTGCTGCTGCTTTCATTTCTATTAGCTAATGTCTATACTTTTATATATGTATTTACTCACACACCTTATATATATATTTTTACATATACATATACGTATACATTTATATATATATATATATATATATATATATATATATATATATATATATATATATATATATATATATATATATATATATATATATATATATATAGGTGTATACGTGTATGTATGTATGTATGTATGTATGTATGTATGTATGTATGTATGTATGTATGTATGTATATGTGTGTATATATATATATATATATATATATATATATAATATATATATACACACACACACACACAAAAAAAAATATATATATATATACACACACACACACACACACACACACACCATACACATATACACCTGTATATATATTTATTTATATATATATACACATACACACATATATATAATATATATTTATATACACATATCTATGCATACCTAAATATTCCAATAAAATCCTAAATTCTTAAATACCCTTTTTCTAGGGCAGGACCTATTTATATAAATATGAATATATATTATAACATTTATTTGACAAAAATAATATAACTAATAATAATGATAATATTATATAATAATAATCTCAATAAAAATATTAATAATAATAATAACAAAATTTAATATGCCAATAATGGTGTATAACCATTATGTATAGTCTAATAATCTCCAAAAATGTACAATGACCCACTTTATACAAATATCATTGAATATCAAATAATGATATTTATAACATTTAATTAACGAATATTTAGAAAATATTCGTTAGATCGTTAAAACGAAATACAACACATCATACCAAAATACACCAACACGAATGTCGCTGGACGTACCGTATGACTACATGGGCTTGGGCTTGTTTTGGGTCCAATCTGGACTAGTTCGGTACAACCGGGTTACCTAAAACTCCTTAATGTAATTAATAAATAAATAAATCTTCGGTAAGGGTTAAGTCGCAACTTGGCCTGGTTTTTCTAGTTAGGACACTCTTATGGTTGGATCTTTCTTGGCATGGCTAATATACAAATCAAGACACGACACTGCACTATCCGTGCCATGACTCCTAGTCGTCTTGTACTCTAAAACTCAACCATGGTTAAAGTCATCTACCGTAATAATTAACTATTTAATTATTTGTAAAATTCTAAAAATCACCATTGAAATCAAATAAATAAGTAAAATATTCTGAAATTTTTGGCAAGGGAGACTACAAATCTACCCACCTTAAAAATAATTTCGTCCTCGAAATTCCAATTCATGACTATCCCTTAAAATTCAAAGTCTACTATCACCTTGATTTCCTCAATTTTAATTTCTCAAAAAATATTTTATAACCTTATTTAGTCATTTTATAACTCCGAATACCTGAGGACTTCTACCCACATTTGGTCACAATACTCCTCAAAACACGGTCACTAAAATCTTATAATCTTCTAACTAGTAGCTAACAATTCTACCAACAGATATCTAGGGTGTATGGCATCTATAATCCCCCATATTTATAAACAACCAAATATTCATTAGTCAGGCAATATTATGCTATAATTTAAGAATTTTTGATGAATCCTAGACAGCACGATCGTTCGTCACCTCGAAATAAAAAGGGACGAGAATCAATGGTACGGAAAGCAAGGAAGTATAATCGAGAGCAAATATGGAGTTTTCAAGGACATAGAGAATTTCTAGAAGAATTTTCAAGGTAGAGTGGATTGAGATGTCTAAGGATTTAGTCATAGTCACAGGCTCGTATCAGTACAGTTACGTAACCGATACGATATGCTCTGACCTGCATGGGCCACCACAAAAACTTGTCACGGCCCGCACCCGCTTCTCGGACGCGAGCTCGTGAGCACGTCAGCAACGTATCGAGCGAACTCTAGCCCGACTCGAGTACGTATAAGCTTACAAGATCATGGTATGATGGCTAATATGGTAATCTACAGTGTATCTCAATCCACAAGAATATATAAGACAAGAATGAACAATTATGGGTCATGGTCTGCAGCCCAATAGCATATTGTCCGATTAGACTCCAAGAATGATATGAGTCTATAAAATAAGCAGAGTATATCATAGTATGGAATATAAAGCACGAGAGGATAATAAAGAAATATCACAAGCAAATACCTGTATCCCTGCAGGTGTAATCACATCATGAGCCGCTAACTAACTCCATGCAATCAGCTACCTGAAGAGATCATCAGGTCCTCAGGAGACATAGCAAGATACATAAAAACATATCTATCTAACAATTTAATCATGCAATAATATAAATCGGATATAAACAGGAACTAGACATGAGACTGACATGTGGCTACTGACAGGTAACTGTGAATATGGATACAGGATCAACTATGTTTAAATGAACTTTGGAAAAACAAGAGATCAATGGAATACCAACCCTCGCCCCGAGTGTGGACTCGTAGGTCAGTTTCAAGACAAGTCACCCTCGTCCCGTGTATGGACTCGCAGGTTGTAAGAAAATCAAAATAAGAAAATAGCAGTTCAATTACACATACTTGTAGACATGACTCAGTCAAGGTACAGGTGACGGCATGGTACAACTCAGTCATGACACAGGTAAGGGCAACTCTAGCATGAACCATAATGTGGACAAGTCTGGTGTAACTACGCTATCAAGTCAGGAAATACTGATATACAAGCAAGACAATAAACTAGTAAACATGGTATCATATAAATCTATAGCAACTAAGGTAACTAAAGATAATATACTAAAACAGATGAACTGTAAGCATGAAAATAAACTGTAGAGGGAGGCAAGGTATACTTGCCTGGAGTTTGCACGCAGATCCAACAAAATATAGTCAACTGCTAAGCCATAAAGTCCAAATTATCACAACTGTCTCCGAAAGCTGAAACAGACATTGCCAATATTCTCAGAATAGTCAAATTAGCTAGGATTGCCTATCCTTAAGTCCAATTCTGGATACAGGGGCAAAACGGTAATTTTGAGCAAAAACGGTAGTCCACTGTTGGACCCGCTTTGCACCAAAAAGCGCTGCCAGAGTCAATGGTCTCTAAAGTCATCAAACTACATGTTTACGAATTTGTTTTGATGATACGGATCCCAATCGTATGTCCAAAGTTGGATTCCGGCAGGCCGTGTACAAAATTGCCCGTTGAATCGGACCGTGGGGCCCACTAAAACGGCTGATCCAATCAACTGTCTCAGAATTGGACCAAACAGGACCAGAAAAATAATACGGTCCTGTTGGCGTAAGCTTCGTCTCGATCTGACGAGCGTGCACAAAGAAATTGGAAAATCACTACACCAAAACATGGATTTCCCAACACGGATTTTTTTTAATTACTAACAATTTTTTACCGTTACAAATTAGCAACAGTTTAAAACTGTTACAAAATGAAAAAACCTGTTGGTAAATATACAAAAACTAAATTTTATTATTAGTAGCCCATAATATTTATTTTGTAACACCTATAACCATTGGTAAATCTAAAAAAATAGCAGGGGAAAAAAAACTCGATCACGTGTCTTTCATGTGATAATAAAAGTGTTATGGAGCATTCCCCTCCCGACTCCATCCCGACCCTAGAAATCTCATTCCCACTGCCCTCTGGCGCCAGTCCACCTCTGTCGTCACTCGTACCCCCTTCTGCTCCGTCTTCAAGCACCTTGTCCGCATCGAGGTCCTCCTCGCCAACCTCGATCGCTCCATTGGTACCGACCAAATAGAGGAGGGGCTCCTATCAAGGATTTTGCAAAAAATTACATGAGAGGGGGAGGAGGAGGTCTTCTAAAGGACCAATACTTCGTCGGACACACCGCTGCCACATCCTCGTCGGTGCTCGCATCCTCCTCCCTCATCTACCCCCTCGACACTCTCAAAAACCCTCCTCCAGCTGCTCCGCTACTGGTAATTATAAAGCCCTAACCCTATTTCTCTGCTATAACTGTAATCTCTCTCTCTCTCTCTCCCTCTTGTCCAGAAACCCCATTTTTTTGTTTTTTCCCCTCTTATCAAACCCTAATTCATTTCATTCTCTTCTTAAAACCCTAATTTATTTCATTATCTTCTTAAAACCCTAATTCTTGTTTTTTTTTTGTAGATCATGTGTTTGATCAGAGTTCGACAAATGGGAAGGTGTCTCATCAATTAACCAAGCCCATCATCAATGCTGTTGTCCATGGATTCAATGGTAGCAAAACCTAAATTGACTCAAGTTTTTGAAATTTTAGCAAATTATTGTCTTTGATGTGCCAGCATTGTGTAGATTGATATAGGATTGAAGCTCTAAGCAAATGATTCACTAAAGTTCTGCGAGATTTGTTCTTTTTTGGGCATTCAACAAAAAGATTGACAAATACATTTCATAGTTTTTAGTTTTTGGCGATGATGAACTGTAGATCGATTAGGACATTTTTTTCTAGTTACTCGGGAAGCAAAAAAAGTCCAAAATAATTGCATGTGTTCAGTGTTGGACGCTCCCAAAATAGTGGTGCGCCTGCATTATAGCGACCATTTTGTCTTATTCGTGTCCATGCATCATTGTCGAGTTATATAGTCAATTTTTGAAATAGAGTTTCTTTGTGTATTACTCGGGTTAACTGCTAAACTAGTGGTGAAGAGGATTAGTTTCTCTCTCTTGAAATACTCCTTTATTATGTTTTTGCTTTTTATTAACCCTGTCAAAAAAGGCATTTTGCCTATGTTCCATTGACATATATATTATATAAAATAGACACATTTCATCGATTGGGTGTGTCTTAGACTCCTAGTGTAATTTGGAGTTTACATGTCACAATTAATGTATCTAACACGAGATGCCACAAACATAGCACACTTTTTTGTTATCAGTATTTCTCACGTTTGGCATTTGGAGATATTTTGCCAATTTCAAAATGCTTTGGATGGTCCTATGATGAGCAAAGCTAGTAAGATCCTTTTTTTTGTTTTAAAGGTTTGACTGGTAGTAATAATGGTTACTTACTTTTTTTAGTTCCATTGCACTAAAATTTGGCCCATTTTTTTAGACTTTACGGTTATGACATGTTTACCAAATTTTTTTAGACTTTTTTAGGGTCATTATCTTTCAAGAACTGCCTTTGCCTATGGTCAGACCAGTAGTTAGAAAACCTTCACCATGAATGGTTCCCAAGAGGAACCAAGAATCATCCACCTCGCTGTCAAGGATATCTTTCATTCGACTCGGATGGTATATATGCATATAGTATCTTAAAATAATTTGGGATTTCCCTTTCAATCTTTGTTTATAGTTTCCTGCTATAATACACAGATCACATATCACGTTTTCTTGATTAGAATTTCTTATATGGAGATATACAATGAAGAGATCAATGGTCTTCTTTCTTTGGGTTGTGAAAAGCTTCTGATCCATGAAAGCTTAGGTAAGATGGTAAAACCAAATTCATCACATGGGCTTAACATCTTTTTCTAAATATTCTGTTGTATTATATTTGTAGCAGGGAATTTTTTTTGTTGGCCTTAGGAAAGACATTATGAATACTACTGAGTAAGTATTGAGCTCATTAACTTGGTGAAGGTATGGATATTTGTGTTATGTTTAGTATCTAAGTTCTTGTTACTAATAATATCTGGAGGTAGATAAAATCAAACTATTTTTTGTACCAAACAACACTTCCAACAAAACAAACATAAATTCTCAGAGCAGTAGATCACATACAATATTTAGGAGTCCAATGTGCAGCAAATTGATACTCCTGTAACTATCGGTGGTGACATCCAAGTCCAGTTTTATGATCTAATAAAACTTTTTCAGAGTTCTTGTTCCTGAGACCAATTGCATTTTCATTGGTAAATTCCTCCTTTACAAGTGTTGCAATTTTATCTTCTTGAGCAACAACGTAATAACTTGGTCTTACTATAATACTGCATTATTTATTTATACCATCAGTGTGAAAGTGTGGATCGGGGATATAACAGGCCATATTACTGACAGAAAAGAATATTTTTTTATGTCCATGTGTCTGTTTCCAGTGTACTCTATGTTTATATCATATGTTCGCTGATTTTAAATTTTTAACATGTGTAAAATTCATGTACGTGTATGTACAATATCGTTATTTCAATCTAGCATTTCACGAGCAGATGGAAATGGACCAATTGTTTCTTTATTAATAATTTTCGGTCTTCACACTTTAACTATGCACATACAAATTTTTAATCTATGGTAAAAGTTGAGATTCATGCCTCTCACACTCAACTAGATTTGGATGGTGGTGTAAGTTTGTACATGATTCATTATATGAGTATAGCTTGATAACCAGGGGCCATAAACATTGTTTGCAAACTTGCAGTATCGCCAGATATCGATACAGTGACATAATCCTGATCCGATACCGACCGATTGACCGATACCGACATCAATGGTCTCTTTTTAAATCAATTCGATAAAGAAAATGAACAAAAAAACCAATCAAACAAGGGTGTAAAAGCATAGTAACGTTGTAAAAACATGAAAATAAGAAAACTTAGTGCTTTTTTTGTAATACAGTGAACTAAAGGAGTTTGTAAGAGAAAGACTGGCTTTTTCTCATTGACTTGATATCTTTAAGGTAATTGTATAAAGTTAAAGGTATTCATAAGGGATAACTTGTGTCTATAAAAATATTTGTTGTGTCCATAAATATACTATTTTCTGGTGGTATAATCTCTGTATGTCATGCTTTGAGTCTTCAACATGAAATATAAAGTTACTTCAAACACATATTATATCATTTTGTAGTTAAATTTAGTTGGTTTATGCTTTACTATAGTCGATTTGCTTTTAATTGAATAAATCTCCTCTTTTCAAATCAATGTCTTACGAAAGAGAAAGCAAATAATGTTGGTTGAATTATATTTTTATGCAGAAAACTCAAGCTTAACGACCCTATTGATAATATTTGGCCACATTTTGGCATCGACATATAGGATCTTATTAAGGTATGAAAAATGTTATGATCTATCCATAAATCACTAATTGAAGTTAAGTATCACTCACTATTTTATACTTTCACTAATGACTGTCTCATTTCCTTGGGTCCCCCATGTCTAGTCATACACCTGGTTTGCACAATGAAATGGGTGATGTGTTGAAGACAAATCCTTTTGTACTGTGTGACTAGGATAAATGTCTACACCACATTGCTACGTCAACCCTTAAGACAAAACCTGCAGGTTCCCAGCGATAGTATCTTACTCGTCTTTTGATTGGTTTTGTGGTAGACTAATAGAGGTATTCTTGTTTTCCGTGGCTGGATACTATCCCAATTAAGAATGTTAGTGAATGGATCATTATGGTGTCAAAATTTATCAATGTTTCCAAGATGCCATATCCCCAGTTTTGGTTTGGATTTAGTAAATTAGTAAAATTGTTGTTTAATTATGAGGATCTTTAGAATTTATGTACTATTTAAATTACCACTAAACAGTATTCGAATATTTTCATCTGGATCTTTTTAAATCAAGCCTAAGTATCATCATGGGTGATTGTTGTCTGTTGTAAAGTATCGTCTTTGTTGTGCATTATGGTTGAAGCCTTCCAAACTATTCCCTCAGTTATGCTGAAAAGCTTACTTTAAGATGTATATTCAGTATAGATCTGACATGTATTTCCTTGTTTTACTAAATTATTTTACCATGTCTGAAAATCCACTTGTGTCTTAGAGATGGGATTTACAAGTTGTCCCAATTTTTTATTGCATTAACGTCACCGTGACCGACGAGAATTCATGAACTCATTGTCTGTCCTTGTCCCCTTAATACTACACCATTTTATTGCATTAATGTATGTCGCAGTTATAAATTTTGTATAATGAATGTTGCATGACCATGTCATACT
>JANAVB010001399.1:15313322-15481367 GCA_029216955.1 Iris pallida
CTATTGTGAGATAAGCATCCGAGTCCACCAGCCAAGAATTATCATTGTAGGCGAGGTTCATGACAACCTCATCACCTACAACGATCACATTGTCTCTATGTACCGAGGTCGTCACTGTAGTGTTCTCACTTTGCTTTCCCTTGTCGTCATTTTTCTCTCTCTTTCAAGCGAAACAGTTCCGCTTAATGTAGCCCTTCTTGCCACAATAGTAACACTCTGAGTCCTCCAACCGACCTTTGGACTTGCCTCTGATCTTGTCTCTGCCACCACCTGGATCCTTGATTTTGCTCTTCCGCGGCTCTCTAAAACTAGCGCCTTTGAGTGAGATGTGGATGAAGTACCCTGAGAACGTCTCTGCATCTCTTCATTCAGTACCCCGCTCTTGGCAAACTCCAGACTAACCACTCCTTTCAGAGCAGAAGCGATCATAAATACTCGTACTGTATTCCACGAGTCTGACAATGTACGTAGCAACCAAAGTCCCTGAACCTCGTCGTCGAACTTGACTCCCATCGAGGATAGCTGGTCAACCACATCATGGAACTCACTCAAGTGATTGGTAATGGACGCACCATCTTTGTACCGTAGATCCATCATCATCCAGATCAAAAATGATTTATTTACCCCGGCCTTCTTTGCATATAAAAATTCCAGCTTATCCCACAGTGTACTCGCGTGTTGAATACTGACAACGTGATTATACATGTCCTCGTCAACGAACTGACTTATGTATCCACACACCTGTATATGCTCGAAATTCTAGTCCTCTTCGGATTTACCATTGGGCCTCTCGGAAACAAATACCGGCATATGCAACTTCTTGACAAATAGCAAATCCTTCATCTTGCTCCTCCAGTAGTGATAGTTGGTACAATTTAGGTTTACCATGCGCATCGGCTTCGCATCCATCTCTGCTTCTTGGTTTGACTGTCAACTCTTGACACTTCTCTGAACCCAAATTTCTGATACCACTCTGTTGAAAACGAAACGCGAAAACCGTTCCTCCAAACCAGAGAATCTTGCGAGAGAACCTAGCAAAAGCACACAAACCAAAAAATGTCAAACACAAATCGCAGACACATATTTTTGACGTGGAAAATACAAATAAAAAAATACGGGACGATGGGAGTCCAACCTGAATGAAATAAATAGAATACAGCCTCTACAAGCTCCTTTCGGTCCAAACGGATCACCACAACTCACTTGAAAGAAAAAAAATTAGTTGTAGACTCCGAAAAACAAGAGATGTCGAAAAATTATTCGAATCGATCTCTTCTTCACAATAGTCTTTAATCATTTCTTTCGCTCAAAAGTGGTAAAACAGTATTGCTCCTCTTTTTTTTAATATATTTTATGGTGAGAAAATACATAGTATATATAGCCTCAAACCCACAACTTTGAGATAGTCTACTATATATATATATATATATATATATATATATATATATATATATATATATATATATAGGAATACTTAATCTAAACCATTGATGTGTTCCTATTATATATAGAAATACACAATCCAACTTCATGGGATATTCCTACTATATATAGAAATACTCAATCCAAATCCATTGGAATATTTCTATTATATATAGGAATACCTAATCCGACTCCGGTGTATTTTTCACATAGGTTAGAAATTTTACCCACTCCAACAATATGGACAGACTGAAGGGTCGGCCTAGAGGGTTTGGTTGTCCTATTCGAAACTAATTTATTTTGTTTCTTGTTCTTGACTCCAAAAAGAAAAGATATCGTACTTGAAACTCGAAAGTGTTTGTTCCTGGAATTGACGGAAAGTGAGCTCGTATTTTGAGTTCCATTTCTTACTCTTGAGCTACTCGAGACATTTTCAATATTAACTAAAAATATGGACATAAAAAATTGGCTAGTTCAACTGACAAAAATGAGTTGGGATGGACCGCAAACGCTCTATTGGCGGAGAGCTGGAGACTTGGAGGCTGGGGATTGTCCTAGTCAGAGGAGTTGTCCAAATTCGATAGCATATCGGACTTACTCCAGAGCCGATTCTATGACAGAGTATGGAACGACTGGAATGGTCTCAAGGAAAAGCAACGTATATAGCTTTGGGATCTTGGTGTTAGAAACTTTGACAAGAAAAAATGCCAAGCGACGCCGTGTCTGATCGTGGACTAAGTTTAAGGAAGTGGGTCAGTGAAGCATATCCAGGTTCAGTGGTAGAAATCGTGGATGCCGATCGATCCTGAAAAGGACCTCTGAAGTAGTGTTCATCAATAATGCTATCATCTCTCGAAAAATTGGACAAATTTTTGATTGAGACGAACTCATCATCGTATATCTTGATTCTTTTCTACTTGATAGCATAGGAATGAGGAGGACTGTTCTAGCCAACCATTGCATTCACTTATTTTTATTGCATCAAGTGGAAGAGAATGATCAAGATGTACGGTAAGATCGGCTCACTGAATAATTTTTTATGAAATTGATACTCGATGAACTCTCCGAACGAGGTTACTGGTGAAAGCAGAAGTTCCCATGAATCCCATCTTACAGAAGGCAAAGATGAAATAGTCGTCAAATTTGTCCAGTTTTACAGTCATTTTCTTGTAATGTTGTCACCACCAATGCAATAAAATGTTCCCGCACTTCAAGTGAATCCAGATTTTTTTTTTCTTCTTCCTTTTAGTATGTAAGACTCTATATTCAACAAATTGATAAAAAAAAATTCATCGGTCAGGCGTAATATTTTGGCGACCATTGAGTTGCCACAAACAAATATAGACCACAAAACAGTCCGCAAGAGTCAAGTCAAATAAGCCAACCAGACATATCACAATCTATATTCACAAACAAATAAAATTGATATTGTCGTAAGGCAAAAGCTCAAACACACAGAGACGAAGCTTTCTAGTATATTATCAACCACACAAGTGCATATTATAAGCAATCCCAACCTCTCTTTATATAGGGAGAGAGGTTGGGGGTTATGAAGAAACGAAAGGCCAAAGAGTTTTTGTATGGGACAAGGAGATGAAATGAAGGGCCATATGAGTTACAACACTCCTCCTTGGCTCTCCAGAAATTCTGTTTGTAAACATCTCTGAGTTTCTTTGTCTGTCTGTAGCTTGCATCTTCAAGTTTGACCATCTACTTGTGCCTCGTCAAAACCTTGCCAAAGAAAACCCAGTAGAAAAAAAAACTTTGGTCGAAGGACAAAAGAGTACACACAGGTCAGTGTGATGGGGGTAAATAAACCATTGCAAAGGTGTCTCGTCAAAACCTTGTCAAGGAAAACCCAGTGAAAAAAAACTGCTGATCGAAGGACAAAAGAGTACACGATAGATTAGAAGTATACACTGGATACTCCCCCAGATTACAATAGTCCTTAGTGAATAAGAGATTTGAACTGTGTCTCGTTAAAAACCTTGCCAAAGAAAACCCAGTGGAAAAACTTTGGTCGAAGGAAAAAAGTGTACACAAGCATACATCAGGATACTTCCCTTTTCACTCGCACTCGACAGGGTACGGGATATACGCACAATAGGGCGTTTGGAGGTCCTCGTTGGGGCGCTCCCCCTCACATGCACACAACAGGGTGCAGAAAACATGTTTCACTTAGGCTAGCTCTGAAAGTTTCCTAAGTCCAATTGCTCTGACATGTTTCTGGAACGAGTGTTTCGGCAGTGACTTGGTGAACAAGTCTGCACGGTTATTCTTCGATCCAATGTGTTGCACTTCAATCTTCTGAAGCGCTTGTTGTTCATGTGTAAAGAACAACTTGGACGATACGTGCTTGGTAGCATCCCCTTTGATGTAACCATGTTTCGCTTGATCAATAACAGCGGTATTGTCCTCATAGACGATAACAAGTTCATCTGGGTCATATGGAAGATCACATGTACTTCGAATATGGCCAATAACAGCTCAAAGCCATACACACTCTCTAGTCGCCTCATAGAGCACGAGTAGCTCAGAGTGGTTCGTTGAAGTAGCCACTAAAGTCTGTTTGCGAGACCTCCAAGAAATTGTCGTATTTCCAATGGTAAAGATATAACCAGATTGGGAACGCCCCTTGTGCGGATCAGATAAGTATCCCGCATCGGCGTAGCCAACAAGGGTCGCATTGCTTCGAGTGCCAAGAGCGTTGGACTCACTCAAAACCGCGTAGGGATAGAACAAGCCCAAGTTCGTAGTACCCTTAAGGTAGCAAAAAATATCTTTTATGCCATTCCAATGGCGGCATGTTGGCGCGGTGCTGTGTCGAGCTAGACAATTCACAGCAAACGAGATGTCCGGTCTAGTACATTGGGCCAAGTACAATAAAGCGCCTATTGCACCCAGATAAGAGCACTCAGGACTCAATATCTCTTTGTCGTCCTCCTTTGGACGGAATGGGTCCTTAGTAATGTCTAGAGAGCGGACGATCATGGGAGTAGCGGATGGCTTAACTTCAAAATGACTAAAGCGTCTCAACACCTTTTGGGTGTAGTTCGCTTGATGGACAAGAATTCCATCTTTACGGTGCTCGATCTGCAGGCCGAGGCAAAACCGTGTCTTCCCAAGATCCTTCATCTCGAATTTCCTCTTCAGGATATCAGCAGTTTCTGACAAGTCTTTTTCGGTTCCTATGAGATTCATGTCATCTACATAGACCGCGATGATTGCGTATCCTGAAGTAGATTTTTTTATGAACACGCATGGGTAAAGTTCGTTATTAATGTATCCCAAACCGATCAAGTATTCGCTTAGGCGGTTATACCACATTCGTCCGGATTGTTTCAATCCATATAGCGAACGCCTCAGTCTAATCGAGAACGCGTTTCGTGGTCGGGAACTACTTGATTCAGGCATCTTTAGTCCTTCAGGGACTCTTATGTATATCTTTGTGTCCAGATCCCCGTAGAGATAGGCTGTGACCACATCCATGAGCTGCATATTCAGTTTTTCGAAAACTACTAAACTGATTAAGTAGTGGAACGTTATAACGTCCATTATGGGAGAATATGTCTCCTCGTAATCAATTCTAGGGCGTTGTGAGAAGCCTTGTGCCATAAGGCGAGCCTTGTATCGCATAATCTCATTTCTCTCATTACGCTTCCTTAGGAAAACCCATTTGTGACCAACTGGTTTAACATTGGGTGGTGTTGGAGCAACAGGTCCAAACATGTTTCTTTTTGCTAAGGAGTCTAGTTCAGCCTGGATTGCTTGTTTCCAGTATGACCAGTCCGTTCGTCGTTGACACTCGGCAACACTACGAGATTCCATGTCATCATTGTTCATAATGTCAGTGGCCACTGAGTATATGAACACATCATCGATGACAGTTTTATTTTGCTTCAAAATATCGTCTAAGCTAGCATACTCGACGGATATTTCGAGGTTATCGGCATGATTAGGAATAGGCGTTTCATCTGGAACGCACTCTTCTAATACATCGCTGTGATCCTTAATGATCTCATGTGGCAAAATGCTTTTAATAAGATTTCTCCGCTTCCGGGATAGAACATCTTTGGAACCAACCGGTCTTTCCTTCTTCTTGAAAATAGCGGCGGACTGGACGGCCGATGGCAGCGTCCTTTGCTCGGCAGGTTCGACCGGAGCAACATGTTTCACAGGAACATGGCGTCTCTCAGGGACGTCTATCCTTGCAGGCACATTTGCAGCAGGTATAATTGATCTCGTGACTTTTGCTAGGTCGCTAAATGCGTCTGGCATTTGATTTGCAATATCTTGCAGACCTAGAATCCTCTGCACTTCCTTATTACTATGTGCAGAGGGGGATCATGATGAGCAACAGCGGGCACATGCCACGCTAATTCACGTCGTTCCTTATCAACGTTAGCGTGCATTTATCCCCCTAACGACGGAAAGATTGCCTCATCAAAGTCACAATCCGCGTGTCTTGCGGTAAAGGGATCGCCTGTCAAGGGCTCTAAATAGCGAATGATGGACGGGGAGTTATAATCGACATATATTTCCCGTCGCTTCTGAGGTCCAAATTTTGAACGCCTTATCGGCTCAATTGGAACATTGACTAAGCACCCAAACACGCGTAAATATGAGATGTCAGGCTCACATCCAGTAACCAGCTGGTACGCGGAAAGTAGTTGGGTGGCCATGGGCCTCAGACGGACCAAATTTGTAGCGTGCAAAATTGCATAGCCCCATGCAGATAGTGAGAATTTGGTGCGCATAACAAAGGTCCGCGCTATCACTTGCAGTCGCTTTATAAAAGCTTCTGCTAGGCTATTTTGGGTATGAACATACGCAACAGGATGTTCAAGATTTATTCCCAAAGTCATGCAATAGTCATCGAAAGTCTTCGATGTAAACTCCGCGGCATTATCAAGTCTAATAGACTTTATCGGATAATCCGGATGGTGAGCCCTTAACTTAATGATCTGGGCGAGGAGTTTAGGAAGCGCTGCATTTCGGGTGGACAACAACACTACGTGTGACCATCTAGTCGATTCATCAACCAAAACTATGAAGTATTTAAATGGTCCGCATGTTTGTTGGATTGGTCCACAAATATCTCCATGAATTCTCTCAAGGAATTGAGAAACCAATCTCGTAGGTTTTACATGGAGCGACTTGAGATTCGTCTTCCCAATCGAACAAGCTTGACAAAGGCTTTTCAGATTTATAACAAAATTCTTTCCTCTAAGAGGATGCCCATGCGATGCATTCATAGTGCGAAGCATCGTATTTTGACCCGGATGACCCAGCCGGTCATGCCATAGCATAAAAGTCCTCTCATCAACTGGCGCTCGGCGAATGATGAGATTACTCTCGATGTGTTGTATCGTAGTGAGATACAAACTACTTGAAAGACTTTCAACTTCTCCATGATACGCTTTTGGCCGTACTGAGTGGAGGTAATGAAAAGATACTCGAAGCCATGTTCTCGAGCAGTTTCAACATGAAATCCGTTTTCCTCGAATATCCTTAAAACTCAGTAAGATACTCGTTCCACTATCAACCAGACAATCTACTGTCCCGTGGTCCATGCCTATAAGTAAAAAAAATTAAAGTTTGTCACACGTTTGAGAAAAGTGCTCGAAATAGAACTTTAATTTATCGAGAAAACAGAAAATACAAACCATCAAAAGTTTTATGACTTAAATCAAATATAGGGAGAAAATGGAGATTCATTCTTCCATTTATGCTATAAAATCGGGGGTCTCAAGATTTAGATTTTCGCACTCGTTGACCAGATTTGCTTCGGCCCGGCGCCCCTTGTGATAGTTATCAACTTCTTGGGGGGTCGCCCTGCAAGTCCGTTGCATATGACCATAAGCACCACATTTGTAGCAGAGAGTAGGCGCTTGGCCTTCCACTCTCGCTTTGGGACGACTGGCCCGTTGGTTCTTACCATGAGACTGCTTAGGAGTCAAAGGTCCTTGGTTCTTGTTAGAACCTCGCTTTGGGTGGCGAGACTTAAACTCGCCTCTGTTCCTTGGTTGGGACGACTGGCCCTTGTCTCGTTTCCACCGTGAATTTGGTCCAAGGAGAGCGTTTGCATCAGGCATTGGAATTGCCTTTGTTCCAGCAGGACGAGAATTATTGTTTCTCATTAAAATGAGACTATTCTTCTCGTCTAGTAAAAGCTGGGTGATGAGCTCGGGAAACTTGGTGAACTTAGATTGACGGTATTGCTTCTGGAGCAAGTTGTCAGTGGAAGAAAATGTGGTATATGTTTTCTCCAAAAGATCACTGTCGGTCAATATCTCACCGCAGTATTGGAGAAGTGATCGAATCCTGCAGACTTCATTGTTGTAATCAGTTACACTCTTGAAGTCTTGGAAACGTAGGTTTAACCAGTCATGACGCGCTTCAGGCAGCCATATGGTCTTCTGGTGGTCGAAGCGCTCTTTCAGAGAGTCCCATAGCGTCTTCGACGAGGAGATTTCAATGAACTCCGCCTTCATGGCGTCAGATAAATGCCTGCGGAATAGAATCTTCGCTTTGGCGTTCATTGAGCGAGTGACTTCCACTTCACGCTCTTCCTCGTTATAGATGACGTCCAAGAGGCCCTGCGCATCTAGATGGTTCTGGATGTCTTGCGTCCAGTCCAAGTAGTTCTTGCCAGAGGCTTCAAGGATGGGAAAATCAATCTTGATCGACATTTTTCTACAACAGGAGAAAAATATTGATCAGTCATCATATAAAACGACAGGTTTATATGGATTTGGTTTGCATAAGTAACAACAAACAATTGTAGATAAAACAATGGTTTTGAAAAAACAATTTTTGTTAAAAAAAATCCTCTTATAACGATCGACGGGTCGATATAGAGGCAAATTATTTGCTTGCAAAAATGTATAAGTATAAATACAATTTGAGAAAAAAATAATTTTCGGTCAACCCCATTCGGTAGCTCTACGTGAATATGACCAGGCAGAAAAATGAGGGAGGAGGGTCACCAGGGACCTCTTAAGAACCAAGCCCCAAGTTCTTTCTGACATCATACCCAAATAGGTGAGCCTATTCGGAGAGACTTCGTAAAAAAAAATTTCAAATGTAAGAATAAATAAGATTTTTCAAAAAATTCACACTATTTGCGAACTGTGCAAAATAGGTGACAATTTAGTGCGTGCTCAAAATGTGCGTTGCTTTTGAAAAATTATTAGCCAAAAGAAATTATTTTGGAAGGCCCAAATTTGGCGGTGCCAGAATTTGTTTATGTAGCCAAGACAATTTTTCAAATTTTTCAAGTTTGTTTTTTTTCGTAATTACGCAAAAAAAAAACGTACAACATAAGCAAGCAACAGCACACAAAAGAATTGGTGCCTAAGCAAGCGGCACCCAAAAAAATGTCAACTATTTTTCCGACGTCTAATGAAGCGACGCCAAAAAAATAGCGAGAAAAAAATACAATTTTTACTACCCATCTTCTACAATAATTCACTGAGTAACATAAAGAAAATAAATGCTACTAGGTGCTTGTCGGGGCGCAGATGGCACTGAGGCGCTCGCCGGGGCGCTCCAAATCCATCATTACCAAAAATAATGTTAGCATCTAAAATTTTTTTTCAACATGAAAATTTGCTATCAAAAATTTATTTCCTCAGAAATTAACTAACAAAATTTTTTTTTTCAAAAAAAACTAGTATGCTAAAGGCTAGATTATAGCAAAGTTATACATAAAAGCAAATTAGCACTGTTAACAGAATGTTAAAAGCTGGATTAAAACAACTAGGAAATGATAACAGTATAATGAATTATGTATTGGGCTCACCAACTCAAATGTCCAAATTCAAAAAATCAAAAATCACATGCAATCTAAAAGAAACTTGACAAACACTTCTCAATCTCATTTCATATAATGCTGTGAAAAAATAATATAGCATTTGTCATGTTATGTCATGCAATACCTAGATGAAAAAGGTTTGATCATACTAATGAATGTAAATCAATTGGAAGAGAGCAAATATCTCATTTTCTTGATGTCCAAAACAACAGTAATATTGTAACAACAGGAACAATATATTTCTGCTATCAAAAATTTCCCAAAAATTATTTTACCTTTCTTACCGTACGGTGGAAGAAGGTAAGAAAATAATCGGTACGTCGGGTCTCCGGCGTTGCACGAGCAACGTGCTGATAACGTGTCGTAAGGCAAAAGTTCAAACACACGGAGACGAAGCTTTCTCGTATATTATCAACCACACAAGTGCATATTACAAGCTATCCCAACCTCTCTTTATATAGGAAGAGAGGTTGGGGGTTATGAAGAAACGAAAGGCCAAAGGGTTTTTGTATGGTACAAGGAGATGAAATGAAGGACCATATGAGTTACAATAGATACAAGTATTATTTGTTCCTTTGGCACAATAAATTCAATAATCAATCCCTCACAAATCTCAAGATTAAGACAAAATACAATAAGATCGATCATTCAAACGCGGTTGTCTAACGAATAGACGTCGGTGTAGATTTGATAGACGTTTTTTGTTGTGAATCTCGTCAACGAGCACTCTCTAAGAACAGCCTCCTTGGCCTCTCGATAACTAGGTTGACTAACAGATCATAATTTAAGGTTAAGGGAATTCATAAACTAGTCCCAGTCAATTTTGATCGTCCAAGTGAATCCGTTGGTCCAAAATCTGCTGATGAATAACTAAATTTGTTTCAAAACACAACCCAACGACACACCTCTGGTATATGCCGACTGCATGCTTAATACTCACAAAAATACCACAAAAATTGCTGCCACTTTTTGGATATTTGTGGTATACCGACGGTATACTTTTGCTCTTGTACTTTGTCACAGCTTTCATCGATACAACAAGATGTTCCAGTCTTTCCAATCTTGAAATCAATGCTAGATTCCCAACACTAATTATATTAGGGTATTTTTTTGGAGATATTTTAGCAATGCACTCAGTCAAATTATAAAAACTAGCATATATCTTTACGTTTTAAAAAAAACCAAATATTTTCAGTCTTTTATATGGAACAATTAAAAATTTAAGGTATGTCCCTACTATTTCAACCGATTTTGACTTTTTTAAAAAAACTAGTAGAAGCATTTGGTAGATTTTAAAAAAAATGGGATATATGTTATTTTCTATAATTTGAGTGGAGATATTTGCTAAAATATTTTTTTTAAAGCTTTCTAACCTTTTAACTCCAGTATTGCGGGAATGGGTAGTTTAGCAGGTCTACATGCTAATGTCAAAGAATGGTTAATTGATGAACTGTATATCTCGGGTTCAACTCTAATGGAAGCAAATTTGATTGATCTTCCCTCTCGAACATTTTTCTTCCCTTTTGTATCACGGTCAGTTCAAGAGGGGCAACTGATGGGAACTGGCCAAAGTATATGGAACAAAGAAAGTTGTGCTGTCTGGATCTTAAGAATAATCTTGTGATTCTGCACCATCTTCTAAAGAGGGGGTGTTGACCGTAGAAATCTCTCCTTTTTATTATAAAGAAATCTTGGAAAACTAATCTTTGAATTGTCTGAGTATGTATAATCGCACAGAATTCCAAAATTAGAAAATTTAAAAAAAATTATCAGAAAATTACAATAAACATGATTTGGCACCAGTTGCGCCAGTCAACAAAAAAATGTAAAAAAAAAAAATCAGGCTCCAGTAACACTGGCGCAAGAGAAAAAATAATTAAAAAACATATTCTTAATCCTGGCGCCTGTACAACTGGCGCCAAATTCCATTTTTTGGGTTTTTTTTTTTTTTTGGATTTTGTTCATTTGGTTTGTTTTAGATTGGTTTGATTTATCTTTTAGTTTGATTTTGTTTAATATCTTAGTTTAGTTTAATCTATTAGTTACTTCCTTATTATATATACTATGGATAATAACAAAATATATCAGTTAATATTTTTTTTGTATATAATAATTTTATATTAACTAATAAATTTTGTTATTATCTATATTAATTAATATAAAATTAATATATACAAAATAATATATTAGTATACAAATAAATATAAATTACAATAAATTAATATATAAAATAACACTAACATATACAAATAATGTATTACTATACAAATAAATATCTACAATAAAAATAAATATATATAAATAATATATACAATAAAAATAAATTTACAAATTAATATATTCAAATTAATATATTCAAATTAATATATACAAATTAATTTGTACAATAACTAATAATTTTTTTTATTACCCATATTAGTTAATATACAAAATATAGAAATCCATATTTGTATATTAACTGATATAGATAATAACAAAATATATTAGTTAATATAAAATTATTATATAAAAAATATTAACTGATATATTTTGTTATTATCTATAATATAGATAATAACAAAGTAACTAATAGATTAAACTAAACTAAAAGATTAAACAAAATCAAACTAAAAGATAAATCAAACCAATCTAAAACAAACAAAACTAAGAAAATCAGAAAAAAAAAACCAAAAAAAAAACGGAGTTGGACGCCAGTTGCACTGGTGCCAGGATCGAGAATATATTTTTTTAATTATTTTTCTCTGGCGCCAGTGTTACTGGCGCCTGATTTTTTTTCTTAATTTTTTGTTGACTGGTGCCAGTTGCACTGACGCCAGAATATTACAAAATTATCCTGTTATATGCAAATTAGATAAAAAAAAAAATCCTCTATATGAAATTTTCTGAATTTTTATCCTCCATATATATTAAGATATGAAATCTCCAATTTTTTTTTTTTTTTTTTAGAAACTAAGAGTAGTTTTTTTTAATATTTGTACACGATCTTTACAATGTCAAAAAATGTACGTTTCTATTTCAAATGGAAAATGTCAAATAGTGTATCCCGAGGGTTTGGCTTCTATCATTTTCATTTTTTTTTATTTTTTGACAAAACTGATTGTGTCACCCATTTGAACTGAATGGAAGAATTAAGACTTTCTAGGTATTAAACTAGGCTCCAACTAGTCTAATCGGTGTGACCTTTGTAGTCAGCAGGAAGAGACATAAAAATACTAGCGGGATGGTGAAATATCAATGTATCGAACCACGGTAGCGTATTATTTTTTGAAAAATTTTGACTGGCATCCCACTTTTTTTTACCATATTTACGGTGCACTTCACACAATTACAATAATGTAAGGTACCTTACACTTTTGACGAAAATCGTTTCCCAACTCACGGTTAACCCCTTTGACCAATTTTTTTTTACCAAAATACCCCGTACGTCTTCCTTCCCGTGTCCCCGACTTGCTGCCCCCCTACCCCCCACAGCCGTGTCCACCGGAGCCTCCACGGCTCCCACCCTCCTCGTCCACCGGAGCCCACCCCCCCCCCCCCCCCCCCCCCCCCCCCCCCCCCCTCCTCCACCGGAGCCCTCCTACCTCCCACCGCCGCCCCCGCAGTAGCGACAGTAGCAGCGACGACAACATCGGGAGGGGGACGATTTTCGTCAAAATTGGGGAGTACCTTATATTATTGTAATTGTGTAGGGTGAACCGTAAATATGGTAAAAAAAGTGGCGTGTCAGTCAAAATTTCTCTTATTCTTTCCATTTATGGTAAAAGTTGGGAACAGGACCCAAAAAAATATACAATACAATGTATACTAAAAATCTCAAGTGTTACGTCAGACACCTTCTGAAAAAAAAAGAAAAAAAAAACTAGGCTCCAACTACGTACACACAAGTATAACAATTAGCGATATTTTAGCAAATATTTCGTTTTAAATATGGAAACTAGCATATATATATATATATATATATATATATATATATATATATATATATATATATATATATATATATATATATATATATATTTTTTTTTTTTTTTTTTTTGAAAAATTAACAAATGTTCCAATTTTTTTGTTCCATTCAAAGATTGAAAGTATATGCTAGTTTAATAAAAAAAAAAAAAATTAAGATATGTCCCAACAATTTTAACTAAAAATATTACTGTTTTACACAGAATAGAAGTATTTGCTAGTTTAATAAAAAAATTTGAAAGTATATGCTAGTTTTAACATCGGTTATATTTTCTAAAATATCCCTAACAATTATCATAAGCAAAAATTTCTCTAGCACAATCAAGCAATTTTCTCCATCTGACCAAGTTCCTCAGTCCAACCACGTGTCACATTTACAGACCACTTAAAAGCTCCCCACTTTCCCCACACTTGTTGGAGCAAGTCTTCTCCATGTCGTGGCTCCCTCGCCCTCCTCTCACTGCCAGGAGCCTGCAGCTCTCTTCTTCCTTGCATTCCTATTTAACTAATCATATTTGCCCAAAAATGAAAAATTATAATCATATACTGCAATTTCATTACTACCAAGTAAGCTCTATACACACTCATACAGAAACAGAGTTTCCAATGGATGCTGAGAAGAGCAGCGAGCATGTCCAAAAGGAACTTGATGACCCCAAAGCCCATGGGGGCATCACCCAGACGATCATCCCTCACCTCCTCAACATGTACTTCCAAATCAGTTTGCTTCATCGTGAGGTTTATACAGAGTTCAATTCTAAGTTTATTGTACTTGTTCTTGTTCTTGTAGTTATGGGTCCTGTGCTACTGCTAAAGACTTTGAAATATATGCCCCACATGCAACCTTTGAGGATCCACTCATGCGTGCTCATGGGTAAGTCACGAATTAACTTCCTGTGATTTTTTTTAATATTTACTTTATAGGGTTATTTACACCGATTATTCTTTAACTTTGGGTTTATAATACATGATATTTCTACTTTGAAACTAATTACACTAGCCACTTTTATGTTTCATATTTATAATTCGGGGTATCCTTATTTTTAATTTTTGTTCTTAAAATAGGATTGATCAGTACAATTAGTTTAAAAATAGGAGTACTCGGTACTATAAATTCAAAATTTAGAAATAATTAGTGTAAATAATTCTACTTTATATTTGTTTATTCTTTTTGTTGTGGAGGAAAAAGAATCCAGATAGTTAAGATTGATGGGCTCTGTTTGTTTCTTTGTTTTTTTGGTTTTTTTTTTTTCCAGGGTGAAGCAGATCAAATCAGCCTTCTATTCCCTTACCAAGGTTTGTAGGCTTCTTATGACCAGTTCGTACTTTGTTTTCATTATGAGGATTAAATGCTCTTTTGGAACAATGACCTTTTCGTTTCTGAGACGAAGGATGGGATCAAGGAGATCTCATCGAAGTTTCATTCACAGTAAATCAACAAATTCAGCATGACAAAATAAAAACTATAGAACCATACAATAGATACAAAACTTTGGAACAATAACTTGAAATTTAAGTAGAACCTGTTAGACCATCACTCTTCTTTTCGGTGCTCATTTTCGTAAGCATGGCCCAACTAGATGATGTAAGGAGAAGGCATGCGGATTTTTGCATGACCCTCTCATGCCCATGACTGCCTTGAAAATTTTGATAACATAGATGATTAATGTGAAGTCGGTCATAAAAGCTTTATCAAATTCAAGCCAACCCCCTCTTATCTTGGAGGATGATTTAACACAGCCCTTCTGTCCTCTTGAGTTCATGGAAGACCATTGCTCTACTTACTTGGACTGAGAAAGGCATGAACGGGAAGTCCTCTCATCCAGGGACGGATCCAAAGAATATAGTTGTAGTGGCTACCATAAATTTAGGTGGACTAGAAATAACTAATCCATATAAAAAAAAATTATATTAAAAAAAAGTAAAAAAAAATTAAAGTATTTCTCCCAAGACTTGAACCCACAATCTATAGGGGATGACTTCTACCTTAGTCACTTGAGCTAGAGCTGTTTATATATATATATATATATTTTTAAATTTTTTTTTCTTTATATATATATATATATATATATATATATATATATATATATATATATATACATATATATATATATATATATATATATATATATATATATGGGAGCGGATCAAAAGTCCCCCTTAGAAAGCCCCCCAAAAACCTCCCTCACTCTAATTCGTAATATTAATGTTAATATTAATGTTAATATTAATGTTAATGTTAATATTAATGTTAATATTAATGTTAATGTTAATATTAATTTTTTTATTTTTTTTTATATTAATGTTAATGTTAATGTTAATATTAATGTTAATGTTAATTTAATGTTAATATTAATTTTAATGTTAATATTAATATTAATTTTAGTATTTAATGTTAATATTAACATTAATATTAACATTAACATTAATATTAACATTAATATTAACATTAAATTACGGATTAGAGTGAGGGAGGTTTTTGGAGGACTTTCTAATATATATATATATATATATATATATATATATATATATATATATATATATATATATATATATATTTTACCCATTGCTTCAAATATATATATATATATATATATATATATATATATATATATATATTTTCTTCTTTTATATATATATATATATATATATATATATATATATATATATATATATATATATATAAAAAGAAGAAAATATATATATATATATATATATATATATATATATATATATATATATATATATATAAAAAGAAAAAAACAATTGTATTGAAATAAGAAGCGAAATGACTACAAAATGTCGGGTCACAAAAATGAGAAGACCACTGCCTATAAGGGAGAAAAGAAGCAAAATCTGAGTCGCTCTGCTAAGGATCCTGACTGGGGATCTGGATTATCAATGTGGGCAGCACTGCAGAACTATATATATATATATTTAGCTACTTGAGCTAAAGGTGTGTATATATATATATATATATATATATATATATATATATATATATATATATATATATATATATATATATATATACACACCTTTAGCTCAAGTAGCTAAATATGAGCTATCCTCCCCATAGGTTGTGGGTTCTAACCTGGGGAAAGCAATTTAGGAATTAAATTGGCGATGAGTTGCCGGCTGATTGGGCCAACCGGCAAATAAGCAGGCCTTGGAGTGGGACTTCGGGCTAGGAGGAGACCTTCAGGTCGGGTTATAGCCTACGAGTTGAGTTTGGACCTACGAGCCGAGTTGTAAGGCTTCAGGTATGAGATAAGTGAGTTGTAAGCCTTAATCAAAAACTCCTACCAATTTAAGGAGCAAAAATAGCTATGTCAATTTCTACATTATGTTGTATACCTATCACAGAAGTATGAAAATCCTGAAAAACACGAACCAATGTAAGGCTTCAGGTATGAGAATTCATCACTTTTGATGGTTTTTTTGTCGTTTTTGGTTTTCTTTTTCATTTTTGGTCTTTTTTTATTTTTATCGTTTTTATTTTATTTTTCGTTTTGTTCATTTGTCATTTTTGGTAATTTTTTATTTTTTGTCTTTTTTTGTTTTTGGTCATTTTTGGTATTTTTTTAGCAGAAAGACGAACCAATTTTTCCATTTATTTTTTATTATTATTTTGATTTTTCTTTTTTCTTTTTTCTTTTTTCTTTTTCATTTTTAAAATTTTGAAATTTTTTTTTGATCTACTTTTTATTTTTTTTATGTTGTATTTAAAAAATATTAAATTAGAAACTCAATTACATTACATAGTAAACCAAACATATGAATGCAATTGACATTACATTACATAGTTTGATTACATGTTTCAACCAAACATAGTAATGTAATTATAATTTTATTATATTACAAACTTAATTACATTACAAACTCAATTCCATTACGATTATAATTACATTACAATGAACAAAACACAACCTTAGTGTGGTAGACATCCTCCTATCCCTTGCTTTCTCTTGACCCTTTTATGGTGTCCATAGTATTATCAATTAATCCTCCTCGAAGTAGAAGGAATCCCTGCCTTTCTTCTAAGCTGTTCCCATATATACCATGGTAAATTGCAGTCAAAGAAAATGTGATCCATACTTTCTTCTTCCTGCCCACATAGCAGACAGGAGGCTACGTCCGCCACACGGATCCCAAATGTCACCGGTGTTGGGAAAGAAGCGCGGAAACCTTTCCCCAAACCGGAGAGTACCTGCGAGAGGACCGAGCAAACAACGCACGAACCCAAAAACAAGCACACAAAAACAACCACGCAGACACAGAGAATTTTTGACGTAGAAACCCTTGCGGGAAAAACCACGGGACGATCGGAGTCCAACCCTGAGAAGCCTCCACTAATGGAATAGAAGAATTACACCCTCTACAAACTCCTCCCGATCCAAATCGGATCCCCACAACACTCAGAGACAAGAACAATGATCACAAGGCTACGAAGAACGAGAACGACGAGTAGAGATTACCCGAAACACGATCTCCTTCGAAAACGACCTTCGATCCTCCGTCTTCTTCTCCGAAGTTGCAATGGCACTCTTGCCTCCTTCTCTCTCAAACTTGTGTTGTCCAATGCGATAATGCGATCATGAATTAGGGTTGAGAAAACTCAATATATCTCCCTAATCCCGCAACCAACCTGGACCTTTGGATTAAATCCAATGATGAAAACTCATCCTGAAATCCGCTTCAGCCCCCCGACACACAGAGTTCGGCCAGAACTCTGTGTGGGGCAACCAGCACTGGATGGCCAAACCCTGGAACGGCCAGACCGAGTTCGGCCAGAACTCGGCCTGGGACCGAGTTCGGCCCGAACTCGGCAGACTTGGTCCAGAACCCCCTTTGGGGCAGCAGCAGCAGTAACAACTACTCCCGAGCTTCTCCGACATCGGACGGCGCTCGTCGCACTCCGGGATCTTCTCCACATAGGTTGGGAACCCCACCCACTCCAACAAATCTCCCCCTTCACAACTATGGGGAGGACGTCGTCATCCCGACGATCTGCCTGCAGTACTCAAACTTCCCCCTTGGTAGAATCTTCATGAACATATCAGCTCCGTTGTCATCTGTATGCACCTTCTCAAGCTCCGCGTCCTTCTTCTCAACCACATCCCGTATCCAATGATACCGAGTCTCGATGTGCTTGGACCGGCTATGAAACGTCTGATTCTTCACAAGATGGATAGCACTCTGACTGTCGCAAAGCAAAGTATACTGCTCTTGCTTCAGTCCCATTTTCTGCAACAGCTTCTTCATCCACAACAGCTCCTTGCAAGCCTCCGTCGCCGCAATGTATTCCGCCTCCGTCGTCGACAAGGCAACACACTTCTGCAACCGCGATTGCCACGACACTGCTCCTCCCGCAAACATCATCACGTAGCCTGAAGTCGATCGCCTCGTGTCTACATCTCCAGCCATATCAGCGTCGGTATACCCAACCAGCTTCGGCTCGTCACCACCAAAGGAAAGTCTCCAACCAGCAGTGCCCTGAAGATATCGTAGAATCCACTTAACCGCACTCCAGTGTACCCTTCCAGGATTCGAAAGATACCTGCTAACCGAACCAACTGCATGAGCAATATCTGGCCTCGTACACACCATGGCATACATAAGGCTTCCCACAGCTGAAGCATATGGAACCCGCTCCATATCTTCCTTTTCGTCCTCGGTAGATGGACACTGCTCCTCAGTGAACTTAAAGTGAGCCGCGAGGGGGGAACTCACTTTCTTCGACCCGTCCATCCCGAAACGCTGAAGTACCCGGTGAATGTACTTTTTTTGGGACAAGTGTAGCAGCTTGGACTCTCTCTCTCGGCTGATCTCCATCCCAAGAATAGTCTTCGCTGCGCCCAAATCCTTCATAGAGAAGGCCGCGCCCAGCTGGCGCTTCAACTCCGCTATCCTAGTGGCATTCCGACCCACTAATAGCATATCATCAACATAGAGCAACAAAATGATGAAATCATCATCGGCAAAATACCTCACAAATGCACAATGGTCCGACGTCGTCCGTGCATAACCATGCTCCCCCATAAACGACTCGAACTTTCTGTACCACTGCCTCGGAGCCTGCTTCAGACCATACAAGCTCTTCCTCAACCGGCAGACCAAATGTGACTTGCCCTTCTCACAGAATCCCTCCGGCTGCTCCATGTACAACTCCTCCTCAAGATCACCGTGGAGGAACGCCGTCTTCACGTCCATCTGCTCGACCTCCAAGTCGAAACTGGCTGCTAATGCTAGCACCACCCGAATAGACGAATGCTTGACGACAGGCGAAAAGATTTCATCATAATCCACGCCTTTCCGCTGACCGTAGCCCTTGACTACCAGCCTCGCTTTGTATCGAGGGCGAGTAGCATCATCCGTCTGCTTCACTCTGAACACCCATCGATTTTTCAAAGCCTTCTTGCCCTTTGGCAACCGCACCAGATCATAAGTAGAATTGGTGTGCAAGGAACTCATCTCCTCCTGCATAGCCACCATCCACTCCTGCCTGTGTTCGTCTTCCATAGCCTCTGCGAAACTTTCGGGCTCTCCCCCGTCAGTCAGTAGCACATACTCATCCGACGAGTATCTCGTAGATGGTCGACGATCCCTGTTGCTCCTTCTCAGTGGAGCCACTGGTGCTGGCTGTATACCGACAGCCTCCTCCCCTTCAGGAACTGCCTCCCCGGCATGCTCATCCTCCTGAGGGACACCCTGACCACCATCAGCAGGCTGATGATCAAGGTTGGGAGCAACTCCATGTACCGGCTCCCCCATAACTGGATCCTCCGCGATGTCCTCTGGAAACTGCTCGAAGCGAAATGACTCTAACTCAGGCAATTCCTCAGCCTCAGAAGGCGTCTTGGAATCCTGAGTGTTGGTCATGGTCTGATCCTCGACGAACACCACGTCCCTGCTTCTGTAGAGCTTTCCTTCCACTGGGTCGTAGAGTCTATAGCCAAACTCATCCCGACCATAGCCGACAAAGACGCATCGCCTCGTCTTCGGCTCAAGTTTGGTCCTCTCGTCCTTCGGTACATGCACGAAAGCTTTACAACCAAACGCCCGTAGGTGACTGTATGACGGCTCCTTGTCGTACCATACTTTGTCAGGCACATCACCCTGCAAAGGAGCACTAGGAGACAAATTAATAATATAAGCAGCTGTGAGAAGAGCCTCACCCCAATAACTGCCCGGCAAGTTTGCTTCTGACAGCAAACACCGCACCCTCTCCATCAGTGTCCTGTTCATGCGCTCCGCTACACCATTGAGCTGAGGTGTCTTTGGCGGAGTCTTCTGGTGTCGTATCCCTTGCTCTCTGCAATACGCATCAAAGGGACCGATGTATTCGCCGCCATTGTCGGACCGAACACACAACAACTTCTTGCCCGTCTCCCTTTCAACGGAGGCCTGAAACTCCTTGAAAGTAGGCAGCACCTGATCCTTGGTCTTTAAGGCATAGACCCAAACCTTCCTGGAACAGTCATCAATGAAAGTCACAAAGTAAGAAGCACCACCAAGAGATTTTACCTTCATAGGACCGCAGACATCCGAGTGAATCAACTCGAGCAACGCCGGCTTCCTCGAACTTGGGTGACTCTGGAAAGACACCCTACTTTGCTTCCCAGCCAAACAGTGCGTGCACTTCTCCAACTTTGTAGACTTGAGCCCCGGAATCACCTTCCTGTTTACCAAGTAGCTCATCCCCTTCTCGCTGATATGGCCGAGCCGCCTGTGCCACAACTCGGTAGACGCGTCACTGACTGCGTTCACCTCCTGTGCCCCCTCTGCGCTCCCCTCCATATAGTAGAGACCGGACTTCTTGCTTCCTCTGGCAATCACCATCGAACCTCTGGAAAGCTTCCACTGACTATTCCCGAAGAGACTGAAGAATCCCTCGTCATCCAACCTTCCAACCGACACCAGGTTGAAACGGATATCAGGGACATGACGAACATCCTTGAGAACAAGAACCGCACCCGTCTTCGTTCTCAAATGTACATCTCCAATGGCAACCGCCTTCGACACATCTCCGTTGCCCATCTTCAACACGCCACAGTCGCCTGTCGTGTAAGTGGCAAACAGTGCCCTATTGTGAGATACATGTGCTGAAGCCCCTGAGTCCACCAGCCAAGAATTGTCATCGCAGGCGAGGTTAGTAATGACCTCATCACCTACGACGATCACATCGCCTCCATGCACCGAGGCCGCCGCTGTAGTGTTCTCTTCTTGCTTCCCCTTGTCGCCCTTCTTCTCCTTCTTCCAAGCGAAACAATTCCGCTTGATATGGCCCTTCTTACCGCAATGGTAACACTCTGAGTCCTCGTACCGATCCTTGGACTTCCCCCTGCTCTTGTCTCTGCCACCACCTGGACCCCTGCTTTTGCCCCTTCCGCGGCTCTCTGAAACAAGTGCCTCTGAGTGGTGGGATGTAGATGAAGTGCCCTGAGAACGTCTCCACATCTCTTCATTCAACACCCCGCTCTTGGCAAACTCCAGACTGACCACGCCCTCTGGAGCAGAAGCGATCATAGATACTCGTACGGTCTCCCACGAGTCTGGCAAGGTACACAGCAGCCACAGTCCCTGAACTTCGTCGTCGAACTTGACTCCCATAGAAGATAGCTGGTCAACCACGCCCTGGAAATCACTCAAGTGATCCGTAATAGACGTCCCATCCTTGTACCGCAGACCCATCATCGTTCGGATCAGGAACAACTTGTTTACCCCGGTCTTCTTCGCATACAAGGATTCCAGCTTATCCCACAACGTCTTCGCGTGCTCAATATTGGCAACGTGGTTGTACACGTTCTCATCAACAAACTGCCGTATGTACCCACACACCTGTATGTGCTCGAACTTCCAGTCCTCCTCGGATTTATCACTGGGCCTCTCGGATGCAAACACAGGTAGATGCAGCTTCTTGACAAATAGCAAATCCTTCATCTTGCTCCGCCAATAATGATAGTTTGTGCCATTAAGGTTCACCATGCGCACCGGCTTCGCGTCCATCTCTCCTCTCTGGTTCCTCTGTCAACTCCTGACACCCTTTGAACCCAAAGCTCTGATACCACTCTGTTGGGAAAGAAGCGCGGAAACCTTTCCCCAAACCGGAGAGTACCTGCGAGAGGACCGAGCAAACAACGCACGAACCCAAAAACAAGCACACAAAAACAACCACGCAGACACAGAGAATTTTTGACGTGGAAACCCTTGCGGGAAAAACCATGGGACGATCGGAGTCCAACCCTGAGAAGCCTCCACTAATGGAATAGAAGAATTACACCCTCTACAAACTCCTCCCGATCCAAATCGGATCCCCACAACACTCAGAGACAAGAACAATGATCACAAGGCTACGAAGAACGAGAACGACGAGTAGAGATTACCCGAAACACGATCTCCTTCGAAAACGACCTTCGATCCTCCGTCTTCTTCTCCGAAGTTGCAATGGCACTCTTGCCTCCTTCTCTCTCAAACTTGTGTTGTCCAATGCGATAATGCGATCATGAATTAGGGTTGAGAAAACTCAATATATCTCCCTAATCCCGCAACCAACCTGGACCGTTGGATTAAATCCAATGATGAAAACTCATCCTGAAATCCGCTTCAGCCCCCCGATACACAGAGTTCGGCCAGAACTCTGTGTGGGGCAACCAGCACTGGATGGCCAAACCCTGGAACGGCCAGACCGAGTTCGGCCAGAACTCGGCCTGGGACCGAGTTCGGCCCGAACTCGGCAAACTTGGTCCAGAACCCCCTTTGGGGCAGCAGCAGCAGTAACAACTACTCCCGAGCTTCTCCGACATCGGACGGCGCTCGTCGCACTCCGGGATCTTCTCCACATAGGTTGGGAACCCCACCCACTCCAACAACCGGTCCATCCTTTGTCAATAGACGGCTGCAAATTATCTTATGCAAAGTTTCATTTTCGCCACGGTCCCTTTAATTCATGCCAATTCAAACAACTCGACAAAGCACATCTCTTCTCAATTCTAGTGACAATTCTAACGAGGATAAAAAAAAACCACCTGCAGCCAGTAAAGGACGATAGCCGAGATAACCGCATACTAACTCTATCCGACCTCCAAATGATAGATGTTGTGCTTGCCAATTTTCTAACCGATTTTGAGTGAATTTGATCAAGCCCTGACAATCCGCCTCATTGGCATAATTAACCGACATCGGGAGCCCCATGTAGCGAACAAGAAGATGTAAATATTTTTCTTTTTCTTGTTGAAATCTGTAACAAAAATAAACAAAATCAAAGTTACCGGCCTCCGAAAAAGTCGCGCACGAAGTACGAAACATTGTCCTAAGAGTTGATTCGGATCTTTGTGCAGACTTTGTCCGAATGCTCCTAGTGGTAAACTCCATATCCCATCGTTGCACACAACTATGGAAGATCGACCCGAACTTAGCTTTGCCCAGAGCAAGGATGTGAAAAACAAATTTTTTTCCCGGTGAGAACAGAATTGGAGAGAGTTTTTGTGTAAGGCGTCAATATATAGGCATATTTGAGTACTCTCCAATGGACAAGAGAGTAAAGGCCTATTAAACCAGTCCTTAAAATAAAGCAATGAAACATGTGGTACAATAAATTTGGATGCTTTTACCAACGGACAAATTTAATGGCATTTAGACCAGCCATTAAAGATAAAGAATTAAAACATGGTACAATTAATCTGGACTCTTTTACCAACGGACAAAATTTAATGGAATTTAATCTGGTCATTTAAGGAGAGAAAATGAATAAACGTGTGAATAACAAAGCGTGTATTAAGGGAAAAAAAGAAAGAAAGAAAAGTTGGAATATGAATTAGTCCAACATTCAAAATTTAAATGTTCCCATGAGAAGCAAAAGGATTTTAAAGAAATTGAGCTTTTGCTCATTATGCGTGTGAGGACACACAGCCAACAGAAGAGATCCTCCTCCCTACCCAAAAACTAATCCCTGTTTCCGTCTAAGGACACGTGTTAAAAAACACTCAACTTTTCTTCTTATTTAACTGCAGTCCTGAAAATCTCCCAAAGACCTCCAATAGATCTTATAACACTTCAATACCTTCCACAGTATTTTCGGGGAGGAGAGATTTTTCTTTTGGCCAGACCTCTAATCTGATTCATATATTTTGTAGGTCGTCGGACTATCTCCCGACGTCATTTTTGAGCTTAGGCTCCTTCTAGTTCAATAAAGTCTATTGTTCTCTTAAAAAAAAAAAAACTTCCACATTCGGCTCTACAAAGATCAATAGGTCATCAACGTATATTAGACGAGAAACAATTGGAAAGACTCTTAAAGAGTGGCAAAATAGAGGAATAATATAAATATATCCCACCGTGTAGGGCTCAATCCCCCTAAATCACATACACCAATTATTGGAATAATGTAAACATTTAACTCACGATCCTTACCACAACGTTAGAGTTTTGGTGTACTTTAACATGACATTAGAGGAATCCGGGTTCAAAGCCACTTGCATGCATTTTAAGTGAATTTTATAAATAACTTACGGTTGCGTGAATTCAGCTATGTAGAAAATGGGTTTGTTTGGTTACTGAAATAGTTCTGTTTTCTTATTGATCCATCCATCCCTTTGCAAGCACCTACAACCTAAGTGTGAATACAGTAAGGGTGACTTTTCTATGTTAAATGCATAGTAAGAGAATTATTGACATGTATTTTCCAGGCAATTCTAATTAATTTCTTATTATGAATCTGCTATTGTTCTGGAAGATGCTTGTCAGAATTTTGCATTCCAGCATGTTTTTCCGTATTAAAGATGTTTTAATATGGAATTGTTCAGATTTTGGCCTTTGCATTGGAAACTTTAGTCCTACATCGACTAGGCCAAAAGAAATGTATCTCTATATATAAGTTATGCTTGTTTAGAGGTGCACAAGTGGTGTGGAGGTGCACATGGGTGTGTCATGTGGGGATATTTTTTTAGTGGGAAAAAATGCCAAATCAACAATGAAACATTCATAGTTTTTGCTCTTGGGAATTAATTTCCAATGGAGCTAAGCCCCGTACGGACTTAGCGACTCGGACTTGGTCTCATGGGCTCATGAGGCGTAATATGGCATTTTGTTGGCGTACTTTGCACTTAGCACGTCAAGCCACTTGCGCAGCCGATCGCACGGCCAGATGGCACGGCCAAGTGGCGCTGCCTGTTGGCGCGCGGTTGGCGAAGGTTGCGCAGAGTGCGCAGGTGGCATTGTGCGTGTACAAGGTGTGCACAAAATTAGAACAGTTTGATGGAGAGCATTATCAAGTCTGAAAGAGGAAGGTTACTCTTACTATTCAACTCAGAAAAGTTGATTACGTGTTGTATGAGGAGGAACCTACTGTTCCAGAGACTGGATCTGCAGCCGCAATCTCTGCGGCTACTAAGAACTATGCCAAGTGGAGAAGAAACAATAGCATTTGTAGGCTTATGATCCTAAATGCTATGGAAGACTTCATTGTTGAATCATATTCAAAGAAAACTGTTGCCAGAGAGATTTGGGAGTCTCTGGAGAAACTGTACGAGGATGATAAGAACCGTAGCAAGATATTTCTTGTTGAGAAATATCACAAGTGGTTCTTTGAGGACGAAAAACCAATGTTGTCGCAGGTGAAGGAGTTCCTGAAACTGCGACAGAAGTTGGAAGACGAGACGATGCCCATCCCCGACAAGTTTGTTGTTGGAGGAATCGTTTTGAAGCTCCCTGCTGGGTGGAGCAAGTTCTATGCAAATATGCATAGGAAGAAGTTGGAGATCACTCTCGACGATCTCCTGCAGAAAATCTACGTTGAGGATCAGATGAGGGCTCAACTGAAGGTGGACGCACTGTCCAAGCAATTGGCTAACGCCAATTTGGTTCATACCAAGGAACCAAGGGGAAAGCATGCGGCTTCCCACAGCAAGAAGAAGGACCCTAACAATCTGAACGTGAAGGGGACTTCCTTCAAACAAAAGAAGGCAAAATCTCAGATGTCTTGTTTCAAGTGTGGCAAGAAGGGCCACTTTAAGAATGAATGCAAAGCAAAGGCCAAGCAATCAGAGCAAGTAGATCCTAGTAAGGTATATATGATCACTGATGTTGTTGCTATGATTGTACAGGTCGATGCGGTGGGGGCTGACTCTGACTGGTGGGCAGACACTGGAGCCACCTGTCATGTCTGCTCCAGCAATGAGTGGTTCACCACCTATACACCAACTTCTGAAGTGGTTATGGTGGTGAACCAAGCACAAGCTGAAGTGCTCGGGATCGGGACGGTGGTTTTGAAGCCGACTTCGAAGAGTTTTTGACGCTTCAATGTGTGAAGCATGTACCTGCTATCGCAAAGAACCTGATCTCGGGAGGCCTACTCTGCAATGCAGGCCTCAGGATGGACATCAATGCTGGCCAGATGGTAATGTCTATTAAGGGAACATATATCGGAAAAGCTTTTATATCGAAGGAATGTTCAAAATTTAGCTTGTAAATCAGTCCAATGTAATTAATGTAATCACTCCTTATGCTTATACTCTTGAGTTGTGGCATAATAGGCTAGGACATGTTCATTGTAAATGAATAAACAAAATGTGTAGTCTAGGACTTATCTCCAAATGTGGGGGTAAGATAGAGAAATGTGAAGTTTGTGCTCAAATAAAGATCACAAGGAAACCCTTTCCTCGGGTTAATCGAAGTACAGATCTTCTAGAGTTGGTACACTCCGATATCTGTGACTTCAAGCGTTCTCTACAAAGGCCGGGAAGAAGTATTTTATAACCTTCATCGATGACTTCTCAAAGTATGCGTTCGTCTACTTGCTGAAGGCAAAAGACGAAGCATTCGAGAAATTCAAGGAGTTCAGGGCCGAAACTGAGCAGCAGCCTGGACAACAACTCAAAAGAATAAGAAGTGATCAATGTGGAGAGTACAGGTCTCATGAATTCGTATCGTTCTGCAAATAACATGGAATTGTCAATGAGACTATGGCTCCGTACTCTTCTCAATCAAACGGAGTGACAAAGAGAAAAAACAGAACATTGACAGAAATGATTAACTCAATGTTGTTGACTTCGGGTCTTTCAAAGTGCTACTGGGGAGAAGCTGTGTTGACGGCCACTTTTATTCTAAACAGGGTGTCTCATGTAACTTCAGACATTAGTCCTCATGAACTCTGGTTCAAGGTCAGACCTAACTTGAATGTCATTCGAGTGTGGGGTGTCTAGCATATGTCAAGCTTCCAGATCTGAAGATTCAGAAGCTTGGGACAAGGACTACAAAGACGATCTTCTTGGGTTATGCCGAGAAGAGTGATGCTCGGAGATTTCTTGATATTGAGTCAAATCATCATTAAATCTCGCAACGCAGAATATTTTGAAGATAAATTTACAAGGCACAAGAACATTGTTCTAGCGGATGTTCCAGAGAATAATGAGGGTGCGCAGGATACTGAACTCTTCAATGAGGATGTGGTCCAAGAAGATGTTGTTGAAACAACTGTTGAACCAGAACTAGCTGAGCCGTCATCTAAGCGTGTGAAAGCAGATTCGCTTACCTATGATGTGAAAGCAGATCCGCTTACATATGATGATGCGATGAAGACCAGAGACGCAGTTTTCTGGATGGATATTGGTTAATCTTCCTGAAGGAGAGAAACCCATCGGATGCAAATGGATCTTCAAGAAGAAGATGAAAGCAGACGGAACTATTAACAAGTTCAAGGCTAGGTTGGTAGCCAAGGAGTTTTTTCAGAAGCAGGGGATCGACTACTTTGATACGTATACTCCAGTAGCCCGGATGACCACTATCAGAATGTTGATTGCTCTCTCAGCGTTATATAAGATGGTGATACATCAGATGGATGTGAAAACGTCTTTCCTAAATGACGAGCTGACCGAAGAGATTTATATGCAACAGCCAGAGGGATTTTTCGTCAAGGGTCTTGAAGACGAAATCTGCAAGTTGGTAAAATCCTTGTACGGTCTTAAACAGGCTCCGAAGATGTGGCATGATAAATTTGACAAGGTTATAAGGTCAAATGACTACATGGTCAGCGAGACGGACAAGTGTGTTTACACAAAGTTTGCTGATGGAAGAGGTGTAATCGTTTGTCTGTACGTGGATGACATGTTGATCCTAGGTACGGATATGGGCTGTATCACGGAGACAAAGAAGTTCATCTCGAGCAAGTTCAGTATGAAGGACTTGGGCGAAGTTGATGTGATCTTAGAGATCAAGATCATCCGGACATACACTGGACTAGCGCTGTCACAGTCTCATTATATTGAGAAGATGATCACACGTTACGGGTATCAGGATCTTCCAGGGATCGATAAGCCTTACAGGTGTGATCTAAAGTTGAAGCCTAATTCAGGGAAAAGCATCACACAGCTGGAGTATGCAAGCGTAATCGGAAGTTTGATGTGTGCTACTACTGTCACAAGGCCTGACATAGCTTTTGCCGTGGGAATGCTAAGTCGTTCCACGAGCAACCCAGGCATTGAGCACTGGAAAGCTGTGAAATGGGTTATGAGATATCTCAAGAAGACTCAGATATATGTACTGCACTACAGCGGAGATCCGCCGGTAGTGGAAGGCTTCAGTGATGCCAGTTGGTGCTCAGAGGTGGAGAGCGAGAGGTCCACAGGTGGATTCATTTTCACAATGGGTGGAGCTGCTATATCTTGGAAGTCGAAGAAGCAGACTATGCTCTCGTAGACATTAATGGAATCTGAGTTTTTTGCACTTGATACCGCAGTGGAGGAAGCATGATGGCTTCGGGAGCACATGTATGATCATCCAGTGGTTGGGACGTAAATACCTGCAATACCGATATACTGCGATAACCAGGCGACTGCGGCGGTGGCATCAAATGACCTCTTCAACGGAAAGAAGAGGACTGTTGTCACGACCCGCTCCCGAATAATCGGACACGAGTCGGACACACCCAGCCTTCGTCGTTAGACACGACGAAGTAAGCGGTACCAAACTAGGGAAATCTAACCAGATAATCATAAATATATATAATCACAGCATCTAAAAACGTGTCCCAAAATGATCACCATAATCCACAATTCTATGTATATAAATGTACGAGTCATCAAGAATGAAATGTACATGAATCTAAAGACAATATCTAAGAGTAAAGCTAACAGTCTAAACCTGAAACATCAAGCTAAGTCATGACCCATCCTGCTCAGCTAAGATCCCGGGCTCTGGCCCATATGGTAGAATGGTATCCTGAGAGCATACCTACAACTTATCCAGTCAGGAGCGGAGCAAAGTATAGTTCTAGGTAATGAACAAGAACATGATATGAAATGAGTACAGGAGAACATGAACTATAAAGTACAGGAAAAGAACATGAAGGTACATGAATGTAAGTACAGGAAATAAAGTACAGGAATGTAAAATACAGGAATGTAACTATGAACCTGAAGTACAAGACATGACAAGTGCACCATATCGAAATACATCTAGTCCATGTGACCGGCTGGGGTGAGAACATGCACAGGAGTACATGAATATGGTACGACTTAGGACCCGCGTGCACAGTGCGAGGCCTAAGCTAGGTACAGGAATATATAGTAACCGGGATTGGTCACATGGCTAGTGTATTTTTCCACCCGACACTAATAAGTACAAGAACAAGGGTACAGGTAGACCTGTCAATGGATAGTCAAAAATTCGAATCCGATCCGATTCCGTATCCGAACTTTCGGATATTTTTCGAAATTTCGGATATCGGATTCGGATATCCGAATATTTTTCGGATATTATCCATTTTCGGATACGAATTCGGATATTAAGGTATTCGAATCCGTTAATATCCGATCCGACTTTAAATTGCAAATTTCGGATATCGAATTCGGATATCGGATTCGGATATCCAAAATTTTATATATATTATAGTATAATGTATATGTAATATATATTAATTAATAGAGAAGATTAAAGTATTTTATTCTCAACTAACTTTTACATAAATAATTATAATATAATTTATATATAATAGTAATATATATTAATTACAATTTACAACATAAGAAGAAATGACTCAAATATGTAGAGAAATTGAATTTGGTTTTCGGATATTCGGATAATAACTAAATTTTTAATATTTCGGATTTCGGATATTCGGATACTAGCATTCGAATTTTTTAGCTAATCGGATCGGATATTATCCGATATCCGTTAAACTAGACGGATACGAATTCGGAGTGCCAAAAGAGGTATCCGTTCGGATATCGGATCGGATTCGGATATTACAAAAAAATTCGGATACGGATACGGATACGGATATTGTCATGTCCATACCGATAAGCATCCGTTGACACCCCTAGGTACAGGAATACAGGAGTACATGAATATCGTGCCATGACGTGTCACAAGAAAGGGTACAGGAATGTAAATGCACAAAACCATAGAAAAGTACTTGCCTGGCTCCGGGAAAGTACGATTAATCAAGAAAGCTGGGTAACCTCCTGCTAGTAGGTACAAGTTGATTAATAACTAATCAAGCTCTGAATTTGGTATTTGTAGTTCTACAATTATAATATTGGTTAAACCCATATATTAACTATTCAGTAATTATTCTTCCTTACAACTATTCTTAAAACCATTATTAGAATAAAAATTATCTAGGTCCCTAACCTGCAACAGAACCACCCACACACAACACTAGCTCTCTGCTATTGTCCTGACCCAAATTTATCAAAACCAAACTTAAGCAAAATATGAAACTAAATCCATCAATGGAAAATATATATATTCATATGACAGAAGTCCCTCCATTATTTAAACATCATATTCTTACTAGAAGAAAGATATTTTAGAGCTAGTTAACATAGTAATCAAGACTGTTATAATAAACTTATATAGTAACCTAGCATTGACAACACAACTCTACTGCTAAACAAACTGTTTAGGCTGCTGACTTATGTTAAACTTATACTGTGGCCCATTTGAGCCTAACTAACTTAATCAGGTTATTTACATTCCTGCCAGTACTAGAAATAGTAAAACATATGAACCTGCCATTTAAACCCATCACACCAAATATACCAATTCACTCCAACACCCATTCAAAACTCATGGCTGCATTACTCAAGATTATAGGAAACTGCTAAACTCAGCATTTAGAAAAAAATTTAGAACATAATACAATCAAAATCCCCAAAATCCACAAGGAAGTTATACAAAAATTTATACATAAAAATATAAAATCAGTTTAACCAAAACAAATTTTCCCAAGCCCGCCAACTGCTACTTCTGTCAATCCTTCACATGCATCAAGCTAAACTAGCTTAAAATCGTGCACCCGACTTCTCTATGCTGGACACCAGTAGAGGCCATGATGGACACTCGACCAATGTTCAATCACGAACTGGACACGCACCCGTATCACACTCTCAAAGAGTTTGCCACTGGTAGCCCCGCACCACCTTCCAGGGACACGGTCGAGAGCCACAGGACACATACCACACAACTGGTCATGCACAATGGCTACTGCTAAGTTACTAATTCCTGATCTCATTCATCCCAACAAATCCGATCTGTTGCCAATCAATACTACGTCCACACCAGCCAGAATCGATCATGAACTAAAAGTTGGACACGATCTCAGTCTCGAACACAGAACGACCACCACCTACAACCCGACCAAACCCCACCAATTCCACTTGTTAAGAAGATCGATCTCCCCCACGCAATAATGCTAGAAACAAGAAGAAAATAGAGTAATACCTGGAAGAGAATCGCATTAATAAGTCGGACACGCTCCTCTGACTCAACTGTACCAAAATTTCCTGTAACAGTCGATGAACAGATCGTGCACAAGGAGAAGAATCGCTTTAGGAGAATTGTCGCTAATCCTTAAGAAATTGAGAAATCAATCAAAATGGAGAATCTCAGATAAATTAACTCACCGTTCTTCAATTGTCCTCGTGTCGAGCCGTAGAGTCATCGATGATCACTGGAAAAATGGCCAGTTGCTCGTTGTCGAGAGCACCGCACCGTCTTCGCAGCTGTCGCGGTGGAGCGCTCGTGTAGCTATCGAACCTTGCTCCAAGATCCGTCGAAGAAGAGGATCGGCTGATCGATGCAGCCGTCGTCGAAAAAATGCAGCGCCACCGAGGAAACGAAGAAGCACGTCGAGTGCTCGATGCCGGAGAGTGCGCCGCTGACGTCGGAGAACTGATCGGCTACTCCGCCGCCTGCAGTTGGAACGACCGCCGAGAACAGTTGCCTAGGCGTGGAAGCTTCACTCTCGCCATCGATATCACCGGGGAGCCTGCGTCCACCGTCGCCGGAAACCACCATCGAGGGATCGTCGTCGGACGGAGATGCGCCGCCTGGAAACTCGTCGCCGTCGCTGAGAAAAGACCCGCGCGCCGCCGTTGGACACTCGTCGCCGCTGGACACTCAGGGAGAAGAGATCGCCATCGCCATCGTCGCACTTGCCGACCATCGCTGTCGACCCCACCATGGCCGGAGGTTGCTGCTCCTCGGCCGAGGAAAAATAATTGGGGAAGAAAATTGTGGAGAGAATGAGTCTCTCTCTTCCCAACTTCGGTTTAAAAGAATTGAAAGGCAATTTTGCAAAAAAAAAACCCTCCCGAAATAAACCTATTTTGTATAAGTCCCTCCACCAAGTAAACTTTTCATAAAACTCTTCTCCCTTTTCATTAATTACAAAAAAAAACTGTTTGAAAATTAGTTAGAATCTAAAAAATAAGGGGACCACTAAATTAGTTGTAACAACTTTTCAAATTTGAAATTGCTCCCAATTTGTTTCCCTCCAAAATATCAATCACCATATTATTATTTAAAATAAATAAAAATTAACTTTTTATTTGAAACCTAAATCAACAATTGCTATTATTAGAAATCAAATTTTATTTTCTCAAAACCGGAAAGTGGAGTTACAAATCTCCCCTCCTTAAAATAATTTCGTCATCGAAATTTGAGAGACAACAAAACAAGCTCAAAGCAAAACTCAAGAAAGTTCAAACACAAATCATTTATTGTATTTAAAATTCTCAATATCAAAGTACACTCAAACAAACAACTGGGATAGCGCTCCTCGCGCTCCCATGTGGACTCTCCCGGAGAGTAGTGTCTCCATGTGACGCGGACAAGTGGAATAGTCTGGTTCCACAGGCGCTTCTTCCTACGATCAAGGATCTCTACTGGCCGCTCCTCGTAGGTCAAGTGAATAGTCCACCGTATGGCTCGGATCTGGAATGTAGCGTCGAAGCTGGAACACGTGGAAAACGTCATGTACTCCCTCCAAGCTGGCTAGAAGCGCTAGTCGATATGCCACCTCGCCAATTTGTGCCGTCACGTCGAAAGGCCCGATGAATCTCGGACTGAGCTTCCCGCCTCTGCCGAAACGAATGACGCCCCTAGTCCGCGAGATCTTCAGGAATACTCTATCCCCAACTGCGAACTCCAATGGCCGTCTGCTACTGTCCGCCCAGTGCTTCTACCGATCCTGTGCAACTCTGAGATGCTCCTTGAGCCTTGAGGCCCTGCACGATAATTATACTCAAGAAGTTAGAATAACACGATCTAATCAATGATCAAGAAAATAGGCACGAGATGGGGTGAAGTTTCAATTACAACTTAGAGGAGCAAAATCATGAAGACTCCACTAGTAAGTACGATCAAAATCGATAGTTTAACACAAGTAGACTAGGACAAGATAGAGAAATCATGCCCAGATAGACATGTTTTAAGATCGAAGTTTAGACAAGACGCAAACAAAATATGGAATCAAAATCTGGTAGTGTATAATTTTGAGGAATTCAATGTTCTAACGATAAAATGCTAGAAGGAAAATTAGCAAGAGTTGATTGAGGAAACGTACAAAATACTCAGGAGGTACAGTATCAAATTGGATAACGTGCAAGGATTTGTGATTTTCGAAAACCAAAAATCATATGAAAAGGAAATATAGCCTCCATGATATCCAAGAACATGTTGGTATCTGAAATCACTTTGCTTAGAATCCCTACCTTGCCAGTATGTATCTGACTGCAGTGTACTTTCGGCTCCGTGACTCAAATAACAATATGTCTCCGAATATTCTGTCAACCCTATCCATTTTCCAACAATCATTGACGAAACAACTCAAGAGATCAAGATATGAAGAATATGACAAGTCTCGACAATACTCGAAAACCTATGAGTATCTGAAATCACTTCAACTTAGAGTTCCTGCCTCGCCAATGTGCTACTGGCTGCAGTGAACCCTCAGTCTCCATAATCCAGCTAATGGCTGCAGTGCACAACTGTCATGCCATAGTAGGTCATCGAATAGCCTCTCGACTTTATCCCTAGGTATTTCAAAAGAGTTTCAAGGAATTCAAAATGAGTTTTAATATTCCAAGTCACAAAAATGGTGAAGTTACCTGACTGTTAGAATACAAGAATTAATTAGATACTACGAAGCAACAAGGGACTTAATCAAAGAGTATTAAGTACAAAAGGGCAACCAGAGAAATTTAAAATCTTGAACAGGGAATCGAAGTTTCAAATAGTAACCGAAACTCAAAGGAATCCAGGATGATAACAAGATCCCGTATTGGAACGTAATCCTAGGTAGGTAACGAAGTCTCAAAGGTGGCATAAAAGTAAGGTATCAGACAAAAGACAAAGTCTCAAAATAAGGAATAAAATCTCGTATCGGAAACAAGATTCAACAACATCTCAAATAACAATAAAATCTCGAACAAAATCTCGAAGGGAAAACAACCTCCAATAGGATGCAAGGTCTCTAATAGAAAACCAATATCAGCAAAGTCGTGATTAGGAAATAAAATCTCGAATAGAAAATCTTGACGAGAAAACAAGATATCGAATAGGGAACAAGGTCTCAACGAGTCGCGAGCAGGAACTGAAGTTTCAAAGTCTGGACAATCTTGAATATGAGACTAAATCACAAACAAAACAAAGTCTCGTAAATAGGAAACATAATCTTAAAATCTCGAATGGAATCAAGTTATGAAATAGGAAAAGAGAATCACTGGGTGAATAGGAAATAAGTATCCATGAAACAAGTGATATCTCAAATTAGGGAAAAGATCGAAACAAAGTTGTGAACAGAACAATTTTTCAAATAGAAAACAAGCCATATAGGAAACGAAATCTCACATAGGGAACATGTCAAAACCGAAGTTTTCAAACGATGTATTGAATGGTGAATAGAAGCAAATATTGAATAAAAATCAAATTCCAACAAGCCCCAAAATAGAAAACTGAACCTCAAGGAGAAAATAAAATTTACAAATTGTAACTAGTTCTGAATAGGAAACAAAATTCTTGAGTAGAATCTCAAAAAGAGCAAGGTTACGAAGAATGGATGGAGGAGTATCAATCAACGAATAGGAAACAATATCTCGAAATAAGTTTCGAACACCAACCAAGATTCCAAAATAGAAAACAAGAAGTTTCAAGAAATGGTCTAGATGCTAAAAGAAATTTAAGGAGAAACTGGATTGCTAATCAAGATACATGGTTTTCTCAACCATGCAAAAAAAAATTTCTGTCTGTCTTTAGTATTCCTCCGGGACTGAAATCTCTCTAACCTTCCTTAACTTTCCTGACGTAGACTGGTCCCTGCGGTAATGCTCCATGTGATTCTCGAATCTGAAGAGGTTGGTCCCCTTGTTGTAGTCCTGATGCTCCTGGTGCTTGTCCTTGGGCAGTGTGATCCACGGTCTCTGGGCAATCCTTGACTTGGTGGGAAGACGATCCGCAGAATAAACATAGCCTCCGTCTTTTGTGGCGCTCTTTGAAGCGATGTCCTTACGGGTTCAGGATAGTTGCCGTCTTCGTCATAAGTCTTCATGTCTCTCATGTGCTTCAGCTTCCCATCTCGTTCTATTGTCTGTGTTATATTCTGGATCTCCTGGCTAGTGGCTCCAATCTTCAGAGGAGTCGGATCCTCCAAGACTTGGATGATCGTCAGTGGCGGCTCCAGGTTCTCAATATGCTTCTCGGTGCAAGATATGCGCTCGGTGTCGGGGAAGCCCAAAGATCCGAGAGTCTGGAAATCAGAAGTCCTTCCTGGCGCGGAGAGTGTATCCATAAGTCCGACTTGGAAAGGATGGCATGCTCCCTCTAGTTGTCAAGGGACTCTTCAAACGTCTCCGTCAACTACGTACTACCCATGGAAATAGTAGAGTGATAGAAGGTAGTGGGAGCTCGAAAGCGTCAAGTGCAGGTGGATCAACCGTTCTGGTGTCACGTGCTTAAATTATCTGAAAAACAGAAAACTGTTAAAATAACCTAGACCTAAAAACAACAAGTGTTTATAGAATATCAATATACCCGATGTACCCGATTTTTTATGCTATGTTTCAAGTTTTCCTAGTGTAAATCAAGTCCCCCAATAGTACACTAAGACCTAGGTACCATTAGGCTAGACCTGCATGGGCCACCACTAAAAACATGTCACGACCCGCTCCCGAATAATCGGACACGAGTCGGACACACCCAGCCTTCGTCGTTAGACACGACGAAGTAAGCTATACCAAACTAGGGAAATCTAACCAGATAATCATAAATGTATATAATCACAGCATCTAAAAACGTGTCCCAGAATGATCACCATAATCCACAATTCTATGTATATAAATGTACGAGTCATCAAGAATGAAATGTACATGAATCTAAAGACAATATCTAAGAGTAAAGCTAGCAGTCTAAACCTGAAACATCAAGCTAAGTCATGACCCATCCTGGTCAGGTAAGATCCCGGGCTCTGGCCCATATGGTAGAATGGTATCCTGCAAGCATACCTGCAACTTATCCAGTCAGGAGCGGAGCAAAGTACAGTTCTAGGTAATGAACAAGAACAAGATATGAAATGAGTACAGGAGAACATGAACTATAAAGTACAGGAAAAGAACATGAAGGTACATGAATGTAAGTACAGGAAATAAAGTACAGGAATATAAAGTACAGGAATGTAACTATGAACCTGAAGTACAAGACATGACAAGTGCACCATATCGAAATACATCTAGTCCATGTGACCGGCTGGGGTAAGAACATGCACAGGAGTACATGAATATGGTACGACTTAGGACCCGCGTGCACAGTGCGAGGCCTAAGCTAGGTACATGAATATATAGTAACCGGAATTGGTCACATGGCTAGTGTATTTCCCCACCCGACACTAATAAGTACAAGAACAAGGGTACAGGAATACAGGAGTACATGAATATCGTGCCATGACGTGTCACAAGAAAGGGTACAGGAATGTAAATGCACAAAACCGTAGAAAAGTACTTGTCTGGCTCCGGAAAAGTACGAGTAATCAAGAAAGCTGGGTAACCTCCTGCTAGTAGGTACAAGTTGATTAATAACTAATCAAGCTCTGAATTTGGTATTTGTAGTTCTACAATTATAATATTGGTTAAACCCAGATATTAACTATTCAGTAATTATTCTTCCTTACAACTATTCTTAAAACCATTATTAGAATAAAAATTAGCTAGGTCCCTAACCTGCAACAGAACCACCCACACACAACACTAGCTCTCTGCTATTGTCCTGACCAAAATTTATCAAAACCAAACTTAAGCAAAATATGAAACTAAATCCATCAATGGAAAATATATATATTCAAATGACAGAAGTCCCTCCATTATTTAAACATCATATTCTTACTAGAAGAAAGATATTTTAGAGCTAGTTAACATAGTAATCAAGACTGTTATAATAAACTTATATAGTAACCTAGCATTGACAACACAACTCTACTGCTAAACAAACTGTTTAGGCTGCCTGACTTATGTTAAACTTATACTGTGGCCCATTTGAGCCTAACTAACTTAATCAGGTTATTTACATTCCTGCCAGTACTAGAAATAGTAAAACATATGAACCTGCCATTTAAACCCATCACACCAAATATACCAATTCACTCCAACACCCATTCGAAACTTATAGCTGCATTACTCAAGATTATAGGAAACTGCTAAACTCAGAATTTAGAAAAAAATTTAGAACATAATACAATCAAAATCCCCAAAATCCATAAGGAAGTTATACAGAAATTTATACATAAAAATATAAAATCAGTTTAACCAAAACAAATTTTCCCAAGCCCGCCAACTGCTACTTCTGTCAATCCTTCACATGCATCAAGCTAAACCAGCTTAAAATCGTGCACCCGACTTCTCTATGCTGGACACCAGTAGAGGCCACGATGGACACTCGACCAATGTTCAATCACGAACTGGACACGCACCCGTATCACACTCTCAAAGAGTTTGCCACTGGTAGCCCCGCACCACCTTCCAGGGACACGGTCGAGAGCCACAGGACACATACCACACAACTGGTCATGCACAATGGCTACTGCTAAGTTGCTAATTCCTGATCTCCTTCATCCCAACAAATTCGATCTGTTGCCAATCAATACTACGTCCACACCAGCCAGAATCGAACATGAACTAAAAGTTGGACAAGATCTCAGTCTCGAACACAGAACGACCACCACCTACAACCCGACCAAACCCCACCAATTCCACTTGTTAAGAAGATCGATCTCCCCCACGCAATAATGCTAGAAACAAGAAGAAAATAGAGTAATACCTGGAAGAGAATCGCATTAATAAGTCGGACACGCTCCTCTGACTCAACTGTACCAAAATTTCCTGTAACAGTCGATGAACAGATCGTGCACAAGGAGAAGAATCGCTTTAGGAGAATTGTCGCTAATCCTTAAGAAATTGAGAAATCAATCAAAATGGAGAATCTCAGATAAATTAACTCACCGTTCTTCAATTGTCCTCGTGTCGAGCCGTAGAGTCATCGATGATCACTGAAAAAAATGGCCAGTTGCTCGTTGTCGAGAGCACCGCACCGTCTTCGTAGCTGTCGCGGTGGAGCACTCGTGTAGCTATCGAACCTTGCCCCAAGATCCGTCGAAGAAGAGGATCGGCTGATCGATGCAGTCGTCGTCGGAAAAATGCAGCGCCACCGAGGAAACGAAGAAGCACGTCGAGTGCTCGATGCCGGAGAGTGCGCCGCTGACGTCGGAGAACTGATCGGCTACTCCGCCGCCTGCAGTTGGAACGACCGCCGAGAACAGTTGCCTAGGCGTGGAAGCTTCACTCTCGCCATCGATATCACCGGGGAGCCTGCGTCCACCGTCGCCGGAAACCACCACCGAGGGATCGTCGTCGGACGGAGATGTGCCGGAGAACGCCACCTGGAAACTCGTCGCCGTCGCTGAGAAAAGACCCGCGCGCCGCAGCTGGACACTCAGGGAGAAGAGATCGCCATCGCCATCGTCGTACTTGCCGACCATCGCTGTCGACCCCGCCATGGCCGGAGGTTGCTGCTCCTCGGCCGAGGAAAAATAATTGGGGAAGAAAATTATGGAGAGAATGAGTCTCTCTCTTCCCAACTTCGGTTTAAAAGAATTAAAAGGCAATTTTGCAAAAAAAAAACCCCTCCCGAAATAAACCTATTTTGTATAAGTCCCTCCACCAAGTAAACTTTTCATAAAACTCCTCTCCCTTTTCATTAATTACAAAAAAAAACTGTTTGAAAATTAGTTAGAATCTAAAAAATAAGGGGACCACTAAATTGGTTGTAACAACTTTTCAAATTTGAAATTGATCCCTATTTATTTCCCTCCAAAATATTAATCACCATATTATTATTTAAAATAAATAAAAATTAACTTTTTATTTGAAACCTAAATCAACAATTGCTATTATTAGAAATCAAATTTTATTTTCTCAAAACCGGAAAGTGGAGTTACAACTGTACGGCTGAAGCACAGGGCAGTACACGATCTTATCAAGAGAGGTGTAATTGCAGTGATTGATGTTCGGAGTCAGGAAAACCTGGCGGATCCTTTCACCAAGGACCTCAAGCACCAGTTGGTCGATGACACATCAAGTAAAATAGGTTTGAAGGCATTCTGATATGGTGTTATTGTATTCCTACCATAAATTATTATGTTATTAGTTCAAAGAGAAACCTACTAGGCATCTTGCTTTTGGTTCAAGGAAGGACCATTAACTGGAAGAATATCAGGAACGGTAGGTACATGTCCTATGGGGCATGTAGATGTTACAGACCTACAACCACTATTGTCTACTATTATTTCTTGCGAAAAAACGGTTCCTGTGAAAAGGTTGTCTTAAATGGCCTTAATGAGATCTCAGGCAGAGTGAATGCCTGGTGTGCTTTACAAGTAGCACGGTAGCACAGTCCTACAAGGAGTGAAACACCATGCTACAGTGGAGTGACTACGCCATGAGGTTCCCGAAAGGGGTAATGCCTCGGCTTTGCGAGCCAAGTCACAGCGACGAAGCACCACAAATAGGCAGGTAGCCTAATGTTGTATGTTGAAATTAAAGAGGGGTGTAGTCAACACTACAAAGGGGAGGGGTTCCTCATGTTACAGTAGCATGACACCACGATGAGGTACCCGGATAGGGATAAAGCCTCGGCCTTGCAAACCATGTTGATGCGGCGTAACGCCGCAAGGGAGCCTAAGGCTTCATGCTGGGTAGTATGGTACTACAAAGAGGCAGTGACCTCATGCTACAATAGTGTGACACTACGATGAGGTTCCCGGTAGGGGTAATGCCTCGGCTTTAGGCCATGTCATAGCGACGTAGCACTGCAAGGGAAGCGCAAAGCGCTTCATGCCATGTCTCTTTAACAAAGAACTCACCTATAGTGTATGGAAAGAGATATCAGACCGTCTCTTGAGGGTAAACTTGTAGACGTCTAAAATTATACACTGAAACCAGGCTGGCACAGTGTCTTTAATGTGCCGCCAGAAGCACATGTAACTACATTATGTGAGTGGAAAGAATTTCAGCTATGGTGCAGAATTTAAGGCTTAGTCCATTCTTATATTATAGTTTGTTGTTTGACCTTTGCGGAAAGATTCAAGTCGTCAGCGACATCTCTCCTAATGCATGATGAACAGTTAATGTGGGGAACACTCAAACCCATATATAGAAATATGTGAGGGATTGTTGGGATTTTGACCTTTGCATTGAAAATTTTAGTCCCACATCGGCTAGGCCAAAAAAATGTATCTCTATATATAAGCTATACTTGTTTAGAGGTGCACAAGTGGTATGGAGGTGCATATGGGTGTGCCATGTGGGGATATTTTTCTAGTAGGAAAAAAGGTCAAATCAAAAATGAAGCATTCATGCTTTTTACTCTTGGAAATTAATTTTCAATGGAGCTAAGTCCCGTAGGGGCTTAGCGACTCAGACTCGGACTCGGGCTCATGGGCTCATGAGACATAATGTGGCATTTTGTATGCGTACTTTGCACTTAGCACGTCAGCTTCGTCGCTAGGCACATGGTGCGTTTAAGTCGTGATCGTTGCGCGAGCCACTTGTGTAGCCGATCGCGCTGCCAGATGGTGCTGACCAATTGGCGCGGCCAAGTGGCGCGCCCAGTTGCGCAGCCCAGAGACGCGTCCAGTTGCGCGGTCCAGTGGCGTACCAGTAGGCACTGCCTGTTGGCGCGCGGTTGACGCAGGTTGCGTAGAGTGCGCAGGTGGCACTGTGCGCGCGATGTGCAAGGTGCGCGCGGTACGCGCGGTGCGTATGTTGCGCGGGTGGCGCATGTGGCGCGTGCTGTGCGCCACTTGACTCAGATATGTCTGTGCATGATCTGAGCGGTTACAGCACGTTCGGAGCAATTTTTTCACGTTCCGAACGTTCTGCTAACTGGACAGTTGCAGTGCGGTCATGTATAATGTCTCTTCTTTCTCACAGTGCAGATGTATAAGAACAAGACTAAGTGTTCAGAATTTCTTACGAATTTTCACAGACTTTGAGAGAGAAGAGAAGCGTTGCACAAGCGTTACTTTGCACAGGAGTCCTTGCGTCATCCGAGGAGTTAGAAGAGCGGAGTGTTCGAAAGTTCTCCGTCGAACTTGCTGCTTCCTGGAAGCTGTTCGTGTGGGACGAATTAAGTTTTGAGCAACAGTGATCATTCACCCCAGCAGGCTGTTCTTCCATCCATCGCCTGTCATTGCTGCTGCTGCTAGCAATTCGATTGGATACTTCTTTTTAGAAGTACTGTTCTCGTTTGCTGTTATAACAAAATCTTTTTAGATTTTCGTTATCCAGAATCTTCCAAGAATCTCTGTCAAGCACCTTCTTTGAAGTGTTGCTAGGAACGTTATTTTTATAATTATTTCATTTTCTCAGTTTTAATCGAAAATTGTGCATAATTATTTTATTTTTTCAGTTTTTAATCGAAAATTGTGCCCCGGGACTAACAGGAATTAATGTGACTCTTGCGTTTCAGGTATTCAGCGAATCTAAAATTGTAGAGTACAGCATACAGGAAAATGCAATTTCACCTGAAAAAGCTCAGGTCTGCAAACTTGTCACCAATTTTCATTATATACTTGACTATTTGTTGCTACTTGATCCGTAAATTTTCATTCGTCTTTGTCTCAGGTCCTTATCGACAGTAAGCAACATTACAAAATTTTTGGGAAAGATTTGGATATCATATCACTTATCAAGTTGAATATCGAGGATGGCAAGATTGTCCGCCATGAAGATTTGTGAGTATTTTAGTTCTTTACATTGATGCTTAACAGGGCCAGAGCTGAGATTCATCAAAGACGACGGGATTCGGTACAAAAAATAGATGGAGGCCTATATATATATATATATATATATAAAAGAATTTTAGAAATTAAATTATCCAACCTTAACATCAATTAAGAAAAATCATTCATCTACAATATCTTTCAATTGAAATAATATTCGACTAAAAAAGATAAATAAAGTTAAACAAACAAGCATCTTTTGTCATCTACATATAAAGAACAATCTTCTAGCATTTCTAGCTCCAAAATTATCAATCAATCATTCATAATCAACACATTCCAAGAACTCATTTCCAATGAAAATTAGACATAGTTCATTTAATGTCATGTGACATGGCTGATTGAATGTACGATTTTAATAACTTCAACTTGAAAAAAAAACTCCTTTCTGTATATGCAAGTCACTAAAATTGTGAATAGAATTCTATAGGAAAATAATTAAAAAATTTCACAAAATTTAATATCTCAAGTGTTTGGATGTCTTTTGGCAGAAGATCTTGTAAAGTTTCTAGGTCCTCAAACAATTCATATCCATCAATATCAGAGCAGTCGCCAGGTCTCAAAGTACTTTCTAGACGACTACAACAAGCTTTCAAACTATCTCAATTTAATAAATTTTCTGAACTGAAAAAAAAAATAAAAAAATATTCTCATATATAGTTTTGATATTGTTCGAACCTTCTCTTAAGTGACGCAATAGCATGATCTACTATATACAAGAAGGGGTCGAGAGACAGACAATCAGTAGAGTCAGATACATAATATTTTATTTGAATCCTATAAGTCAAAGATTTTTCTATTAAGTGTTAGGATTTTCTATTGATTTCGAATATGAATTGAATGGAATTGAAAGAATATCTGACTTGTTTCGTTAATTGAAAATAACAGAAGCCTTAGTTAATTGATTCGTTAATTGGAAACAACATAGTCTTAGTTAATTAATATAATCACCACGTTGGTTATCTTAGTATACATAAGGAAGGCCAATGAATTTATAAATTATCTATTCATAAGTTACTTTAGTATTATAGTATACATAATAAATATACATATATATTTTAAAAATTATTTATTAATAATTTTTAAACTACTTATTTATAAGTTAATTTAGTATAGATAATACATATACGAATAATTTTTTTTGAGGCCTACGAATTCAGGAGGCCTAGTGCGGTCGCACCCATTGCACTCCGTCAAAACCGGCCCTGATGCTTAATATGATATGTATGTCAGTATTGGAATAGTACTTCACCATGGCTATAACCAACATGCCCTATTTTATGGCACACATGAATGCTCTGCAAGTCTGTGCGTATGGAAAAATTATTAGGTGCTCTCGGCTCTGGATGTGCTGAGTGGTGAGTCCGGTCCAATAAACAATGGATACTTGACAATAACCAATTAATATTAATGTTAATCTTAATATTAACAATAAAATTAATATTAAAAATAATATTAATATTAACATTAAAATTAATATTACTCTTAATATTAATTTAATCTTAATCTTAATGTTAATCTTAATAGTTAATCTTAATATTAATATTAATGCTAATCTTAATATTACTCTTAATATTAATATTAATCTTAATATTAATGTTAATATTAATGTTAATGTTAGTATTAATATTAATTTTAATTTTAATTTTAATGTTAATATTAATATTATTGATTTTGTTAGCTTTTTTTTTCGTTATCTTCTCCTATCGGATTCTGATGTGCGAAATGTGGAGTTAAATGATTATTGTCAAGTGTCCATTGTTCATTGGACCGGGCTCACCATTCAGCACATCTAGTGATAAGCTGGAAGCATCTAATAATTTCTCGTGCGCATGCTCCTCCTAGTCCTCTCCATTTGATGTGTCAGTTATTGTTGAATTATGAAGTTGGTTGTTAACCTAACATCGACACACTTCTCACATTTGTTATCCGTGCCATATATATATATATATATATATATATATATATATATATATATATATATATATATATATATATATATATATATATATATATATATCCAAAAAAAATTTGTTTCTCGCTGGAGATCCGATTGCGGCGAGGTCTAGGACCATGTCCTGATTTGTGATGATTTATTTTTGATCCGATCCTAATGAGGTTAAAATCGAGGTTAAAATCCCACTACGGATGCCAACAAAGGATACTGCAACGGAACTTTATTACAATAGTGGACCTAAATGACCTTATTTATACAGTAGTGAAAATACAAAAGTAGAAAGTCCTAAAAGATCTAAAAACAAGTTAAATAATAAAATAGACGTAGAAACTACTATTAGCATAGATAGAAATTACTTAAATAGTAACTAAAACTAGATTATTATGAGATCTTCTAGAGGCTTCTTTCAGGGGCAGCCCTAGCTTAGGACAGACCGGACAACGACTCAAGCCCCCAGATGAAAGATGGTACTAACATATATATCTGCAATATAACTAGCATGTATCAGGTGCTTTTTCAACAAAAAAATATTGTGGTCTAGATGTTAAAATTTTAGATTTCTACTTTAGAGGTCTTGTGTTCAAATTTTGATTGCAACATATTTTGTTAATATTTAGATTTTTTACATTATGGATGTGCTCTATTGTGGGCCATTTTGAAAGGTCCGTCTCGAGTCCCCATTAGCTCATGGTCGGCCCTGGATTCTTTAGATCTTCAATTATTTTTAGATCTTCTAAGGGATTCATGAATATTGTATCAGACAACCTTTCCATGACTTATTATTTTATTTATTATAGTTTGTAATTTGGGTGTTTATTGAGAACGGCTCCAAAAATTCCCCAATGTTCCATAAATAGTAATTAACAAGAAAAAAAAAGACCCATGTAGAAGGAGATAACTCCTAAAATAGCAAAATTTGTACTTGTGACTGAAACACAGGCTACTTCATTGTTTTGACTTGAGCTAGTTCTGATCATTTGACATATTTTGCTCAGTCAGAATGAGCATAATGAATCTCGTTTCATCTGGATAGATTTCGAACCTGACAAGTAAAGACATAAGTTGAATACTAGGTGGTGTAGGTTTAACAGTAATTTCAGATGTAAAACCAATATTGTGATGGTCTGTATTTTTGCTCATTTGCCATCCGCATTTTCATGGTTTAAAGTATCAGCCGATACCGATCCAATACGGCCGATACGGATACGGTATGACATGTTCCGATCCGATACCGACCGATATCCGATACTGACCGATACCGACATTGAGGGTCTCTTTTCCAGTCAATTCGACAAAGAAAATTAACGTAAAGACAAATCAGCAAGGGTTTAAAGCATAATAAGGTTGTAAAAGCATGTAAAAGAAGAAAATTAATGTATTATATATAAACCAATCGGTAAGGTTGATTATTATTTCATTTAATTTCAAAATTACTAAGAATAACACTAAAAACTTAAATTATGTCTAAATGTATAAACTATACGTTTTTAAATGTAAAATTTTATTAATAGTTATTTGTTTTCCGATACAAAAAATTCGATACTCCGATCCGAAACCGTCGATACTACCGATATCGCCAATACCAATATCCAAGAATAGTCCGATACCGATTCCGATACTGATACTGTGAACCTTGCGTATTTTGATGTGAAAAGACTAGGATGATACTGACATTAATTTTTTAATCTTCCTTTCTGTAACTTGGGAGAATTATTTTTCTTTTTCTTTCGATGTTCTTGTCATCTTTAAAGATTTATTTTCTTCTCCTCTAGTTGTAGGTAATCTTTCCATGTTGGTGTAATCTTTATGTACTAGATCTTTTAAACCTTTCTTTTCTAGATATCTACCTCTTCCTCTCCCAGATCCAACTCTGAATAAGAAATAATATGCTCATTTCCTCGCTTTGATTCAAGACGAATACCTGGTTTAATTAAGAATCAATCTACATATTTTTGCAGGTGGAATAAGAAGCCGCTGAAAATCGGGAGACGGTAAAGGTACCATTGGTGGGGAGGATGGCAGAAATGACTCGCAGGGGGCCATGTTGGCAACTCATGCCATGATGGGTTTGGAAAGGATCCTCGCTCATCATGAAGCTTAATGCAAATATTGATGTTTCAAGTGGTCTTTCATGTAATATATAAATGGTTTAAATCGTAATCTCTCTTTCCTTCACTTCGAAAGAAAGAAATGTTCAGTTGTAAGTTTTGTGCTTTACATGTATATGCAGTCCCATTGTGTTGTATGCAGTAACTTTCTTGTATGTGGTTCATATAAGCAATATATGCTAGATGATAAGAATAGAAGGTTGTGTCTTGCACCTAGAAACCTTCCACCCCACCCTCCCCCCCCCCCCCTTTTTTTTTTTTCAGCCCGTACGGTTCAGTTAAATCGTGTCTCTCCGTACACGATTTTTAGCCGTCGTCATGTCGTTTCACTCTTCGTGCGGATCTTGTCCGCACTGGATTTTTCATCATCATCCCACACATACGCCTCGCGCATGCACTCCGCGCGCTCCAGAGCCTCGCGGACGGCCGACGTCTTTCGACGTCGGCACTCAATGCCTCGTTTCGTCCACGACGCAGAAGGCCCCCCGACGTCTTCACGACGCCTACGACAGCCGATACCGTCCAGCCACCCGTTCTATGCGCACGCTCTTCTCGACGGCCATAGGGCGCCGCACGACGGCCGTGTGGTCTGCCGTCGTTTATACCCGTGGTAGAATGGTGCCGGTCCTCGACCGTCCGCCGGCGTCCCAGCCGTTGAGTTTTCATGTACGGGACGCCCCATTCTGTCCACCCAGCTCAGATCGTGGCCATTTTTCGTCAGTCCTACGATATTGTGGATGTCCCGCATCGCACAAGTCAGGATCATCATCCCCCCCCCCCCCACTTGAAGGCCCCCCCCCCCCCCCCCCCCCCCCCCCCCCTCTTGAAGGCAAGTAAATTGAAAATGAACTCCGCACAACGAAATCTCACGATTAAATATTTGCGCTACGTGTATATTTTAGCATCAGTATATGCTTGAACAGTTGTTATGTCGGAGATTGCAACATAACTCCATTTTTTTTAGATGAAAGATGGGATTAAGGATCATCTTGGCGATTTTCATCAAGATGAATCTATAATCATATATACATTGAATTTTAGCGGGTATTAATGCAATTACCACTGAAGATACTACTTCCATGTCAAATTTAAGACAAATGGATGAATTTCCAATAATGATAGACCACAAGTCTCTTAGGATCATTGAGCACAGGGTTAGCAAATGCTCCAAAGTTAAGAGGCCTTTGTCGAATATTTTTCAAGTTTAGAGGTATCAACCTTCCAGAAGTAAAAGAACTAGTCAAGTTTTTTGATGATATGTTAAAAGTCAAGTTTAGAGGTATCTATTATTGAGCACCGGGTTAGCAACTAATCCAATGTTAGCGTCCCTCGTCGAATAGTTTTTAATTTTAGAGGCTTCACCCATTCAAAAAAAAATGTACAACTTTTTGATAAGAGTGACAGGATTTGTTAATGCCGGGGCACAATTTTCGATGGAAAACTGAGAAAATAAAACAATTGTAAAAAACGTTTTAAAGCAACACTTCAAAGAAGGTGCGCAACAGAGATCCTAGGAGGATTCTGAGTTACAAAAATCTAAAAAAATTTCGTAACAGCATGTAGCAAACGACGTAGTACTTCTAAAAAGAATACTAAGCGAATTGCTATAGGCAGCAGCAACTTGAATTTCGTAACAGTAGCAAACGACAGTAGTACTTCTAAAAGAAGATACTAAGCGAGTTGCTATAGTCCCGAACATGCTGCAACTGCTCAATCGTGCACAGACACGATCTGAGCCAAAGGGCGCACAGCGCTCGCCATCTGCGCCACTTGTGCAACGCGCCACAGTCGCTCCAGCGCGCACTAGCGCATTGTGCACACTGCGCGCACCCTGCACAACAAGCGCAACTTGCGCCACTAGCGCACATTGTGCCACTTGCGCAACCTGCGCCAACCGCGCGCCAACAGGCGGCGCCCCTGCGCGCAACTGGGTGCGTCACTTGGCCGCGCGATCGGCTGCGCAAGTGGCTCGCGCAACGAGCGCAACTTAAGCGCACTATGCTCTAGCGACGATGCTGACGTGCTAAGTGCAAAGTGCGCCAACAAATGCCACATTACGCCTCATGAGCCCATGAGCCCGAGTCCGAGTCCGAGTCCGAGTCGCTAAGCCCCAATGGGACTTAGCTCCCTGAAAATTAATTTTCCAAGAGCAAAAGCACGAATGCTTTCATTATTGATTTAGCCTTTTTCCCATTGGAAAAATGTCACGCCCGCTCCCGAATATCGGACACGAGTCAGACACGCCCAGCCTTCGTCGTTAGACACGACAAAGTAAGCTGTACCAATCTAGGGAAATCTAACCAGATAATCATGAACAAGTATGAAATCACAGCATCTATAAATGTATCCCAAACCCAGAGTAAAGTACAAGTCTCAGAATTTATTACATTCCAGCAAAATGAAAGATAGAGTCTACTAGTCTCAAATACAAGGTAAAATGTAAAGTGCTAATGGTAAAGCTCTAGGCTTCTGCAGCCTCTAAGTCAAGAGGAACTCCAGCTAGCTCTCCTACATCAACTGGCTCTCGGCCATAATATGTGTCGCAAAGGGCCTCCAATTCACCTGCAACATATCCTATTCAGGAGCGGAGCAAAGTACAGTTCTAGGTAATGAAACATGAACATGACATGAACTGAGTACAGGAGTACAGGAAAATAAAATACATGAATGAACATGAAAGTATAGGAAAGTAGTACAGAAAATAAGTACAGAAACTGTAGTACATGAGTGTAAAGTACAGGAACATGTAAAGTACAGGAATAGTACAGGAACTGTGCTACATGAGTGTAAAGTACAGAAACATGTAAAGTATAGGAAATATAATGTACAGGAATAAAACTATAATCCTGAAGTACCAGACATGATAAGTGCACAATATCGAAATACATCTAGTCCATGTGACCGGCTGGGGTGAGAACATGCACAGGAGTACTTGAATATGGTACGACTTAGGGCCCGCGTGAACGATACGAGGCCTAAGCTAGGCACATGAGTATAGTAACCGGGATTGGTCACGTGGCTAGTGTATTTTCCCACCCGACACTAATAAGTACAAGACAAGAGTACAGGAGTACATGATATCGTGCCATGACGTGTCACAGAAAGAGTACAAGATGTAATGCACAAAACCGTAGAAAAGTACTTGCCTGGCTCCGGGAAAGTACTGGTAATCAAGGAAGTTGGATATCCTCCTGGTTTATTGAGTACAAGTTGGTTAAAAACTAAACAAACTCTAACTTGGTATTTTGAAGTTCTAACATGTCTAACTACAAGCTATTTATAGATATGATATTTGTTCAGCTCATGACATTTAGTCCTGAACTGGACTGATCTAATCAGTCCAGAAAATGATATTCCTGAGTACACCCAAACAACTGGTGACTGTCAAGTTGTTGACAGTTCAATAAGGATGCCTGAAGTCCAGGTCAGTGACTGGTAGTGACTAAATCAGCCATGTCTCTCTCCTATTGCAATTACCCAACATCCAAAATGAGTTGCATCTACTACACTGTACAGCTAACATTCACCCTCTGTTTTCAGAAATTTCCCACTGTTCAGTTTTCTCCCCAGGCTGATGCATATCAGTCCCTTCAAGCTATTCCTAAAATGGGTTACTGACTTGATCTTAGAGTTGTCACTACTCATGAATGGATATACATATACATTGTTCCCAAATCCTCAGCTCAGTTTAAAGATTGAACTATCAACCCTTCTAGTTAACTGACAGTCACAAAATTGTATCCTGCCCTTAGATAACTCTGAAATTCATTACAGGTTAGGTGTTCCTGCAAGGTAATAGCAGTAGTTATAAGGTGCAGCCATACTTGAATATAATTTCAGAGACAAAGATTTGTATTACAACTACTACAAAATTGCCCCCATTTTGCAACATTTTTTGTGTAACGGTTATATGGGTGTTGCTGGAACTATTATTTGCAACAATCTCATAACGGTTCTACAAACCGTTACCAAATTAAAGCTATTTACAACAGTTAGAAGTGAATCGTTGCCTCATAAACTTTTACAACGGTTTGGCGACGATTTAGTTTGGCGACGATTTTATAAAAATGTTGTCAGAGTGAGCTGAAAGGGCAACGGTTATCCAAGGGTTTTACATAACAGTTACAAATGTGTTATTATTTGCATCAATTAGTTTAAGCCTTATAAAAAGGCTTACTATTAGCAACATTTGAACAATGTTTTTTGTAAATTGTTGCGGTTGGCCTTATTATCAATAATGATTGTGCAACCTTTTTTAACTATTTGCAATTTTTTGTAAAATGACAACATTAGTGATAACCATTGTCGAAATAACAATCAATCGTTTCAACCTATTGATCTCGCACTAGTTTGTCTATATTAACTGTTGCAAATTCAAAATCCAATTTTAATTTATTAATATATATTTTTATAGGAAGATTTGATCAAATTGTATCTCGGTTTCACTTAAAGGCTGGAATTGGACCCCACATGGTCATTGTTTTTGTATATATGTAGCTCGGTAGGTAATCTGTGGAGAAGGGGGGGGATGGCCCTCTCTCTCGATCTCATAGCATTTGGTCTGCTCGTATATATATGTTATAATTTAGGTTTTTTGTTCTATAAAAATTATGATAGTTATTGTGTGATTTATATCATAGAGCAGTTATTCTAAAACTATTTGAATTAAAATGAACTTAAATAATATTTATGCGAGAAAAAAAATTACCTATATCACAAAAACTACTTTCTTCCTGATTCTACTAGAAAATAGAGCATGGCATGTCATACACAAGAAAATCTTAGAAGGAAAAAAATTACTTTGTACATAAAATTATGTTAAAATCAAATTATCCATATAACAACAAATTGTTATGTCGTAATTAATTACAAAACTATAATATAAAATCCCATATTTTATGAAAAAATCGTATATAGTGCGCTCGATTTTGTTCTAATTTATTCGATTTTTTGAAGATTAAACCATAACCGAACCAAACTGGTCGGTTATTAATAAAATCCAGTCGAAACAATCTTATCAGACCATCAGTTCGGTTTGGTCAGGGTCAGTTTAGTCGGTTCATCCAATTCTGCACACCTTACTTCACGTGCGTTGTACGTATAAAAAAATGTATGTTATTATTAAAAGATTAAATAAAAATTTAAATTATATTAAAATATTTTAATATAATTTGAATATATTTAAATAATTGTTTGTTAATTTTTTTTAAATTTTGGATGTGTGTTTAATTAGATAATACTATACAGTTGGTCTAAATATAAATTAAATTTAGAATTTGAATATATTTTTAAGATTTGTTATTTGTTCAAGTGGTTTTTAGTTTTTTGATAAAAATATATTAATTTAATAGTTAAATTTTTTATACGTTAATACATATAAATATAATACATATAAAGATTTTTTATACGTTAATAGTTTTTTTTAATACATACGACTTAGATGGCAACCTGTCTAAATATATCAAATATATCTATATAATCAAAAATATATATAAATACATATCAAATATCTAGTTATATCAATATATATATATATATATATATATATATAATATATATATATATATATATATATATATATATAATATATATATATAGTCCCGGGGCTCGATCAAAGATGAAAAATAGATGCAATCGAGATCTGAGATGTCCCACAAAACTTTGCAGTGATCAAACTCAAGATCTACGACGGTTCAAAATATCAAATAGCCAAATTACAATCTGAAGGAGGGAAAAGAGAAGAGAAGATCTCTCGTTCTTCCTTGCAAACGTGTTGCAATTGGGACAGAACGAGTTACAATAAAACTGGAGAGAGATGAGAAGAAGAACAATGCTGGGGTGTCAAAACACCGTTGCTCAAAGCAAGATTCGCCCCACACGATCTGCTTTCAGGAACCAGCAAGTTGAAGAACTTGTGGAACGCTCGAAGTCACCTCTGTTCAGACTCCTCGGATGGACTTGCAATGGCGGCAGCAACTCTCTCTCTCTTTCTCCTTTTCTGACTTATAATTTTCGTAGTAGTCACAAAAGAGGCCAGAAGAGAGTATTTATAGAGAGAGGTGGAAACCCTAACTGCCTCTTCAGTTATGGAAAGATTGAATCAAATCCCAAAAGATAACAATGAGATTTAATTCAAATCCCACGAAATTAATTCAAATCCCACAAAGATAGGATCTGAATTAATTCAAATCCCACAAAGATAGGATCTGATTTAATCGTATTGATTCAGCTTTTCCATAACTGATTTGTAATCTGCACAGTCAGCGGATCCCTCCATACGGCAGCAGCAGCAGCCTGGCCGCATGAGCCTACTGGCTGCATGGACCGCATGAGCCGCATGGACCGTATGGACCGCATGTGCCGCATGTGCCGCATGAGCCGTATGAGCCGCATGAGCCGCATGGGACCGCATGGACCGCAGAGCCGCATGGACCGCATGAGGCCGCATGAGGCGCATATGAGCCGCATGCCGCATAAGACCGCATGGCCGCATATGAGCCGCATAAAGACCGCATGACTGTGACGTGCTAAGTGCAAAGTGCGCCAACAAAATGCCACATTACGCCTCATGAGCCCATGAGCCCGAGTTCGAGTCCGAATCGAGTCGCTAAGCCCCGTTGGGGCTTAGCTCCAAGTGGAATTAATCCAAGAGAATGACAAAAGCATTAATGCTTAATCCTTGGAGCCTTATTCTTACCTCATAGTAAAATCACCCACATGGTTCCCTCCTTAGGGTCACCACCCATGTGCATCTCTAACAACACAACCAAGTATATATGTTGAGATAACTCATGGTGCATTTCCGATGTGGGACTATATTTTACAAGGCATGTTGAGAGCAAGCTCTCTCATGTAAAGAAAGCACCAACAATCCCCACATATCACAACATATATATGTGTCCAGGATTGAGCGTCCCCACAGTAACTGTCCATTTTGTATTAGGATAGATGTCGCTGACGACTTGAATCTTCCCGCAGGGGTTAAATAACAATGTGATACAAGAATGGACTACGCCTTGAATTCTGCACCACAATTGTAGTTCTTCCCACTCACAAAGTGTAGTTACGTGTGTTTCTGGCTGCACATTAAAGGCCCTGTGCCAGCCTGGTTTCAGTGTATAATTTTGGGCGTCTACAAGTTTACCCTCAAGAGACGGCCTGATATCTCTTTTCATACATATAGGTGAGTTCTTTATTAAAGAGATATGGCATGAAGCCTTGCGCTTCCTTGTGGTGCTACGCCGCTATGACATGGCCTGAAGCGAGGCATTACCCCTACCTGGGAACCTCATCGTAGTGTCATACTACTGTAGCATGAGGTCACAAGCCTTTTGTAGTGCCAAACTACCCAGCATGAAGCCTAAGGCTTCCTTGCGGTGTTACGCCGCAACGACAGGGCTTGCAATGCCGAGGCTTTACCCCTACCTGGGTACCTCATCGTGGTGTCGTGCCACTTAACATGGGCCATCCTCCCCTTTGTAGTGCTGTCTACAACTCTTTAATTACGTCATACAGCATTAGGCTACCTACCTATTTGCGGTGCTACGCCGCTGTGACTTGGCTTGCAAAGCCGAGGCATTACCCCTACCTGGGAACCTCATGGTGGAGTCACCCACTGTAGCAGGAGATTCAATCCTTGTAGTGGCTCTACCGTGCTTCCTGTAAAGCACCAGGCATTCACTCTGCTGAGAACCATTAAGGCGTTTAAGCCAACCTTCCACAGGATCTGTTTTTTCTGCAGAAAAATACATAGTAGACAACAGTGGTTATGGGTCTGTATCCCTTCCATGTTCCAGAGAACAAGTACCCACTGTTACTGATAGTTTCCCAGTCAGTGATCCTCTTTGAACCAAAAGTTAGATGCCTAGTAGATTTCTCTTTGAACTAATAGCAAAAACTTTATGGTAGGATTACAAAGACACACATGAGAATGCCTCAAGCCTATTTACAAGCTGTGTCATCGACCAACTGGCGCTTGAGGCCCTTTGTGAAGGATCTGCCAGGTTCTCCTGACTCCGAACATCAACCACTGTAATTACACCTCTTTTGATAAGATCGTGTACTGCCTGTGCTTCAAACCGCACGTCCTCTTCTTCCCGTTGAAGAGGTCATTTGATGCACCGCCGCAGTCGCCTGGTTGTCACAGTATATCGGTATCGCCGGTATCTGAGTCCCAACCACTGGAAGATCATACATGAGCTCCGAAGCCATTCTGCTTCATCTGCTGCAGTTTCAAGTGCATAGAATTCAGATTCCATGGAGGAACGAGAGATATAGTCTGCTTCTTGACTTCCACGATATAGCAGCTCCACCCAAGAAAAGACATATCCACCTGTGGATCTCTCGCTTTCCACCTCTGAACACAGCTAGCATCACTGAAGCCTTCCACTACTGTCGGATACCCGTTGTAGTGCAGTGCATATGTCTGAGTTTTCTTGAGATATCTCATCACCCGCTTCACAGCTTTCCAGTGCTCAACCCCTGGGTTGCTTGTGAACCGACTCAGCATTCCCACGGCGAAAGCTATGTCAGGCTTATGGCAGTGGTTGCGCACATCAAGCTTCTGATAACGCTAGAATACTCCAGCTGTCTGACGCTTTCCCTTGAATTTGGCTTCAGCTTCTGATCACACCTGTATGGTGTATCGATCCCTGGAAGATCTTATACCCATAGCGTGTGAGTATTTCTCAAGTAGTGAGATTGTGACAGCGCTACTCCAGTGTCTGTCCGGATGATCTTTATGCCCAAGATGACATCTGCATCCCCCAAGTCCTTCATACTGAACTTGGTTGAGAGGAACTTCTTTGTCTCTGTGACACAGCTTATATCCGTACCTAGGATTAGCATGTCGTCCACGTACAGACAAACGATGACTCCTCTTCCATCAGCGAACTTTGTGTAAACACATTTGTCCGTCTCGCTGATCTGTAGCCGTTTGACCTAATAACTTTGTCAAACTTCTCATGCCACATCTTGGGAGCTTGTTTCAAACCATACAATGATTTCACCAACTTGCAGACTTTGTCTTCAAGACCTTTGACGATAAATCCATCTGGCTGTTGCATGTAAATCTCTTCGGTCAGCTCTCCATTCAGGAATGCAGTCTTTACATCCATCTGATGTATCACCAACTTATGTATAGCTGCAGAGCGATTAACATCCTGATGGTGGTCATCCGGACTACTGGAGCATATGTGTCAAAGTAGTTATCCCCTGTTTCTAAGAAAATCCCTTGGCTACCAGCCTGGCCTTGAACTTGTCAATAGTTCCATCTGCCTTCATCTTCTTTGAAGATCCATTTACATCCGATGGGCTTTTCTCCTTCAGGTAGATCTACCAACACCCATGTGTTATTGGAGGTGATAGAGTCAAACTCGTCATTCACTGCCTCCTTTCAGAAGATAGCATCTCTGGTCTTCATCGCCTCATCATAGGTAAGCGGATCTGCTTCCACATGATAGTGACGAAGTCATCTCCGAAGTCTTTCGGTCTCTCGCTCGCTTAGCTGACGGCTCTGCGAGTTCTGGTACAAGAGTTGTTTCATCAACAACAGCTTCTTCTTGGACTACTGGCTCATATGAGATTTCAGTCTCATTTGCACCTACATCATTTTCTGGAATGTCCGAAGAACAATGTTTTTGTCTTTTGCAAACTTGTCTTCAAAGTATTCAGCATCGCGAGATTCGATGATATGATTTGACTCAATATCAAGAAATCTCCAAGCATCACTCTTCTCGGCATACCCCAAGAAGATCGCCTTCGTAGTCGTTGTCCCTAGCTTCTGAATCTTCAGACTGGGAGTTTCACATACGCCAGACACCCCCACACTCGAATGACATTCAAGTTTGGTCTGACTTTGAACCAGAGTTCATGAGGAGTTACGTCCGAAGTTGCATGTGGCACTCTATTTAGAATAAAAGTGGCCGTCAATGCAGCTTCTCCCCAGTAGCATTTAGGAAGACCCGCGGTTAGCAGCATAGAGTTCATCATTCTGTCAACGTTCTGTTCTTCCTCTCCGCTACTCCGTTGGATTGAGGAGAATATGGAGCAGTAGTCTCGCATATGATTCTATGTTCTTTACAAACGATACAATTATGAGACCTGTACTCCCCACCTCGATCACTTCTTAACCTCTTGAGTTGTTATCCAGTCTGCCGTTCAGCTTCGGCCCTGAACTCTCTGAACTTCTCGAAGGCTTCGTCTTTAGACTTGAGCAAGTAGACGAATGCGTATTTTGAGAAGTCGTCGATGAAGGTTATAAAATACTTCATCCCGGCCTTCGTGGAGAAATGTTTGAAGTCACAGATATCGGAGTGCACCAACTCCAGAAGATCTGTGCTTCGATTGATCTGATGAAAGGGTTTCCTTGTGATCTTCGTCTGAGCACACACCTCACACTTCTCCACCTTACCCCACATTTGGAGATAAGTCCTAGACTAGACATTTGTTAATTCTTTTACAATGAGCATGTCCTAGTCTATTATGCCACAACTCAAGAGATAATCAAAAAATGCAACTGCATTAATGTCTTCAAACTGGTTAACAAGCTGAATTTTAAACATGCCTTCGGTTTGATAAGCCTTTCCGAAGTATGTTCCTTTCTTGGACATCACCATCTGACCAGCTTGATGTCTATCCTCAAGCCTGCGTTGCAGAGCAGGCTCCCAGAGATCAGGTTCTTGGCAATCGCCGGAACATGCTTCACACCTTGAAGCGTCAGAGTGTTCCCAGAAGTGAGTTTCAGTTCCACGGTCCCGATCTCCAGAACTTCAGCTTGGGCCTGGTTCGCCATGACAACCTTCTCAGATATCGGCTGGTACGTGACGAACCATTCCTTGCCTGAACAGATATGGCAAGTCGCTCCAGTGTCTATCCACCAGTCAGAGTCAACCCCACAGTTGTGACCTGTCCGATCATAGCAACAACGTTAGAAACCAATGAAACCTTATTAGGCTCACCTTTCTCTGATTGTTTAGGCTTAGATCTGCATTCACTCTTGTAGTGGCCTTTCTTGCCACAATTGTAACAAGTCACGTGGGACTTAGTCTTCTGTTGCTTGAAAGAAGGACCCTTCACTTTTAGATTAGCGAAGTCCTTCTTCTGGGATGAGAAGCCGCCTGCTTCCCTGGAATCTCTCGTCTGTACAAGATTGGCTTTAGCCAACTGTTTGGACAGAGTGTCCACCTTTGTTGAGAACGCATCTCGTCCTCAACATGGATCTCTTGAAGTAGATCTCCCAAGCTAATGTCTAGCTTCTTTTGTGCATCCTTGCATAGAAGGTACTCCATCCAGCAGGAAGTTTTGAGACGATTCCTCGACGACAAACTTGTCGAAAAGGGGCATCTCTTCGTCTTCCAGTTTCTGACGCAGCTTCAGAAATTCTTTCACCTGGGCAGCATGGACTTTTCGTCCTCAAGAGCAATTTGTGATATTTTTCAACCACAAACATTTGCTCCTGTTCTTATCTTCTTCATACAGATTTTCCACAGACTCCCATATGTCTCTGGCAAGTTCCTTCTTTGAGTAGGATTCTGCCAGGGAGTCCTCCATAGCATTCAGGATGAGAAGCCTGCAGATGCTATTTCCCTTCTCTACTTGGCCTGGAGTTTGATAGCCGTGTTGATGGCGGCAGTAGATCCAGTGTCTGGAACAGGGTTCTTCCTCCAACAGAACATGATCAACGTCTTTCAGTTGAAGAGTTAGATACACCTTTCTCTTCCAGACTTGATGTAGGCCTCAAAAATGAAGTCACGCTGAGTTGATCAGAAACAAGTCACGCAGAGTGATCCGAGAAGCAGCCAAAAAGATACGCTAAGTTCTGCCTGTCCATCTCCTTTAGAAATCACGCAGAGACAGCTCAGCCATACGTCAGAATCATAATGACTGCAACACAGCAGTCGAGAAACTTCTCCTCGTATGCCACGTATTACAGAACTCGAGAGATCATCGCCGTCTTTTGCGTGATTTTCGAAATCTTCCTTAGCAAGACTCACTCTTCACCAAGATGCGTGACTTTGGGTCTTATCTTCATTTAATGCGCTGACAATATAATCAATGTCAGAGATTTTGTGTCAGACGAAGCGTGCCAAATCAAGACAGCTGGCGGTTTACGTGGATCTGAACATTCTCTTCCTCAAGTTGCGGGATTTTTGAGTTATTCTTCTCAAAGCCTGCGTGAATTCTGAAGTATTCTTCTCAAAGCTTGCGTAGATTTCGCCTTCAACGAGTCTGCGTCAACGAAACTGCGTTGGATTTTTGCCTTCAGCAAGACAGCGTAGATTTCATTTCAACTGGAGTACGTGGCAGCCATGCCACCGATCTCTCTCTCGCGTGCCCAGTAACTTGCACACGACCCATGCACTAATGCCAGTGTCCAACAGTTATGGGCCACGTCCAGTAACTACTCACTAACCCTGCGTGTATTAGAGTCTGCGTGACTTTTCAAATGTACCAGTGTGAGGTAGTTATCTTTTCAGTTACTGTTTTGACTCTATAGAGTTTTTTTATTCATTGTACAGATACATTGATATCTACTGTCAAAATTTTGAGAGCTTTTCTTCTTCGCATAGTCCAAGGGATAAAGCGATCGTCTTCTAGATCGGATTCCTACAGTTGTAATTTTTCCCAGAAACACAACAAATAAAGAGAATTCTGTTATGGAAAACAAATTGGCGACTCTGCTGGGGAAAACCATCTCCTCTTCTGAGATGGTAACAACTCAATGCGATACTTCGTCAATCGGCTCGACGAAGAAGGGATGACGATCAAATTCGAACTCGTCTATGAAGAAATGCAGCAGGCTAAGGGTGGCAAGCCCATTCCAGCCTCCATCATCACTGCCAAGTCGAAGGGACACTCTGTCTATGTCCCTAAGAATCAGTTGGCAGTCAATGGTGAAGTCTCTGCCACAGTGTCTACTCCTAACACTGGCAAGAACTCCACTGCAAGCACGCACACTCTTGTGCGCTCGAAGATGACAGTAACTAAAAGTCACGTTGACAGTAGGCTCCTTAGCCGAATCTGTTCTAGCGTGCAAATTCAATTCTAAAGTCACGCTGACAGTACTGGCTCCTTAGCCGAATCTGTTCCAGTGTGCAAATTCAACTCTAAAAGTCACGCTGATAGTACTGGCTCCTTAGCCAAATCTATTCCAGTGTGCAATCCCACATTCAAAAGTCACGCTGACAGTACTGGCTCCTTAGCCAAATCTGTTCCAGCGTGTAATTCTAAATCAAAAGTCACGCTAACAGCTCTGGTTCTTTAACCAAGTCTGTTTCAGCGTGTATTTCATCAGAGAAGAATAACTCCTTAGTTATCTCTTCTTCTTCACCGAGTTCTACTAGAACTGGGGGTGGTCTTCCACACAAAGTCCTTTCGAAAAGGAATAACTCTTTAGTTGTTTCTTCTGCTCCTGTAGTTTTACTCCAGGAATAGCTTTGACTGATACTTTTGTTAGTCAAAGGAAAGGAGATGGTCTTTTGACTACTCTTCCTTCTGGACATTCTATGTCTCAACATCTGAATGAGTCTAAGAAGAAACATTCCTTAATGTCTTCTTCTTTGATTTCTTCAAATTGGGCACAGAATCTGTCTATTAAAGAGGGTCTGTTACCAACTCCTAATCAAGGGAGTGGTTTAACTCTTCCTTCTCTGCAAATATCCAGATCAATGGAAGGAAAACTCCATGTTTCCAAAATTAATATGTTACCTTCCACTGATTTAAGAACAAAACTCAGCACTTCTGGTGTTAAGAAACCATACCAATTGGATATGAAGATAAAAGATCCAGATGCAGAGTATGCAAGAAATTATGTGGCTCACATTAATCACTCTTTGTATAATCAAGAGCCATCAAGACCCAAGAACAGGAAGTATATTCCTCAATCTTCACAAACAGATTTACGGGAATATCTTCAACAGAAGAGAAGGAGTAATTCTATATCAAAGGAACATGCTGAATGTGACTTCTATCCAAGAGTCATAATTCAGTGCAGATGTGAATCAACAGTTCAAGACCATGGTGATCGTGAATGTGACTTCCAGCCAAGAGTCACAATGTAATACAGATGTCAAAATAAACGACAGTCTGTCTTTAATAGGATTCAGTATGAACCTATGCCTGATGAAGATGAGCCTTTGTTTGCCTCTGTCAACATGACTTCTCGGGACACCGGGGGTAGAGTTGATAGTCCAGATGGAGTATATAAAAACACCAGAGCAAGAGTCCTGGCTTCTAGTCAAAGAAATTTAATCCCTGAAATTGATTCTGAATTTCTTGGAGAATCTAACTTCCCACCTCTTCCTACTGGGGGTAATTCTCCTATAGTTGACTTTGATACACGAAGCAATGATTCAGAGCATACAACATCTACTAGTTCATCAATAATCCCTCATACAGTCACGACTTACATGGTTGATGGGAATACTGATGAACCTTCTTCTTCCCTGACTCCTCAAGATCAAAGAATTGCTTCTTTGGCACAACAAATGAAGTCTATGACTGACACAATGAAGTCAATGTATGAACTCATGACAGCTCAGTTGCAAAATCGACAGACTGTATCAGATGCCATACCAGTTGATACTGATATAAGTCCAGTACAAGTTCCTCCAGCAGTACAATCCAATACTCCTGGACCTGCTCAACCAAATCCTAGTCTCTCTGGAGCTGGGGGTAGTGCTTACAATGCTGTTCCTCCTCCCAACTATTCTCTACAAGCCACAACTCCACAATCTTTGGGAGTTGTCTCTGAAGAATTAAAAAATCTCAAAACTCAATTTGAGGCATTCAAACAGAAGGATGGTTTACAAAGGTTAGGCATCAAGCAGCCTTATCCGATAGAATGGAAGCAAGTATCATATCCTCCTAAATACAAGCCTCCTACTATCTCATTCTATGATGGAACCACTTCTCCAAGTCAGTTTATCAATCACTTTGAAGTGATGACTGATCAACTACAACCAAGTGATGCCCTCCTTACTCGGGTATTTATTGGATGTCTCAAGGGAACGACTTATGAATGGTATAGAAGTCTCCCAGATGGGAGTATTACCTCATTTGCTGGTTTCAAACAGATGTTTCTTAAAAAGTTCTATGAAGGGCTTAATGACATGACTATGTCTGCTCTTATTAGAATCAAGCAGAAAAATAATGAATCTACAGAGGAATACATTGAACGGTTTCGAAGAGAAGCTTTGAAGATGCCTCTTGGAACTCCTGATGCTGTCACCATTGACACGTGCAAATCAAACTTGTTGCCAATCATCAGTATGTGGACAGGGTCCACTCAATTTCAAGATTGGCCTTCCTTCATAGTCAGTACTAAAGCTGCAGAAATCAGTGCTGAAACCTTCAAAGGTTTAGGAGTGCAGATGACTCCTAAAGAAACAGGACAAGGTGCTAACAATAAAAATAATGCTCGCAAAGGAAAAGAAACTCTTGAAGTTAATCTTCAGAGCAAAGATGCATCAAATGTTCAAACTCCTGCCTCTACAACTCAACAATCAAGAACACCTCGCCCCAGAGAAGAATACTCTTTTGATGACGACGATGTCCTTGGTATCTTTGAATGTCTGCTGAAAGGTAATAAAATACAATTACCAGAGATCAAGAAACCTGATGAAGCTGGTAAGACAGATCATCCTAAATACTGTCCATATCACAGAATGCTGGGTCATACAATTCGTACATGTTATGTATTGAAAGGAAAGATCCAAGAAATGATTAAATCTGGAGCTATCTCTCTCACTCCAAAAGAGAAGACCGTCACCTCCAACGTCGTCTCTATGCAATTTGGAAATTTTCCTCCTCAACTCTTTGAAAGTGGGATTGTTCCTATTCCCAAGGCAACTCTTGACATAGTGAATCTTCTTCCTCCACAGTCTGAAGGATTAGTGCCAATCACTTTGGAAACAGGGGAAATCATGTGGATCCACCCTGATCTAGTGGCAGATTTTGAATCGCCTTCTCCTCAAAAGATTTCTTCTCAAAAATCCAAGAAGGCTGGAAAGATCAAGTCATGTCATATGACTTCTCTTGGGTCTACCTCTGATACAGAGCCAAAAGACAAAGAAGAAGCACTTGTTAGTGCTACTCGAACGGGGAAACCTTACCTAAAGGATTATTCTAAAAATCCTGAAAACCCTACTGATATCCCTTCAGATGCTAAAGATGCTCCTAATGTTCCTCCCGAAGAAGAACCATCTACTGAACCTGTTCCTCCCAAGCCTACGGCTCTGGAGAAAGGCAAACAACAGGCTCGGTTTGATAAGCCAATCAAGAAGTCTTCTCCTCTTGGACTTCAGAACCCTTACAACTTCGATATTTTGGCTCAGCTTGCTAATACTCCCGCTAGAATGTCCCTTTTTGAACTTCTACGTCTTTCCAAAGAGACTCGGGAGACGTTAAGTGTAGCGCTTCTACAAGCTGACTCTTGTCTTGCACAATTGAAGAAGCCGGATACGGAACCTGCCACTTGCTTACATTGCAACAGTGTACTGGAGATTATCCCAAATATCACCTTTACACAAGACGACATGTTACTGGAGGATAATCGACATGACCGACCTCTCTACTACACTGGTTATATTGATACGATGAAGATAGATCGTATTCTCATTGACCCAGGGTCTGCTATAAGCATAATGCCAAAGAGTTTGTTGGATGAACTAAAAATTCCTCTTCACAAGCTCTCCAAGACGGTTACTACTATCTTGGGATTCAATCAAAGCCGAAGTGAGCCTTGGGAAAGATTCATCTGAAGCTTCAGATAGGTGATTTCAGATCTAAAGTCAATTTCTATGTGATCGAGATCGCGGGATCCTATAATCTTCTTCTGGGGAGGCCCTTTCTTCATGAAAATAATATGGTGCCCTCTGCTCTTCATCAATGTTTTAAATACATTGATAGCAATGGAAGAGAACAAAAGAAGTTGCTGATATAAATCCCTTCCATGGGGTTGAAGCTTATTTCAATGATTCCCGAATGTACAAAGAAGAGTATACAAGGATCATACAAGCTATGGAGAAAGAAGATGCACAAAGTGAGACTTTAATAATCCCTGTTAAATGTCGAACTACTCAGCAACAATCTCCTAAACCCTCTGGAGAAGATTCTTTCATCATTCCAGTGAGTGGACGGATCTCTCCGTTACCTCAGTCATCTACTCAGAATACACTGATCATTCCTGTCAGTGGGCGTACTACAGTTCCTGTACCTTCACAAGATACTCTGCTAATTCCAGTTGGAGGGCGGACTACTCTTCCTACTCAAACTTCAAGGGAGCTCACCTCTTCTGAGCCATTTGTTATCGATCTTAATCGAAACAAAGCTTCTTCTTCTTCTCCCCCTTTAGTCATTGACTTGGCTAAAATCTCTAAGGCTCAGCCTTCTTCCAATGTAAATATTGCTGCTTTTACATTTAATGAAAAGTCTCCACCTTTGCAGTACGTTGATGTGTGTAATTATGTTCATAGTTATTTACATCTGTTAGATGACTTGAACACAATAACCATAGGAGTTGTACAGACTGTTCATACAGATGTATCTCTAGAACCTGTACAATCTTCATACTTTCTAGTTCCCAGCAGAAAGCCAGGAGACATTCCAATATTCTTCTACAAAGGGCCTCAAAATCCTTCTGATCTTAAAGATGATGACAAAAATGATGATACTGGAAGATTACAACTACGTCGTTATAGTCAGCAATCTAGAGACATCATCAAAAATATGGGCTATGACTTCAGGACTGGCCTTAATAATGGAAAAGGAAGAAAAATGCCTGCCCGGATTCCTCCTTTGAAATATGGAAGGACGAAATACGGATTGGGTTATACTGCTCCTACTCCTTTCATCAACATTATCCATGAAGATCTTGAGTCTGACGAAGATAAGAGATCTGATTCTTCTAGTACCACTTCTTGGGATTCCGATACGAGTATCGGTGACTTCTATTGCAACCTTCTGTCTTCTAATATGGTTTCCATTGACCATTCTGAAGAAAGTGATGAAGACGAAGAAGAGTTTGAAATCTCACCTGAATCAGAACAGTGGGCCCAAAGATTAGATAATCAATGGGAGTTCCGTTTCGAGCAAAAAGAACCTCCGACTGAAGATAAACTTGTTCAAATAGATGTTGGTGAAGAGGGGTCTCCCAAACCAATATTCATCAGTAAAAGTCTTTCAGAAACTGATAAGAAAGACATGATCAAACTCATTCGTGATTACATCGATGTCTTTGCTTGGAGTTATGAAGATATGCCAGGGCTTGATCCTCAAATTGCAACTCACAAGCTCAACATCTTGCCGAATGCTAAACCGGTCAAACAACAACAGCGACGATTTCGTCCGGACATCATGGATGCAATTGAAGCTGAAGTCAATAAACTCATTACCTCTGGGTTTATTAGAGAGGAACAACATCCCGATTGGGTGGCTAATATTGTTCCCGTTCTTAAAAAGACTGGCAAGATCAGAGTATGCATAGACTTTCGCGATCTCAATGCGGCATGTCCTAAAGACGAATTCCCTCTACCAATCACTGATGTCATGGTTGATAATACCTGTGGATTTGAACGAATGTCATTCATGGACGGGTATTCTGGGTATAATCAGATCAAAATGTTCCCAGAAGACGAGAAGCACACTTCTTTCAGAACGCCGATTGGTACATACTGTTATACAGTTATGCCATTCGATCTCAAGAATGCAGGAGCAACTTATCAACGAGCTATGAGCACTATATTCCGTGAACATTTGCGGAAAATAGTCGAATGCTATGTTGATGATATTGCAGTCAAAAGTCGACAAAAGGAGGATAATATCCAAGATTTGAAGACTATATTTGATCTAATGCGTAAGCATCAATTAAAGATGAACCCTACTAAGTCCTTCTTAGGCGTCTCTAGTGGTAAATTTCTCGGCTTCGTCATTACCTCTAAGGGTATACACGTGGATCCCGAGAAGATCAAAGCCATCCAAGAGATGCGTCCTCCACGCACCTTAAAAGAGCTACGAGGATTTCAAGGAAGAATCGCTTATATCAGGAGATTTATCTCTAATTTATCAGGACGCTGCAGACCATTCAACAAACTTATGAAGAAAGGTGTCTCTTTTGTTTGGAATGATGAATGTCAGAAAGCATTCGATGATATAAAATAATATCTGATGAGCCCTCCATTATTGGTACCTCCCGTCTCAGGAATACCGTTCCTCCTCTATACTCGAGCAATGAGTCATTCATTGGGTACATTACTCGCTCAAAAGAATCAAAATGGCCATGAACAGGCCATTTATTATCTCAGCCGCACTATGACCGGAGCTGAACCTCGATATTCACCGGTTGAAAAAGAATGTCTAGCCTTGATGTTTGCTGTCCAAAAGACACGTCATTATATCATTGGCCAGACTATTCATGTCATCTCCAGGATCAATCCTATACAGATCATGATGAAGAAATCCAGTGTTTTGAATTCTCGATTGGCTAACTGGGGAATCCTACTTGCTCAGTATGATATGCATTATATTCTCCAGAAATCAGTCAAGGGACAAGCTTTAGCTGATTTTCTGGCTGCTCACTCAATTCCAAAAAATTCAAAACTCTATGATGAAATCCCAGATGAAGTCCTAGATTCAAATCAAATTGCTGAAGAAGATCCTATTTGGCGTCTATTCTTTGATGGAGCATCAAGAATTGGTCCTAATGGCGATATTGTTGCTGGAGTTGGAATTGTTCTTGTATCGCCAGAAGGTCTTGCCATCCAAAGAGCTTATTCTCTCGATCAGCCATGTTCAAACAATGTAGCTGAGTACAACGCATTGCTTATTGGTCTTCAACTCGCTAAACATCTGAATATTCAATATTTGGAGGCGTATGGAGACTCTAAAATTATTGTCAATCAGATCAGGGGTACTTATGAAGTTCGCCATCAAGATCTGGTTCCTTATCATAGAGTGGCCATATCTATGGCCTCATCATTTAAGGAATTCTTCATTGAACATGTTAGGCGAGCATGTAACACAGAAGCTGATGCCCTTGCTAATCTTGCAGCGGTGCTGGCTATCCCAATCAGACGGCAACAAATGATTGTTGTTCATAGTCGAGAATTATTTCATCTTGAAAATAACCTGACTCTAGGACTTCCAGTTGACATTGAAGAATCAACATCTCATGACGTCAACACAACAAGAGGATTTGGATTTAGTCGTAAATCGATATCATCTTCATCCGATTCCAGCATGGAATTCATCTTCAGTAACTCGACTAAGAATCAGAATACGGATAAAGATTGGAGACTTCCTTTCTTAGATCTTGTATTGTATGATATTCTTCCGGATGATCCGAGTGAGGCAGCATCTATGAGACGACGATCACTCAGATTCTATTACAATCATACAACAAAGACCTTATATCGTCGAGCTTATGATGGTTTACTCCTTCGGTGCATTGCCGGTGATGAAGCCCAACAAGTTATTCGTGAAGCACATGATGGAATTTGTGGAGCGCATCAACCTGGGCTAAAACTTCAAGACCGTATTCGACGGATGGGTTATTATTGGCCAACTATGGTATCAGATGCCATTGAATATGCAAGGAAATACAAAGCTTGCCAAATCCATGCAGATTTTATACATCAACCTTCGGAATTTCTACATCCGACGGCAGCATCATGGCCCTTCGAAGCTTGGGGCATGGACATTGTCGGCCCGATCAATCCTCCGTCATCTAAAGGTCATCGGTTCATTCTCGTAATAACCGATTACTTCTCCAAATGGGCCGAAGCTATTCCTTTATCTGAAATTAAGACGTCTAATGTCATCAGCTTTATTAAGCACCACGTCATCTACAGATTTGGTGTTCCTCGACGCATTGTTCATGATAACGGACCACAGTTCGTCAGCCAGAAATTTACTCGATTCTGTGACGATCACCGGATCAATAATGTTGCTTCTACCGCATATAATCCAGCAGCTAACGGATTGGCAGAAGCTTTCAACAAGACTATCATCAAACTCCTAAAGAAGTTTGTCTCCACTAACAAACGTAATTGGAGTGACAAACTCGGGGAATGCTTGTGGGCTTATCGTACTACAGTCCGTAATGCTACTAAGTGTACACCTTTCTCTCTGGTGTACGGATCTGAGGCTGTTCTCCCATTAGAGATTCAAATTCCTTCTTTAAGGATAGCAATCGCTAATGAACTCACTGCTGAAAATAATGATCGTCTTCGACTTCAAGAATTGGAGGCTCTGAATGAAAAACGGTTATCTGCTCAACAGAATATTGAATTCTATCAAGCTAGAATTTCAAGGGCTTTTAACAAGAAAGTTAGAATTCGAACATTTTAGAAAGGAGAACTTGTGCTTACTGTCAGACGCCCGATGACTATGACACACATGAGTAAGGGCAAGTTTGATGCAAAATGGGAAGGTCCATTCATTGTCAATAAGATCTTTTCTAGTGGGGCTTATCAACTCACTACTCTAGATGGTAAAGCCACTATGATGCCCATCAACGGCAAGTTCTTGAAGAAGTACTACGTCTGATATTTCTATCAAGATTGTCCTCCCATCACTCTCCAGCTGTTTCATTGTTCTTTCCGAAGAATCATTCTGATATCTATTATCCCCAGTGGAGATAGGTATTCTACTTTGTATCGTTTTCTCAACAAATTTGATATCCAGAAAATCATGTCCACATTACCTCTGAATTTTCTATCTCAATATCATATTTATGAAAATGATATTTAGTCTTTCTGATTTCTGAGTCAAAAGATCAATGAATAAAGGCAAAAATATAAAGTGGGAAGGATATATCGTAAACAAAGTTTCCTTAAACGGAGTTTATTTGAGACAAATCCCTCAAAAAAAAGAGTACATCATCATGGAAGATCACTGTGATCCCTTTCATATTTGGGACGAGGACCACATACATAATCAGCAAAAGAATTGAATACATCTTTTCCTGACCGCACCAAGAATTGACAGGCAGCCAGCCTCATTGCTTCTTCTTCTTCGGTTTCTCCTGGTTCGGCCAGGAAGTCCAGGATATCTTTTGGCAGCTTGGGAGTAGACGAGCTTTCGCCCATTTCCTTCTTCCGCGGAGGTGGATGTTCTTTAACACCTTCAGTAGCTTCAAGGGCGACTTCAGCCTTCTTTATGTTCTCTTCAAAAGACATTGTGGATAAAATACGATCCTTCTATTCAAATATATGCTCTATTTATAGGCATATGGTTACAAGGATCGAAGGGACGTATTCTTTCCCGATATTCAGTTCATCCATTCATTTCTCACATTCATCCGACGTTTCACATGTTCATTAATACTTGACGGTTCGTCCGTTCATTTATTACATTCACTCGACAGTTCATCTGTTCATCGTTTCTTAACGGTTCATCCGTTCATAATCTTCTATCAGTTCATAAAGTGGGGATTCGTTATTTATCATGTTTTCATAACCTCTGAATCAATTCCGAATCTGCTTACTCATTTGTCATGTTTTGACCTCTGCATAGAAATCAATCTATTTTCTTTCGAGTTCCTATATATTATCATGTCCATAATACCTCTGATAATATCATATACTCTAAAAACAGAAAAGATGATTTTATTATCTATCATGTCCACAATTCATCCACAAATACAAATCATTGAGCATAGAAGAAGTATCATTTCCATTCCCATTTCACCACAAAAAAGTCTATTACATTTTCTTAGACTTTCCTACAAATCATAATGGAAATCTATTACAAATCTTGGATTTTATTTTACACCACAACGATAACCTAATAGAGATCTATCTTCTTCTTTGGATCTTCTCCGTCGGACCTTCTCCGTCAGGTTCGTTGTTGGTTGCAATTCCTGACTGTCTGGGTCTCAGTCACGACCAGATCAGCAGGAATCAAACTCTGGTCTTCTCTCTCAGACGAGAGGAGAACCACAGAGTATGGCAGCCCGAAGGCGTGTTGCTGCCAATACAGCTCGTGGAGGAACGGCGGCACCTCAAGCAGGTAGGAATGTATCCAGCATTGGGATACGATTCCTAGTTCTGCCGTCAAAGGAACTCTACTACCCAATTTCTCGGTAGTAGAGTTAACTCCACGATCCAACTCTCGTGTATAAAGGCTCTTCCTACCATCTAAGGAAGACCCTTCTATCTCACGAAGAGTTCTGAGTTGTCTGATTTACGCGTCAAAAGTGTATGAGCTCCCTGATGTGGATGTCAGAAGAACATTGTCCACAGCATCCACATCACCAATGCCAGTTCTGAAGAAGGTTTTCAGCCAAAATTCTGCAAGAAACAGTAAAGAAAAATCAGTCAACAGAAACTGGCCAAGCAAAGACAGATGCATTCTGTTCATTTCAGGAAGATGAATTTGTCCTTAGCAAACAAAAAATTCGATGCGTGTATATTGAACTTACCGCTTAGTTTGCTGCTAAGGATTGACAGATCCATGTCTGGTAGCGTGCACAGAGATTTAACATCAGACAACATGGCTTTCCTATTTTCTTCTCATAGAAAATTCATTCTCAGAAGAGAAGAAGAAGAATGGGAAGATGAGTTTGCGTGGAGTTCATCCATCTATTTAAAGGGTCAAGTGCAGGTCTATTCTTGGAAAAGATCCGCATAAATAGCACTCGTAAATTATGGAATGAGTGTCACGTGTACTTCGAGAGACCGTGCAACATTGAAAACAGTCAAAGAGTGCTAATTAATATTCTTCATTAAAAGGCACGCAGATCAAACACAAAACTTGTACTTCATTCTTTAAACAGGCACTGATGGCCTTACAAAAAGACAAAAAAGTGCAACAAAAGCGTAGAAAGTTACGCCCTATTTTCCAGAGCGGCTAAGTTTGATGCCTAACTCCTCTACGCTCTTAACTCCCAGGCGATGCAATAGAGTCTCGAGCATTTCACGCTTCTCCATAAGGCTCCGCCCATCAGAAGAAGACGAGCCATCCAATCCAAAGTAGCTCAAGAGATTCTTGGCTAGCTGCGTGGAGTCGTCCTTGAGCTCGATGACGACAAGTTCGGGTTCTTTGCCCCCAAAAGTGGGGTCACCATGGGAACAAAAGCCCAACTTGCGTGCTTCCTCTTCGGCTGCTTCCTTTGGGGTCATATTTTCGAGAGATGAATGTCAAAGCTGAGAATCTCTTCCTGTTTATATAACAGATCTCGTCGACAGTTCATATTCCACCATAAATTGGACGCAATCAGTCTCGAAGAACGAAGAGTCATTATGATATTTAATAAGTTCATTTGGATGTTTTCAAAGAACTTCGAAGTCTTTTCGACTTCCGAAAAATTTTGGAGCCATCTCAGCGTGACTTTAACTCATTTCATCATCTTTATTTTTCAAAGTATTTCGAAAATATTTTATCATTTTTCGAAAACTTTGAAGGGGGTTTTGTAGGCCTCAAAAATGAAGTCACGCTGAGTTGATCAGAACAAGTCACGCAGAGTGATCCGAGAAGCAGCACAAAAGATACGCTAAGTTTTGCCTGTCCATCTCCTTTAGAAATCACGCAGAGACAGCTCAGCCATACGTCAGAATCATAATGACTGACAACACAGCAGTCGAAAAACGTCTCCTCGTATGCCACGTATGCACAGAACTCGAGAGATCATCGCCGTCTTTTGCGTGATTTTCGAAATCTTCCTTAGCAAGACTCACTCTTCACCAAGATGGCGTGACTTTGGGTCTTATCTTCATTTAATACGGCTGACAATATAATCAATGTCAGAGATTTTGTGTCAGACGAAGCGTGCCAAATCAAGACAGCTGGCGGTTTGCGTGGATTCTGAACCTTCTCCTTCCTCAAGTTTGCGTGGATTTTTGAGTTATTCTTCTCAAAGCCTGCGTGAATTCTGAAGTATTCTTCTTCAAAGCTTGCGTGGATTTCGCCTTCAACGAGTCTGCGTCAACGAAACTGCGTAGATTTTTGCCTTCAGCAAGACAGCGTGGATTTTATTTCAACTGGAGTACGTGGCAACCATGCCACCGATCTCTCTCTCGCGTGCCCAGTAACTTGCACACGACCCATGCACTAATGCCATGTGTCCAACAGTTACGGGCCACGTCCAGTAACTACTCACTAACCCTGCGTGTATTTAGAGTCTGCGTGACTTTTCAAATGCACCAGTGGTGAGGTAGTTATCTTTTCAGTTACTGTTTTGACTCTATAAATAGAGTTTTTTTTTATTCATTGTACAGATACATTGATATCTACTGTCAAAATTTTGAGAGCTTTTCTTCTTCGCATAGTCCAAGGGATAAAGCGATCGTCTTCTAGATCGGATTCCTACAGTTGTAATTTTTCCAGAAACACAACAAATAAAGAGAATTTCTTTATGGAAAACACTTGATAGTGCTCTCCATCGAACTTTTCCAACTTGCAGAAGTCCGATTGGAGGAGCGAAGCATTAATGTTTTCCATCTATACGGATCTTGCTTTGAGATTGTTAGTCCCGGGGCTTGATCAAAGATGAAAAACAGATACAATCGAGATCTGAGATGTCCCACAAAACTTTGCAGTGATCAAACTCAAGATCTACGACGGTTCAAAATATCAAATAGCCAAATTACAATCTGAAGAAGGAAAAAAGAGAAGAGAAGATCTCTCGTTCTTTTTTGCAAACTTGTTGCAATTGGGACAAAACGAGTTACAATAAAACTAGAGAGAGATGAGAAGAAGAACAATGCTGGGGTGTCAAAACACCGTTGCTCAAAGCAAGATTCGCCCCACACGATCTGCTTCCAGGAACCAGCAAGTTAAAGAACTTGTGGAACGCTCGAAGTCACCTCTGTTCAGACTCCTCGGATGGACTTGCAATGGCGGTAGCAACTCTCTCTCTCTTTCTTCTTTTCTAACTTGTAATTTTTGTAGTAGTCACAAAGGAGGCCAGAAGAGAGTATTTATAGAGAGAGGGTGGAAACCCTAACCGCCTCTTCAGTTATGGAAAGATTGAATCAAATCCCAAAAGATAGCAACGAGATTTAATTCAAATCCCACGAAATTAATTCAAATCCCACAAAGATAGGATCTGAATTAATTCAAATCCCACAAAGATAGGATCTGATTTAATCGTATTGATTCAGCCTTTCCATAACTGATTTGTAATCTGCACAGTCAGCGGATCCCTCCATACGGCAGCAGCAGCAGCCTGGCCGCATGAGCCTACTGGCCGTATGGACCGTATGAGCCGCATGGACCGCATGAGCCGCATGGACCGCATGTGCCACATGGACCGCATGAGCCGCATGGACCGCATGGGCCGCTAAGTGCAAAGTGCGCCAACAAAATGCCACATTACGCCTCATGAGCCCATGAGCCCGAGTCCGAGTCCGAGTCCGAGTCCGAGTCGCTAAGCCCCGTTGGGGCTTAGCTCCAAATGGAATTAATCCAAGAGAATGACAAAAGCATTAATGCTTAATCCTTGGAGCCTTATTCTTACCTCCTAGTAAAATCACCCACATGGTTCCCTCCTTAGGGTCACCACCCCATGTGCATCTCTCAACAACACAACCAAGTATATATGTTGAGATAACTCATGGTGCATTTCCGATGTGGGACTATAATTTTACAAGGCATGTTGAGAGCAAGCTCTCTCCATGTAAAGAAAGCACCAACATATATATATATATATATATATATATATATATATATATATATATATATATATAGGTGTTATATATATAGATAGATATTTTGATACATATAAGATATATATATATATATATATATATATATATATATATATATATATATATATATATATATATATATATATATATATATATATATATATATATATCTTATATGTATCAAAATATCTATCTATATATATAACACCTTAAATCTCTCTCTCTCTCTCCTCTCTCTCTCTCTCTCTCTCTTACGTAAAGAAGGGGTCCGGGCGGAAGAGATTTGGGAAAGGCGGGAGAAAAAGAGGGAAAAATAATTGGGATCAACCTATATTATTTTGGTTTTCCCACATTGGAAGGATTTCACATAAGAAAGGGGTCCGGGCGGGAGAGAATTGGGAAGGGGCTGACCTATTCTCAAGGTGCTCTCTAACGGAAGACCTTCGGTTAGATTTTTTTTCTTTCTTTCAATATTTGTCTATTTATTTAGGGCTTATGGTTTTTAGAATTATTTGGAAAAATATTTGAGTTTTCAGAATTTTAACAATATCTGTGTAAAAATTATGAATCCGCAGGTCCTCCGACGAACTCGGCTTGGTCATCCCCGCTACGAAGTTGAGTCACCGCTGTAGACAGTCCTTGCTTCCTTGTAAGTTCTGTCTAAAATTTCAATTTCAGATCGAATTTAAAGTTCTGTTTCAACTTAATAATTTTCGTTTGGAGTTAAATACGTGGGTTTGGAGGTTTGCTTTTGAGTTTTATATGTTTGATAAAATTCCTACATGAAATGATATTTGCTACATTCAGCCCTCGTGATAAGTAAAAAAAAAATCCATTAAGTTTGAATTTAAATTCCATCACTACATTTTTTTTCCATTATTCTATTTTGACACACAAATCTGGACACGGACATGCAATCTAGACGCAGACACATACTTGGATCTGGACAGGGATACGACCTGGATCATGAATATATTTTAGAAAAAAAACAATTTTGAATATCAAAATATATACATATATGAATTTATAACAAACAATTTATATCTTCAACTTTGTGATAATTATACTTCAGTATAAGTTCGAAATACTTGAAAGAAACTTCCATGTATTTAATTTCATTTAATTTCTAAATGTATTTGTAACTTATATTTTGTAACTTTATATATATATTTATATATATATATAATATATATATATATATATATATATATATATATATATATATAATATATATATATATATATATATATATATATATATATATATATATATATATATATATATATATATATATATATATATATCCTTGATACTTTTTGTGCGCAAAAGTTAGAAAAAGGCCCTTTTTAAAAACTTGTCTTGGAAAGTATAAAAAAAAAATCATAACAAAGCAACGAAAAATGCAACTCCATATTGAAAGCCTCTGATTTTGTTGTGTAAAAATTACCGACTCTCAAATTTGCTGATGAAAATGCAACTAAATATTATATAGTTTTCTACTTTGATGTTATTCTATAGTTTCCTACTCTAATTACCTACTCTTAGGTTTGTTGATGAAAGTTACCTACTCTAATGTTATTGTGTAAAAATTGCCTTCGTTGTATCGCTTTTGTCAATGATAAGTTTGTGTCTATAGGGATATGATTAATATCTGTCAATTGGTTGTGAATTTCATTCATCATTAGTGTATTTCCACTGAGATAACTCATAACATTCTATGTTACATAATATTACCAAAAGAATATCTACGAAATAATTGGTTCCAATTTGTAAAATGTAAATATATACGAAAAGTGTGAACTAGACAATGAGACGTGGAATTATCTTTTAGCTTATTTCTTGTAGTTGTGCATTATTATATTTTATTGAACTTTATTAGTCATTTAATTGTACTTTTCTTTCCTTCCACAGTTGTTTAAGTAGATCAAATATGGACAAAAGTTGGATCCATTGTGATAGAACTGGGAGTTTGTATAAAGATGGAGTAATCGAATTTCTTAAATTTGCATTTGATAATGCAGCACAAGGAGGAAAGATTTTGTGCCCTTGTGTAAATTGCAATATTTGTGTTTGGAAAAATCGAGAAGAGGTATATAATCATATGATCATCAAAGGTATTGACCCATCATATTCCAATTGGAATCTTCATGGTGAGAGTTTCACACATTCCAATGTCGATTTCAATGACACGATGGAAGGCATGCCACATTTGCATGACGATATTGAAGGGTTATTATATGATGCCCATCCTTTTATTTTTGAACATCTTAAGGAGGAAGAGAATGCAAATAATGATGAGTACAGAGAAGGAATTGAAACTGATTTAGAGAGATTGTATCAGTTGTTGGAAGACTGTAAACAAGATCTCTATCCTGGAGCCCCAATTAGTAAACTTAGTTTCATTGTCCGGATGTTTCTTGCAAAATGTCTTCATGGTATTACCAATGCTAGTTTTACTGCAATTCTAGAGATTTTAAAATTTACATTTCCACAGTTGAAGTCAATTTCCAAAAGTTTTAATGAGACTCGAAGCCTTATGTGAGGGTTGGGACTTGGCTGCAATAAAATTGATGCTTGTAGAAATGATTGTATGCTATTTTGGAAAGAATATGCAAATACAGATATTTGCCATCATTGTGGTGCTTGTAGGTGGGTCACAAATGAGGACAAAAACTCAAAAAATGTTGATGAAAATCCTACAACACCTAACAATGTTTCATTACCTGCTGGAAAAAGAATTCCAAAAAAGATATTACGTCATTTTCTAGTGACAACAAGACTCCAGCGTCCATTTATGTGTTCAAAAATAGCTGCATCTATGAGGTGGCATGATGAGGGTCATAATAAGGATGATAAGTTAAGACATCCAGCAGATTCAGAAGCTTGGAAGGCTTTAGACTCCGTTGATCCTAGTTTTGCATGCGACACTCGTAATATAAGGCTTGGTTTATCCAGTGACGGTTTTAATCCATTTAGGACAATGAACATTCAATATAGCGTGTGGCCTGTTGTGTTGATGCCATACAATTTGCCCCCTTGGATGTGTATGAAACCTCCAAATTTTATGATGGCACTTCTTATTCCTGGGAAAGAATCCCCAGGGAATGACATTGATGTCTACTTGCAACCACTAATAGATGAGTTAAAGGATCTTTGGGATGTTGGGATCAAGACTTATGATGCATCAAGGCATAAAAATTTTATGATGTGTGCTGCACTATTATGGGCAATCAATAACTTTCCTGCATATGCCATGTTATCAGGGTAGAGCACGAAAGGGAGATTGGCATGTCCTGTATGTTGTTGTTAGTCCCGGGGATTGATCAAAGATGGTAGACTCGATGTCGAGATCAGAGGTTCAACAAACGTTCACCTTCTGATTATTCTCGAGATCCAAGAGGAACACTATAATATAATCTGACTACAAACGCAACAATAATCAGAAAGTAAATCTCACGTTCTTTCTCGCAATCGCAGTTGCTGACGGACAGAACTGAGTTCAGAAAATAAATCTCACGTTTTTCCTTGCAATCGCAGTTACAGACGGACGGAACTAAGTTACAACTCAGATGAAGGAGAAGAAAGAAGAAAGAAGAAAGAAGAAGAAGAAAGGTTCTTGCTGGGGTGATTAAGATCACCGTTGCTCAAAGCAAGATTTGCCCCACCACGATCTGCTTCCAGGAACCAGCAAATTCGCGAAGAACTTCTGGAACGCTCGTAAGTCAAAATTTGAGACTTGAACGGGCTTCCTGGACTTTACAGACTCCCTTAACTCTCTTCTTGGTGCATTTTTCAACGGAGGCCAAGGGGCTCTATTTATAGAGTGGAGTTGAGACTTCACCTCTTCTCCTATCCGATGTGGGACTAAATTACCAATACTCAAAATAGAGTTTGATATTTTAGATCATCCCATAATTAGCATAGAAGTGTGCCAGTCCACGCCTACCCCCCGAACACTCCCGTGCATGCACGAGACATCCTAGAGTCCGTGTCCGAGTCCGAGTCCACACAACAAAAATCAACTTGCATCCTTGTTGAATTTAATCCTTTTTTCTTCTAGAAAAATACTCCCACATGGCACAAACTTCTGCCCCACTATACCTCATGTGCACACCTCAACACAAGCAATACATTATATTGAGATACTCACAATTTGGTGTAGCCGATGTGGGACTATCTTTTCTAGTCCAAAGGCAAAAATACCAACAATCCCCCACATATCTCAATATATGGGTTGAGCGTTCTCCACAGTGACTGCCCATCATGCATTAGGAGAGATGTCGCTACGACTTGAATCTTCCCGCATAGGTTAAATAACAGCATGATACAAGAATGGACTAAGCCTTGAATTCTGCACCATAACAGCAATTCTTCCTACTCACATAATAACATCAACTGTGCTTCTGGCTGCACATTGAAGGCCTTGTGCCATCCTGGTTTCAGTGTATAATTTTTGGGCGTCTATAAGTTTACCCTCATGAGACGGCCTGATATCTCTGTCCATACACTATAGGTGAGTTCTTTATAAAGAGTCATGGCATGAAGCATTGCGCTTCTTTGCGGTGCTACGCCGCTATGACATGGCTTAAAGTCGAGGCATTACCCCACCTGGATACCTCATCGTAGTGTCATACTACTGTAGCATGAGGTCACAGGCCCTTTGTAGTGCCAAACTACCCAGCATGAAGCCTTGCGCTTCCGTGCGGTGTTACGCTGTTATGACATGGCTCACAAAGCCGAGGCTTTACCCTACCTGGTATCTCTTCGTGGTGTCATGCCACTGTAACATGAGGACATCGTCCTCTTTGTAGTGCTGTCTACCTCTTTTTATTACGATTATCATACAACATTAGGCTACCTGCCTATTTGCGGTACTACTCCGCTGTGACTTGGCTTGCAAAGCCGAGGCATTACCCCTACTTGGGAACCTCATGGTGGAGTCACCCCACTGTAGCATGGAGTTATACTCCTTGTAGTACTGTACTACCGTGCTTCCTGTAAAGCACTCCAGGCATTCACTCTGCCTGAGAACTCATTAAGGCATTTAAGCCAACCTTTCCACAGGATCCGTTTTTCGCAGAAAACAATAGTAGACAACAGTGGTTGTAGGTCCGTAACCTCTCCATGTAACAGAGGACAAGTACCTACCGTTCCTGATATTCTTCTGGTTAATAGTCCTCCCTTGAACCAAAAGCTACATGCCTAGTAGATTTCTCTTTGAACTAATAGCATAAAACTTTATGGTAGGAATGTAATAACACAATATCAGAATGCCTTCAAGCCTATTTTACTAGCTGTGTCATCGATCAGCTGGCGCTTGAGGCCATTGGTGAACGGATCCGCCAGGTTCTCCTGACTCAGAACATCAATCACTGCAATGACACCTCTCTTGATGAGATCGTTCACTGCCATGTGCTTCAACCGCACAGTTCTCTTCTTCCCGTTGAAGAGATCATTCGATGCCACCGCTGTAGTCGCCTGGTTATCGCAGTATATCAAAATTACCGGTATCTGTGCCCCAACCACTAGAAGATCATACATGAGCTCCCGAAGCCACTCTGCTTCATCTGCTGCGGTATCAAGTACAAAGAACTCAAATTCCATAGATGATCGCGAGAGCATAGTCTGCTTCTTCGACTTCCACGATATAGCAGCTCCACCCATTGTGAAAATGTATCCACCTGTGGACCTCTCAATCTCCACTTCTGAGCACCAACTGGCATCACTGAAGCGTTCCACTACCGACGGATCTCCGTTGTAGTGCAGTGCATATGTCTGAGTCTTCTTGAGATATCTCATAACTCGCTTCACAGCTTTCCAGTGCTCAACGCCTGGATTGCTAGTGAATCGACTCAGTATTCCTACAGCGAAAGCTATGTCTGGCCTAGTGGCAGTAGTAGCATACATCAAACTTCCGATTACGCTTGCATATTCCAGCTGCCTGACGCTTTCCCTTGAATTAGGCTTCAGTTTCAGATCACACTTGTACGGCGTATCGATCCCTGGAAGATCCTGATATCCGTAACGAGTGATCATCTTCTCAACATAATGAGACTGTGACAACGCTAGTCCAGTGTCTGTCCGGATGATCTTGAGTCCCAAGATAACATCAGCATCCCCCAAGTCCTTCATACTGAACTTCGTTGAAAGGAACTTCTTTGTCTTCGTGACACAGCTTATATCCGTACCTAGGATTAGCATGTCGTCCACGTATAGACAAACGATGACTTCTCTTCCGTCAGCAAACTTCGTATAGACACACTTGTCTGTTTCACTGACCCTGTAGCCATTTGACCTTATGACTTTCTTAAACTTCTAATGCCACATTTTGGGAGCTTGCTTTAAACCGTACAGAGATTTTACCAACTTGCAGACTTTGTCTTCAAGACCTTTGATGACAAACCCTTCTAGTTGTTGTATGTAGATCTCTTCGATCAGCTTGCCATTCAGAAATACCATTTTCACATCCATCTGATGTATCACCATCTTATGTATCGCTGCGAGAGCAATCAACATTCTGATGGTGGTCATCCGGGCTACTGGAGCATACATGTCAAAGTAGTCGATCCCCTGCTTCTGAGAAAATCCCTTGGCCACCAACCTGGCCTTGAACTTGTCAATAGTTCCATCTGCTTTCATCTTCTTCTTGAAGATCCATTTGTATCCAATGGGTTTCGCTCCTTCAGGAAGATCAACCAACACCCAAGTGTTATTTGAGGTAATGGAATCAATTTCATTGTCAATCGCCTCCTTCCATAAAACATCATCTCTGGTCTTCATCGCCTCATCATAGGTAAGCGGATCTGCTTCCACATGATAGGTGATGAAGTCATCTCCGAAGTTCTTCGGCCTCCTCGCTCGCTTCGACGATGGCTCAGCGAGTTTTGGTTCAACCGTTGTTTCAACAACAACATCTTCTTGGACTACTTCTTTATTGAAAACTTTAGTTTCTTGCGCACCCTTATTGTTCTCCAGTTTATCCATAAGAACAATATTCTTGTGCCTTGTAAATTGTCTCCATGAGATTCGATGATATGATTTGACTCAATATCAAGAAATCTCCGAGCATCACTCTTCTCGGCATACCCCAAGAAGATCATCTTCGTAGTCCTAGTCCCCAGCTTCTGAATCTTCAGATCTGGGAGCTTTACATAAGCCAGAGACCCCACACTCGAATGACATTCAAGTTAGGTCTGAATTTGAACCAGTGTTCATGAGAAGTTACGTCCGAAGTTGTATACGACACTCTATTTAGAATAAAAGTCGTCATCAATGCAGCTTCTCCCCATTACATTTAGGAAGACCCGTAGTTAGCAGCATTGAGTTCATCATTTCTGTCAACGTTCTGTTCTTCCTCTCCGCTATCCCGTTAGATTGAGGAGAATATGGAGCAGTAGTCTTATTGATGATTCCATGTTCTTTGCAGAACGATGTAAATTCATGAGACCTATACTCTACATCTCGATCACTTCTGAGTAGTTGTAGATCGGTTTAACGTTCATCTTCAGCCCTGAAGTCTCTGAACTACTCGGATGCTGTATCCTTCTACTTGAGAAGTCATACGAACGTGCACTTCGAGAAACACTTCGAACCGGCCTCTGTGGAGAATTGATAAAAGTCACAGATATCTGAGTGTACTAACTCCAGATGATTAGTACTTTAGTTCAATCGTCTGAGCAGCTTTCCAACAGTCTTGTATCTGCACAGACCTTAAACTCCTCCACCTCCTTACCCCCACATTCCGAAGATAAGGTCCCGGTAGGACAGCTTGAGTCTGCTTCTATCATAGAACAACTCTCAGTCTACTCAATGAAGTAACTTCATCGCCATCAGCAGAAGTTTGAACATTTCTTCAGCACCGAACATCTTTTCGAAGCATGTTACTCGCCAAGAAATTACCATCTGGCTAGTACGAATGTCCATCTTTCAAGTCTGTATCAGATAACAGACTTTCTGAGATCAGATCGCCAAAAAATCTCTGGTACATGCAATACGCATTCCAGTGTCCTTGTTGGTGGTTAATAACCACTGTCTCGATCTTTAGAACTTCTGCTAGATATATGTTCGCCATCGAGACCTTCGTCATAACATGGCTCGTCCTTGGTGAACAGCTCCTTTGAGAGCACACGTGGTTAGATGCACTAGTGCCAGACCACTGGTCAGCTACCATACTAGATAACTCAACCTGTGCAACACTAGCAACCAAGTTAAGTAATCAAAACAACCAAGTTTAGCTATACCTGCTATTTTGGTTTGGGCTTGGATTTGTATTCACTCATGTAGTGGCCATTCTTGTCACAGTTGAAGCAAGTCACGTGGGACTTCGACTTCTGTTGCTTGAACGAAGGACCGTTCACTTTTAGATTAGTGGAGTCCTTTTTCTTGTGATAAGAAGCCATCTGCTTCCCCTTGAACTCTCTTGTCTGCACCAAGTTGGCTTAGCCAGTTGTTTGGACAGAGAGTCCATCTTCTGTTGAGATCGCATTTCGTCCTCAACGTGGATCTCTTGTAGAAGATCTTCCAAGCTAATGTCCAGCTTCTTTCGATGCATTATAGCATAGAAGTTGCTCCAACCAGCAGGAAGTTTCGAGACTATCCCTCCAACGACAAACTTGTCGACGAGGGGCATCTTCTCGTCATCTAACTTCTGGCGCAACTTTAAGAATTTCTTTACTTGAGGTAGCATCGCCATCTCGTCTTCGAAGAGCCACTTGTGGTACTTCTCGACGATGAAGATTTTGGACTTGTTCTCATCATCTTCATATAGCTTACCCAAAGAATCCCAGATCTCTTTGGCCTTTTCCTTCTTGGAATATGACTCTGCCAAAGAGTCTTCCATAGAATTGAGAATCAGCAGTTTACATATGCTGTTTTCTCTTCCATATGCTCTGCTTGACGAGTGCAGCAGCAATAGCATTGACAGTTCCTCCTTCTGGAATCGTCGGTTCATCCTCAATCAACACATGGTCTACGTCCACGAGTTGAAGATTAAGGGTGACCTTCCTCTTCCAGATTTGGAAATGTTCTCCGTCGAATTTCTCCAACTTGTTAAAGCTGGTATCGATGAGAGAAGTACGAGAGTTTTCCATCTACAAGGATCTTGCTTTGAGATTGTTAGTCCCGGGGCTTGATCAAAGATGGTAGACTCGATGTCGAGATCAGAGGTTCAACAAATATTCACCTTCTGATTATTCTCGAGATCCAAGAGAAACACTATAATATAAATCTGATTACAAAAGCAACAATAATCAGAAAGTAAATCTCACATTCTTCCTCGCAATCGCAGTTGCTGACGGACAGAACTGAGTTCAGATAATAAATCTCACATTCTTCCTTGCAATCGCAGTTGTAGACGGACAGAACTGAGTTACAACTCAGATGAAGGAGAAGAAAGAAGAAAGAAGAAAGAAGAAGAGGAAAAGTTCTTGCTGGGGTGATTAAGATCATCGTTGCTCAAAGCAAGATTCGTCCCACCACGATCTGCTTCCAGGAACCAGCAAGTTCACGAAGAACTTCTGGAACGCACGTAAATCAAAATTTGAGACTTGAATGGGCTTTCTGGACTTTACAGACTCCCTTAACTCTCTTCATGGTGTATTTTTCAAAGGAGGCCAAGGGGCTCTATTTATAGAGTGGAGTTGAGACTTCACCTCTTCTCCTATCCGATGTGGGACTAAAATACCAATACTCAAAAATAGAGTTTGATATTTTAGATCATCCCACAATCAGCATAGAAGTGTGCCAGTCCACGCCTACCTCCCGAACACTCCCGTGCATGCACGAGACATCCTGGAGTCCGTGTCCGAGTCTGGGTCCGCACAACAAAAATCAACTTGCATCCTTGTTGGATTTAATCCTTTTTTCTTCTAGAAAAATACTCCCACATGGCACAAACTTCTGCCCCACTACACCTCATGTGCACACCTCAACACAAGCATGCATTATATTGAGATACTCACCATTTGGTGTAGCCGAAGTGGGACTATCTTTTCTAGTCCAAAGGCAAAAACACCAACAATTGTTATGATTCTAAATCTATCTATCTACGTAATAGCAAAAAATTTTGCTATCATGGAAATCGTAGATTTCTTGACTCAAACCACAAATGGCGCCATGATATGAAGTCATTCTATGGGGGAAAGGAACTGGATGGTGCACCGGCTTTGTTATCTAGGACACACATTTTAGAGCAGGTAGAAGACATGGAAAATAAGTTTGGGAAGACTCAATCAAAGAAAAAAGGCAAAGATGGTGGTCCATGGAAGAAAAAGAGCATTTTCTTTTTGTTACCGTATTGGAAATTTAATATATTGCGTCACAATCTCGATGTGATGCATATTGAGAAAAACGTATGTGATAAGGTTCTTGGAACACTTTTAAATATGCAAGAAAAATCAAAAGATCACATGAAAGGTCGTCTTGACTTAGAGGATATTGGTGTTAGGCCTGAACTTCACATAAGAGAGGATTCATCCAATAACAAGTATTTGCCTGCTGCCAGTTTCTCTATGGTGTCAAAACAAAAAGAAATTTTTTGTAAGGTGTTAAAAGGAGTAAGGGTTCCTGATGGGTATGCATCAAACATTTCTCGTTGTGTGCAACTCAAGGGGTACAAAATATCTGGGCTAAAAAGTCATGATTGCCATTTTATTCTTTATTATTTGCTTCAACTTGCTGTACGAAGAGCTTTGCCTACCAATATTGCATAACCAATGATTAAATTAGGAGACTTTTTTAGACGTCTATGTGCAAAGGTCATTGACTTAGACGATCTATACGAGCTAGAAGGTGAAATTGCAGAAACACTTTGCAGATTGGAAATGATTTTTCCTCTATCTTTTTTCGATACTATGATGCATTTGCCAATTCATCTAGCACACGAGGTTAGGATCGGAGGACCTGTTCCATATCGTTGGATGTATCCTATTGAAAGGTATGAATAAATACTAAATTTGGTACATTTCTAGATTAAGTTACAACTATTTATGTTAACTTTTTCTTATTACTAGGTACCTTGGCATTCTTAAATCGTATGTTCGAAATAGAAGCCGTCCAGAAGGCTCTATAACAGAGGGTTACATAGCCGAAGAGTGCCTGACTTTTTGTTCTAGATATCTTCATGAGAGTGTTGATACACGATTTAATAGACTATCTCGGAACTCAGAAAATGTTGGTTCTGAAGTACAAGTTTCATCCGTTCTTACAACATATGGTCGACCTTTAGGGAATGGTGAAATGTTTGTACTAACCGAGACCGCTTGGGTTTAAGCACATCGATATGTATTGTTCAACACTACCAAGATCAACGCATATCTCGAGTAAGACACTATACAAGAATCTAGATTATCATTAATTACTTTATATATTTTACTATATTTACCTTAAAGATTTGTTTTTTTACATGTAGAGAACATTCTGAGATTATGGAGGGTCAAAGATCTTGTAAAAGATCAAGGGAATGGGCTTCTGCACATGATCATAGCAAAGAATTTCATGAGTGGTTTGCAGAACGTGTGCGAAATGAGCAAGTATCCGAAGAAATAAAATGGTTGTCGCATCGCCCAAATTATGCTTCAAAAAGATTCAGGGGTTATATTGTAAATGGTTATAGGTTCCGCACTCTAGATCGTGATCTGGGAAAACGAACTCAGAATTGTGGGGTAGTCGTTACTGCATCCACTTCAAGCTTTACAAGTAACAAAGATCGAAATCCAGTTGTCAGTGAGGTTACTTATTATGGAATGGTGAAGCAGATTATTGAGTTAGACTATTATGGACATCTAAGTTTCGTGATGTTTGAATGCAATTGGTTCCAATGGAGGCTAGATGAGTATAAACTTCCCATGGTTAATTTTAGAAAATTAATATATAAGAATGATCCTTTTGTGTTAGCAACTCAAGTGCATCATGTTTTTTATGTGCAAGACCCTATTGAGCATGACTGGTATAGCGTAATAAAAGCAGCACCTAGAGACTATTATGATATGGATGTTGAGCCATTTAACGATGACATGGATATTGATAATTGGTTAGGTGAGCCAAGCGAGCCAAATACGAATAATGCAATAAACATTGGTGAAGAAAGTACATGAAAGATGTTCCTATATGGTTCTTTGTATTAGTCTTGTTAGCTCAAACATGTATCAGTTTTATTAAGTACAATAAAGTATACTAAAGATGGTTCTTTGTATCAGTTTTATTATGGAGAGAGACTTTGGATATTGATAACTGTGACTTTTTCTAGATGAATTAGTCTTATTTGTATTAGTCTTTGTATCATTCTTATTTCACAATCGCAAATGTTATGGAACTTTTGATAATTATTATTTCCTAGATGGTTCTTTGTAAACATGGATCTTAATAAACTATTAAACATGGATCTTAAAAAAGAAAAAATTTATTTAATAAAACTGGATCTTTGTAATACAGACTCAGGGTGGAAACTAAATGGAAATTTAGTTTTAGCAACCCATAAGATGGAATTGGCCTCAGAGGAGGAATGAGATTTTCTAATGACTAGACTAGTCGTCGAGGAACAATATCAGGACAACCAGCTACCTGGGCACTTGAAAAAGCATTGAAAACCGAAGTCATGAGGACCAACAAAATGCTGAAGAACACGTTGATCTACTGAGAGCTATGTGCATACTCATTCTAGCAATCCCCTGGTTTTAATGGAACTTGTCTTAGTAGCAGGAGGCACAGGCTATAGTGGTTCACATGCTGCTCTTCCTTTATTCCATGGTATACAAAGAGTCTGGCCCCATAAAATTGCTTGATTGGAATGAAAACATTCTCTTTAATGTTCTGACAAATGATAAGATATATTTCTCAGTTGCTTGTATAAGATAGGATATAGGTACCGACATCAACAACTTATATAAATAATATACTATTGTTTTTTGATATGACAGTCTCAATATATTCTAACAAACCAATGCATCTTTATAAATAATATACTTCTTGTTAGCCTAGAAATGTTCAAGATGAAACAATACTACTTATTACTTACATAGGCACATATGGCATAGGGTATATAGTTGTTCCTTTTGATTTAACCTGGTCCTGGTTTAGAGATTCTTTTTGATTGGGGAGGGGGGAGCGTATAGCACTCACCTAACCACGTTCAGTCCCCACTACACCTTGAGGTTAGCGATGCCTGATAAAATACGGGTTAGCACGATTCCAATAAGGTCTCCTACTTAGACCGGTATGGCATCTAGTGTGTGTGTGTGTGTGTGTGTGTGTGTGTGTGTGTGTGTGTGAGGATAATAGTTGAATTTAGTTAACTGTAAGTAAAGTTGATTCATACGCAGAACAAAATATAATCATGGTATCTGAAACGAGATAGCATATTAAAACTTATGAACTTGCAAGTTGCAACATTATGTGCATCTTTACTGTGATAATGTACTTAAGGATCTCTATTGTAAGTGTCCCAGAAGGAAAATGTTGGCATGTTTTCCTGTCACAGAGATGTAAAGGGGTGTCATGTAGATTTGACCATCAATTGGCTATGGACAATTTGATGTTATTACATGTTTCTTGATATTTTCTTCTCTGTTAAGGGTGTTTTGACTTAAGTATACATCTATAGAGCAGTTCCATATAGATTATAAATACTCCAGAAACATTCAAAATCTAGCAAGAGGGCAGATGCTAGCTCCAGAATCACAAAACTAAATTAGTGATAGGTAGGATGTTTTGTGACAACTACCGTCTAAGTTTCATGGTGTCACGACCCGCACCCTAGAATAAGGGCACGAGACGTGGGTACGTCCAGCCTACGCCGCAGTGTCGACGGTAGAACGCTGTCCTAGGTAAACATCTAACAATATAATGGTACCTGTACAGTATATACACTCCGAATGGAGGTGACATAACAAATACAGTCTCAATCACATCTATGGTAGAGCATGATAAAAGATAGATAGATAAGAACAGAATGAATCCACAGAGAAAACAATCCAGATAAAGTCTAAGTGTCTAAGATGAATACATAACCAGAACATCAGATAAAACAAACTCCCAGTATATAAAATAATGTATCAATGAGAAGACAAGGTAAGAGTCTAAGCTAGCAGTCTAAACCATTGGTGGTAGATCCTCTACTGCAAGTGGGTCCAAGTCACAAGTGTTGTCTAAAGCTGCACCATAATGGGTAGACACCAGAGCCTCATCATTCTCTGTAAAATTTTCAACAAGTCCAGTCAGGACAAGAGCGAGTACAGTACATCTCAACAAATCATAACAGGTTAGGAAATATAAACATACTAGAGAGTAAGATACAGGAAACTGAAAGAATAACATGATAAAAAAGGAAGACTGTAAGTAAATAGATACAATATATATGAGAACTAACAGTGCTAGTGATTCAGAGTACAAGACGGTTATGTAAACGGCACGATGTTGTACACGAGTAATCTAAAGAGGTTGTACACGAGTAATCTACTGGATTGAATACATAACCACTTCTACTCCCCCGCCCCAATCAATACACAAGGATCTAGCCAAGTTATGTTATTGTACACGAAGAATAGTCGTACACGAAGATCATGTGAGCACATGAGTATACACGATTTCACACGATTTGTACACGAAAGGCACGAACACAAGGAGTACACGATGCTCATGACAAAGTACACGAACATGAGATACCCGATGTATCCGCTAAGGGGATAACATCGCATGACAAGATCCATATAATGCTAATCCGTGTTACCAACGTGTCTGCATCATGTAAAGTAATCTAAAGCAGGAAATATAATCCTCAACAAGATATGAAATGATCAGAGAATGTACTCGCCTGCTACTCTAAAAAGAGTAGTGTAATATCAGATGGCTGTACCGGAGTCACAATGTCCTAAACAGAGTAATATGGGTTATAATATGTTTAAAATAAGGTAAATGAAGTCTACGATGCAATCTACATTATTTCTAGGTCAATCTAGGTCGAAGTCAACTCTTAGTCAAACCTGGTCAACTGTCTAGGTCAAACTAGGTCCAAATCAAACTTGGTCAACTCTGGGTCAACCTAAGTAAACTACACTAGTCAAACTAGGTCAATTGGTCACATCTAGACTCAATGTTGACTTTTGGTCAACTCCAATCAATCTTGAACTATTGGGTCAAACCTTAGTCAATTCTAGGGTTTTGGGTCAACTCTAGTCAAACAACCACCCATAGGTCACTCTAACACTAGGCTATATACCAATAGATACAATATATAAATATATACATTAAGTTAACATAGTGTGTCATTCACATATACATACATTAATAATATATTTAATTTATATAAAGAACACACTCAAACTTATATATGATACATGCTAATATTACATATAGATATGTATATATATATATATATATATATATATATATATATATATATATATATATATATATATATATATATATATATATATATATATATACATAGAGTGTTAGGGAGGGGGAACATGTGTATGTTTGTGTACATGTGTGTGTGATAGTATTTAATGGAACATTTGAGGGTATCTATGTGAGGATGTGTGTAGTTGTAGATACATGGCAGTGTTACAAATGACAGGAAACAAGTTATGTGTCTAGTGAACTTGAGTGTACATATGTCATTAGGAAAAGGTTAGTGTATAGAGTGTGTATGGTACATGGCAAAATCAGTGGGTATATGGGCATGAGAGCATGGTGTTAGGTGTGGCAGTTGTGTATGTGGGTGAATGGAAACATAAGAGTATGTGTCAATAGGAATAGGAAACTATATCTCAGGAATTGCAATGACAGTTTCATGAATCAAACCAAATTCGAATCCATATCATTTCCAACACACACACAACCCCACTTGACAGTTCACATTTCAACTTACATGTATACATGGATACCTATATTGCATACATTCAATTAGGAAGGGGAAAAGAAACTGAGACAGTGATACCCAATGAAATCAGTCCAGCAATCTTATATGTAATATACAACCTAAAATCCAAATACCATGTTCAAACCAACTGTACAAATATCAGAAACAGCAAATGAGTGTGACAGTTCAAAACAGTATGTATGTGTGTATAAATTCTCAGGTACAATGTTTTAAAACCCAGTCTAGACATTCAGTCACATACCCATACCAAACGAAATCCAATATCCCTACACAAAACAAAACCCCCACATTGCAGTAAAGTAACACATGTATAATGAATTAACATGGTGATCCAAACATCAAAATCAGTTTTAGAAAAGAAAACCAAAATCAGAAATTAAACCATCAGTTGACAGTTCATATATATCATTCAACACCAATTCGAAATCCATTCCCCATCTAACATACTAATCCACCCTAGCAGTCTAACAACATGTAAATGGATTTAAACATGGCTAATAAACTTCAAATCAATATTAGAAAAAGAAGGGAAGTTCAGAAATCTCAGTTCCCAGGACTGTGTATCAGTCGATTCATAGAACAGCCCCCAACCACATTCAAAACTCCATTCTCTCGACCACAACCTAATCTAACATGCTAATCCCACTTAGCATTAACTAATACACATGTATGAATCAAATATAGCAAGTTGACATTAATTAAAATCAGTTTAAAAATGGAATTTAATATCAAAATTTTCAAAACTGAAAGCACGTATCAGCAGCCTCGTGCTTGCGTGTGGGTCGCCCTAGGACACGACACAGGGCATGACACGACTCGTGCTCGTGCCCACGTGTTCGCCCCACATAGGGCTACAATGTGTCACCCTGCACCGCATCCCCGTGTCCCCTTGTCCGAATTAAAAGTGCGTGTCAGTGGCGCGAATTCACGCGTACACAGCACGCACGCGCGGCCAGTACGGCCAGTGCGAGGAGGAGAACTCCTCGCACACTGCACCAAATAGTCTCAAATTTTGGGAGGATGATGTCAGTCAGTGCCCTGACATCCTTCCAAAATTTGGCGTGTCCCCATGTCCGACACAGGGAGAAATCCAGCCCGTGATGCAGGACAGTGCACGTGTCCAGTGCGCGCGTGTCCAACACTAAAACCGACACAAAAATGACCCCAAAATACCTAACACCCTTCACAAAAATTAATGTACATATATAGATCTATAAATTCATGTAATTAGATTTACAAAAATCGAAAATAAATTCCTAAGTGACATTTCATCGAACACCTATACGTACACTATGACACGTGCCCGATACGGACACCAAACGGACACGAAATTGACCCAAACTTTAGGGACAGCTAGGAAACTCCTAGATCTAGCCCTAAATGCAAAGAAAACAGAATTAAATCACAATTTGAGGGTGGTTACCTATGTGTGTCAATCCTCAAAGAAAGCCCCAATGGAAAGATTCCAAATACCAACTCCAAAGCTCCAAATGAACCCAAAACTGAGATTAACCTCCAAAAATAATAAACAACCAAGAATTAGGTCCTAAAACAAAAGACCAGGATTAAAAAGGAATTAAAATGAATTTATGGGAATTTTTGGAAGGGAGAAAATACCTTTTCTTCAAAAATTAGGTCAAGCTTTAAAAGAGGCAAGAACTCCTCAACATGACATTAAATAGGGATGGGCTCTCCTATGGCTAGTCATAAGTGGAATAATTAGGGTTAGGGTTTCCTAAATTGGCCCATGGGCTTAAGTCATGATTAATTAAGTCATGAAGTCATAAGCCATATCATAAAACCATAAGTCATGACTTAAATTCACTAAAAAAAATCCCTTCATTCTAAAACTAATCTCTAATGACTAAAATGGGTTAACTCAAGTTAGACTAGGGTTACCATAGCTAGGGTTAGGTTCTAGGCTAGTCCACTAGTCTCAAAAGTCAAAGTCAAACTAGAATCCCAATCCAATATTTTAACCAATAATTCTAATAAGCCAAAATGACCAAATTACCCCTAGGCTAAAATGATAAATAAATATCCCTAATCACTTGGTTAGGCTCTAGGTCAGACAGTCTCTTGGGTTTCACTAGCAGCACATCAAAATAACAAGTCATAAATTAAAACAGTTTTTAAATAGTTTGAAATGATTAAAAATTGCCAAAATCATAATATGAAATAAATAACAATAATAATAATTATAATTACAAAATTTCAAAATTACCCACATTTGAAAAACTGGATATTACAATCCTACCCACCTTAGAAAAATTTCGTCCTCGAAATTTAAAGACGAAACTACACTGATGAAAAGGATAGATAATCATACCTCACGGTGCAAACAGATATGGGTATCGCTCGTGCATCTCATCCTCCCGCTCCCAGGTAGACTCTCCTGGAGAATGATGCCTCCATGCGACGTGAACCAAGGGTATCACCTGGTTTCTCAGCACCCTCTCTCGGCGATCCAAAATCTCCACTGGCTACTCTGGATAACTGAGAGTAGGTCCAACCTCAATCTTCGAATGATCAAGCACATGGCTAGGGTCAGCCACGTACCGTCTCAACTGTGATACGTGGAATACATTGCGGACATCCACTAGTACAGGTGGCAAGTCTAGCCTATAAGCCACATCACCGACCCTTCCGCTGATCATGAAAGGTCCGATGAAGCGCGGGCTAAGCTTCCCACCTCCACCAAAATGTATAGTACCATGAGTCGAAGATATCCGTAGAAAAACCATGTCTCCAACCTAATCACAAGCAAGGTCTAAAGTAACTAAATAATCAAACATGATCATCAACACAACAATAACCTGCTTCTAATCCTGTCACCAGTCAACTAAGTCAAACATTGACAATGGTCAACTACTGGTCAACAACTAGTCAATTTCTTAATATCTAAGTACTTGGTCATCAACTGGTCAACTTTTTAGGATTTCACCTATGCTAACTATCTAGGTGTTGGCAACTAGAGATCAGCAAAAGAAAAACTCTATAACAGACTAACTCTTAACCTTCCAAATCCTATCAAGTCACCCATAACTAAATGCCTATAAGCTAAGCACACCAATCCCAAATACCACATATACATAAGCTCAAGAACAACAACCCATCACATATATCCTAAGTATATTATCTATATATATATATGACTGATCAATCAAAGTGCTAAAGTAGACTAAACTTATAAGTGACTGAACAAATGCTAAAAAAAATAGGCTAAGGATGAATGGTCTGAACCATTAGTGTAGGCAAAAGGAAATGATGCTAAGGAGACTAAAATTATAAGCTAAGGGACAGGACATTTGGGTCCACTTGTATAGTCAAGTGAAAGAAAATCTACATGGTGACTGAAACATGCCTCTAGATCAACCTGGCCTCTCCTCTCTATCTGGCTGAACTAACTACATGCAGGACAGTGGTCTGAAGAAGTGAACCAAACTGGTGTACAGGGAATGCAACAGGCAGTATACTGCAAATAGGTGCAGGCTACATACCAAATCAAAATACATTACATATATATACAAACAATATATATATATTAACCCTCATCACCTCAACTCTACTCAAGGTCTAATAACACACACTCCCTACCACATGCATATCACTCCAATGAAGGGGTCAGATACTGTAAGGTGTACTGGAACAGAATAGTGAACTATCCCAAGTGGTGAGTACAGACCTCTAGTATGCATGATACTAACTCTCCAGAAATGCAGAATATGGTAAGGGGTTGATGGTTATATTGGTGAGTCAATAATTGGGGTCTGAACTATGGTCCAATGAAACCTATGATGCAACATGGTAGGTAATAAAATTTGAGTGCAGTGAACAACTTGTACAAGTCTGAACCAAGGGGACAGGGAATCTAGTGAAGGGTCTGCACACTGCCTATAAAGGTTGATCAAACATGACTGAACTCCACACAAAGAGAAATTAATTAAAATAGAAAACTGAACCAAATATAGGCTAAACAACATGTCAATACCCTATACAACAATGGCCTATAGATACCAACCAACCCATCACATATGCCAATATCATCTGCAATATATATATATATATATATATATATATATATATATATATATATATATATATATATATATATATATATATATATATATATAGACCTCTCAGTCTTAGGTGAACTGCAACTATACTCAAGGACAGGCTCTGGTTATGGGTGCCTCACTGGAAAAAGGTAAGGGTAAATAATAATAATCATCAAGGCTGCAAGGCATACTAACATCTTATATGTAAACTAGTTGGTATTATAAATAACCGAAAATCATCTACAATGGGTTACTATTCTAATACCAATGCTAACTATCATCTCTAGGGTACAGACACTCTATAAGTCATCATATTATTATACTTATGAGAGAACTACATATGAATAAGCTCTACGAAACTAAAATATCCCTACTCCTAAGTTATTTGATGATGGAATACAATTTTTTTATAACAACAGAAAGGTATGATAATCATATGCGTCTGTCCAAAATCATGTTGTTCAGAGTCTTCGTCATGCTAGTGAGCAAGGCTACGATAATCACAGAGTCCTTGACTAAGGTACATACCTCTAGGTTCATGGTATTTAAAATTTTTGTATTGCCGCATACGACGGCGAAAACCTTAAATTTCCACACACGAGAAATACGTCCAAAATCTGACTATATGTCCTCACTATGCCAGCTAACACGACTATCGAAAATTCTAGATCCCATAACTGAGGTGACCTAGCCCATATGATTTTTCTTAGAAGAAAACAAACATAACACAAGAGCAACAAAACAAAATTAATCAGTCAACAAGAAGCAGATGGAATCGAATTTCAAGATAGTTATAAGAGGCAATTGTGGAAATAGAATCAAGAAGATCGGAACCTGCAGAAAGATCTTCAATGGCCCGTGCATCCTCGACTGTCCTGGCGGACGCTGGCCGCTGCTGGTTTCCCTGGTCTGCTGCTGATGCTGCATGAACCGCTGCTGCTGAAAGAAATCAAAAATGACGGGGAAATATCTCTGTACAGGCGGAGGTACACCTCCAATGTAGCAGAAACGTCAACCTGAGTCGGCACAATAAGAGCTGCGGTCTCGAGGCCCTGCTGAATAGGACGAGAGGTGGCCAGCCTCTCGATGGTATTCCTCGGACCAGAGCGATGAGATCATATCTCCATAAGAGCATCATTAGTAGTTGGGACTCTCCAATGCAATTTGGAGCCCAAAATTTCAAAAACAAGGTAAATGTAGAATGGATTGGGTTTGTATGAGAATAGTAGAAAATGATAAAGTGAGCTCCGGTCCCAAAAAATGTGTGGTCAAAAATTAATGTAGGAAAAAAATAATATAAAGTTAAGAATCTTGAAAATTGGGCTCCAAATTGGAACTTACTATTCTACAAAACGAGTTTCTACAATCTAGAATCTAGAAATTGGGAGGCCCAACCCTTAGCACCTATGGATGGGTTGGAATCGAAATTTTAGAAATTGGGACCAGAGATGAGACTTACTATTCTACAAAATGAGCTCCTACATTCTAAAACAAGAATCTAAAAAATGGGATGGGCCTTACTAATGATGCTCTAACCATCATGAAGACAGATCAAAACAAGAAGCAATTACTGAGAATAAAGTAAAAAATCAAAGGAGGACAGTTTATATTCAAGGGAAGACAATAAACAGCAAATTTAGATAAAATGAATATCATTAAGAGTTTTTTCTAGTATGATTGAGTACCCTCAAAAATATCTTAATCCTACTGCAGGCTGTAGTGATACTCTAGTTTGAATACCACTACATAAACTCGACCTGTATGGGCCACCACTAAAAACGTATCACGACCCGCACCCTAGATTAAGGGCACGAGACGTGGGTACGTCCAGCCTACGCCGTAGTGTCGACGGTAGAACGCTGTCCTAGGTCAACATCTAACAATATAAAGGTACCTGTACAGTATATACACTCCGAATAGAGGTGACATAACAAATACAGTCTCAATCACATCTAAGGTAGAGCGTGATAAAAGATAGATATATAGATAAGAACAGAATGAATCCACAGAGAAAATAATCCAGATAAAGTCAAGTGTCTAAGATGAATACATAACCAGAACATCAGATAAAACAAACTCCCAGTATATACAATAATGTATAAATGAGAAGACAAGGTAAGAGTCTAAGCTAGCAGTCTAAACTACTGGTGGTAGATCCTCTACTGCAAGTGGGTCCAAGTCACAAGTGTTGTCTAAAGCTGCACCATATTGGGTAGACACCAGAGCCTCATCATTCACTGTAAAATTTTCAACAGGTCTAGTCAGAACAGGAGCGAGTACAGTACATCTCAACAAATCATAACAGGTTAGGAAATATAAACATGCTAGAGAGTAAGATACAAAAAACTGAAAGAATAACATGATGAAAAAGGAAGACTGTAAGGAAATAGATACAATATATATGAGAACTAACAGTGCTAGTGATTCAGAGTACAAGACGGTTATGTAAACGACACGATATTGTACACGAGTAATCTAAAGAGGATGTACACGAGTAATCTACTGGATTGAATACATAACCACTTCTACTCTCCCGCCCTAATCAATACACAAGGATCTAGCCAAGTTATGTTATTGTACACGAAGAATAGTCGTACACGAAGATCATGTGAGCACATGAGTATACACGATTTCATACGATTTGTACACGAAAGGCACGAACACAAGGAGTACATGATGCTCATGATAATGTACACGAACATGAGATACCCGATGTATCCGCTAAGGGGATAACATCGTACGACAAGATCCATATAGTACTAATCCGTGTTACCAACGTGTCAGCATCATATAAAGTAATCTAAAGCAGGAAATATAATCCTAAATAAGATATAAAATGATCAGAGAATGTACTCGCCTGCTACTCTGAAAAGAGTAGTATAATATCAGATGGCTGCACCGGAGTCACAATGTCCTAAACAGAATAATATAGATTATAATATGTTTAAAATAAGGTAAATAAAGTCTACGATGCAATCTATATGATTTCTAGGTCAATCTAGGTCGAAGTCAACTCTAAGTCAAACCTGGTCAACTGTCTAGGTCAAACTAGGTCTAAGTCAAACTTGGTCAACTCTGGGTCAACCCAAGTCAACTATACTAGTCAAACTAGGTCAATTGGTCACATCTAGACTCAATGTTGGCTTTGGTCAACTCCAGTCAATCTTGAACTATTGGGTCAAACCTTGGTCAATTCTAGGGTTTTGGGTCAACTCTAGTCAAACAACCACCCATAGGTCACTCTAACACTAGGCTATATACCAATAGATACAATATATAAATATATACATTAAGTTAACATAGTGTGTCATTCACATATACATACATTAATAATATATTTAATTTATATAAAGAACACACTCAAACTTATATAGGATACATGCTAATATTACATATAGATATGTATATTCATATATATATATATATATATATATATATATATATATATATATATATATATATATATATATACATAGAGTGTTAGGGAGGGGAAACATGTGTATGTTTGTGTACATGTGTGTGTGATAGTATTTAATGGAACATGTGAGGGTATCCATGTGAGGATGTGTGTAGTTGTAGATACATGGCAGTGTTACAAATGACAGAAAACAAGTTATGTGTCTAGTGAACTTGAGTGTACATATGTCATTAGAAAAAGGTTAGTGTATAGAGAGTGTGTATGGTACATAAAAAATCAGTGGGTGTATGGGCATGAGAGCATGGTGTTAGGTGTGGCAGTTGTGTATGTGGGTGAATGGAAACATAAGAGTATGTGTCAATAGGAATAGGAAACTATATCTCAGGAATTGCAATGATAGTTTCATGAATCAAACCAAATACGAATCCATATTATTTCCAACACACACACAACCCCACTTGACAGTTCACATTTTAACTTACATGTATACATGGATACCTATATTACATACATTCAATTAGGAAGGGGAAAAAAAACTGAGACAGTGATACCCAATGAAATCAGTCCAGCAATCTTACATGTAATATACAACCTAAAATCCAAATACCATGTTCAAACCAACTGTGCAAATATCAGAAACAGCAAATGAGTGTGACAGTTCAAAACAGTGTGTATGTGTGTATAAATTCTCAGGTACAATGTTTTAAAACCCAGTCTATACATTCAGTCACATACCCATACCAACCGAAATCCAATATCCCTACACAAAACAAAACCTCCACATTGCAGTAAAGTAACACATGTATAATGAATTAACATGGTGATCCAAACATCAAAATCAGTTTTAGAAAAGAAAACCAAAATCAGAAATTAAACCATCAGTTGACACTACAACAGATAGGTCATACAATAGCAGTTTATCTATAGCGTTCAAGGCTCCCTGCTATAGAATGTCATCATCAATAGCGTTCCTTCTGCAGTGCTATTACAATAGAATACAATAGCAGTTTATCTATAGCGTTCGAGCCTCCCTGCTATTATAATATAATCATCAATGGCGTTCATATTGAAGTGCTATTAAACGTTCATACAATAGCAGTTTATCTATAGCGTTGAAGCCTCTCTGCTATTAGAATGTCATTATCAATAGCGTTCATTATGCAGTGCTGTTAATAGAACTTTATATAGCGTGTTATGAACGCTGTTAAAGGTATAGTTCTTTCTGAACGTTGCTTTGCCCATATGTCTAGGGGTGAGCATTATTCAGTTTTTGGACTGAAATCCGAACCGAACCTAATCGAATAAGAGATTTGGTTCGGTTTGAAAAAAAGTCGGTTCGGTTTCAGTTTCGAAAATACTAAAATTTCTTATTCGGTTTCGGTTTAATCCCACTAACCTTTCAGAAATTTTATCTAAAATTCCTCTTCCGAGTAAACCGAATAAGAAAATTTAGTAATATATGTACGAAATATATCTTTGTACATTTAGTTACTATATATATTGACAACAAAAAATTATAAATAAATTGAAATATTGGTTAAACCAAATAAACTGAAAATTGAACAGATTTATTCCGTTCGGTTTGGTTCGGTACGGGATATTTCGGTTGGTTTCATTTTTTGTTATTCGATTTTCGGTCGAATTCGGTATTTGGTAATTCGGTTCGGTTAACCGAGTTAATCGAATGCTCACAATTGAACTATCTACTGTTCCAATCATGGGAGAAGCAACACAATTTTCTATTTTATATTAAAAAAAGTTATAGGAGCGATTCAGTTTTGCTGTATAATTTATAGCTTTTTTGATAGCGGGCGACCCCGTCAGTTGGATTTTTAGAAATTAAATCGGTACCGTCCATAGCAAAATGATGTGTCTTATGTTTGAAAATGAAAACTCATTTACGGCATACATTTTTGCGTGTTGTAATTAGAGACTCATTTACGACATGCATTTTTGTGCATTGTAATTGAAGACCCATATTCCAGGTAAAAAATGATAAAAAATTAAAATAATAATAACTGAGAAAACAACAAAAAAATATTTTAAAAAAATCATTCTTAAAAAAAACTATTGAACTTTTTTCAAAAAAAAGCAAAAAAAATAAATAATAAATAAATAAATAAGAAAGATTTTTTGAAAAAAATAATAGTATATAAAATTATATTCTTAAGGGATATAATTTTGTGTATAAAATATTTATTGAAATATACCCAATTTTTGAAAATAAATTTTTATAACATAAATTAAATATAAAAATAAAACGTTTATCCTAAATTTGTGCAAAAAGAAAAGATGATAACAGAAAGTTTAAAATTTAAATTTTCATACAACTTTTCATTTCCCTCTTAAAGATCCTTCCACAAATTTTCACTTTTAGTTTCCCACTTAACCTTTTTCCTATTCCCGCACAAATTTTCACTTTTAGTTGTGTCCCTTGGATCCTCATCCAAGGGCTAGGCCCAATTCCCAAATCAAACACCTCTAATTAACTATCTTCATCTTTCTAGCTTCCTTAAGAAGAGAAAAGCAGCAGTTCGAAATAAAGCACCAGTCAGGAGGGATTTGCGATCCCTAGTGGGGGTTTGGTGCGCTTGAGAAGCCGGCGAGACATAGAGAATATGATGGAGAGGATGCGGAAGGAGAGGCAAAGGACTATGGAGGCGTTGGCTGAGAGGCATGTCGTGTCACAACCTCCATTAAGAATTAAATATTTTAATGGTTGGATTATAATGGATCAATGATTCTCCCATTTGGACCCGAATCTCCGGCTATAAATTTCCCCATCTACAGACCATTTCATTTCCCCCTTCCCCAGAAACCCTAGCTTCCCTCCTCCCTCCACAAAACCCCAAAATCCTTGGGTTTTACTTCCCCCTCTCAATTTTTGTTTGCAGACGCCTCGAAACCCTAACTTTACGAACCCTAATTTCCGTTATGGACACAAAGATGAGCTCTCCTGCCTCTCTTTTCCCGATTTGAAGCATTTCTTATTGATTTGATGGATTCAAGTTAAAATTCTTGTTTTTGTTTGGTGGGTTCAGACATGGGAGAAGCGAAGGACAACGATGCCTACGAGGAGGAGCTTCTCGATTACGAAGAGGACGAGGAGAAGGCCCCCAATTCTGCGGTGGCCAAGGCCACCGGCAAAACGGTGAAAAAGTAAGATTGATTTTTTTTGATTTTCTTCGATTTTTTTTGTTGCTTATTTATTTTTGATTTTTTTTGATTTTCTTCGAATTTTATTGTGTCGACATTGTTTTTTGCTATATTCCTAGCTTATTTTAGAAAAGGTTCTTTATTGCATTGGCTGAGAAAGAGACCTTAATTTTATTATCGGGCTTGGTATATAGTGGTGGTAGTATCAGATCAACAAGCCAAAACAAATCAATATCGGCCGAAACCGCATACCTTGAAATAAAGGTGTTCATGGGTTCCCCTCAAAGTTAACCAACCCCTCCATTGAGAATGTATCAACAGGCATTAGAGCCAAATCTTATGGGCTCATCCACATATCTTATGGTACACGATAATGAAAAGGAATCATTTGTCAAAGTAATAAAAGGACATGAAAGTTGGTCGGTCACCATCATGCATTAGAAGTTTAGAACTACAATCCCATATTAAACATTGAGGACAAGGTTTATTATAAGGGGAGATGAATTTTATGGTTTTGAATATTCATATGGATTTGTTTTGCTATTTAGGTTATTGACTTTGTTCTGAAAAAGAGTTTGTTTTAGGACTTGTTATCCAAGTTATTGATACGAAGTTATTCCTACGGTCTAGTGGTTGTTTGTTGATAACAATTTTAGATTCATTTGTATATATTCCTTCCATTGCATGAGATAATCACTGTTCTAAATGGCAGCATCTAGACGGTAGGCGGTCACTCTCGGCACCGTTTTTCGATAGACAGTGGAGTAGGCAGCCAACGGAGATTGGCAGCATATGCGGAGGTGAGACGGCGTAGGCGGACGCCTAGGCGTAGCAGTACCTAACAAGATATTTTAGTCATAAAAGTTATTTAAGCATTATGGAACTATGGTTCACATTTACAAAACTAAAACTTAATAAATTTTTGTTCTATAACTTAGTTATGCATGGAACACCCTTAAAATATGCATATTATGCAAAAAAAAACAATGTAAAATAGTAAAAAAATATTCAAAATGTATCGATTGCTTAGGCGGCATCCAGGCGGTGCCTAGACAGCATAGGCGGTAGGTGGAGTCTCTCTGTCGTGCACCCTTCTACCGCCGTTTAGAATCTTGGAGATAACGAGAAGTATATTATCAAGAAAACTTGGGCTTCTTTTGGTGGAGATCTGAGTCCCAAAGGAACAAAAAACAGGGGTTTGTGGGTTCCCCTCGAAGGCTGGAAGCAAAGCCACCCCCGATACAAATACTTATCAGAATCTATCATCCAACATATAGAATATGGTGCTGAGTGGATCGAAGAGTTTCCCTAATCAGTACTGTTGCTACATAAATAAGGTATATTGTACAGTGCCCTACTTGATCATGTAACACACCTTCGATCTACTTTTAGTTCAGCTCCATATCTATGACAAAATTAATTTCTGACACCATAAAATAATTTAGTAGAAGAGAACATTTCTCATTATGCACTATCTCCTAAATTGCAATTTATATGATTTTAGATTCTATATTTCTCCTGTATGCCAGGAACCCGCATAGACCCAAAATGTACAATAAGGGAGTACCTCAGTCTTTTACTTTCTAAGTGAAACTACCTCCACCCATACAAAGTCTATCATGAGCCTTCACATGCATAGGCATACCATGGAAGCCCTCGTATATAAAATATTCAGTCCTCTGTATGGGCAATTAAACTATTTTTGCTTCCAATGAACTTGACCTCGGTAAGCTGCCTATATATGTATGACTCATCATTTTCCATTGTTGTAGCATGCACCAAAACTAGTCTTTCACAACTGACTCTTTCCTAACATTTATAACACAGGCTAGATGGTTCTACAAACTACTAATTGCTCTACTGCATGCTGTATATGCCTTGTTCTAATACTTCTGATATCAAATAGGAAAAAGCTATTTTGGTGGCCCGTTTGTCTGCGTGGCACTTTTTCATTGACTTTTCTGTTAACGTGGAGTCCACGCCGACGACCTGCCAATGGGAGAGTGCCACGTGGTGGACGACCCTCCTTCGGGCCAAATAGCAGGGTTGTATCAAATTTAATATACTATATTAGAATTTTTATATGATACTTCATTCCTCGTGTAGAATAGCTAATTGTTAAGTTTCTATATGTTTTAATTGTATTCTACTTGCCATCTGCAGCTGAGATAGCTATGTTCGATAGTTGCATTGTTGTCTACAAGTTTATTCAGGACCTCCACTTTTTTTGTTACCGGGGGAGATGAGAAAAATGAGCTCATCTTAGCAATAGTTCTCCAGGGTTTCTTTGATGCAGTGGGCCTTTCTTCTCAGGTCTTATTTGTTACAGTTACCTTTGCTTTTCGTTTTCACTTGGTCGTCCTAACAACTAAAATGTGTTGCTTCCTTCAGGAACAATGTAGATAAAAGGACCGCACTCGAAAATTTGGATATGATCCTTTTATGCCTTGATGAGATTGTTGATAGGGGGTAAGTTGTTAATTTTGGTTGATTTTGATCATTGTTTAGTTGGAATTACAAACTTTTGAGTTACGGACACGAGGACACGATGTTCAGGAACTTTCTGAAGCTGGACTTACACACATGCTTATCTGAGTTCATTGTTTGCTGGTATTGCAGGATAATTTTGGAAACTGAAGGAAGTGTTATTGCTGTAAAAGTTGCTACTAGTGGTGGTCTGGATGGGGCAACATCCTTGTCCGAGCAGGTCAAATTTTCTCCATCACATAACAAACCTTGTTTGCTGATTATGTAGGATTTACTCAGCAGGTTAGCTAATAATCTCAGTCGTGGCTAAAACTACAAACTGCACACTTCTTCAATAATCTGAACTTATAATCTACTATTTACTGAACACTAAATCGTCTGATCTGATGCACATTGGAGAGTAAATATCTGCACATAATACCTTACTGAACTTTACCTACAGAAAACCTATTTTCCACTACACAACAGATATGTGAAACTGAAAGCTTTGGTCTGTACTGATAAGTCTTTAGTATAGACCATGTTTAGCGATATCAGCTTCATCTATATGAAAAAATACACGCACTCAGTTGGAACTTATTAATCCTTTCAAGCTTTCAGTCAAAAAACGAGAAGAAGAGTTGAGAACACTTACAATTACAACAGAATATATAAACACATAAGACTCAATTAGTGCACTGGTAAGGCATCACTTTTCCTATCCCAATAATTTACTTTTCGTTAATTGTATGGATCGGCTCGAGATGGTTTTTTCTTTACACTAATGATTTCCCCCTATTTTTGTGTAGGTTGGATGAAGGAAGAGGATGCTTTCTGAGGAGTTTTGGTTGTGGATAGGCTCGAAGGGAGCTAAATGTTAGATAGTCAACATTTTGGGATATATGTAGCTGACTACACTATTGATGTTTAATTTTTGGACATATGTTTGGTACTACTTCGTTGTTCTACATGGAGAAATTAAGGATTTTGAATGTTTGGTACTACTTCGTTGTTCTACATATATTAGACAGTGAAATTAATGAATTTATTTATGTTCGGAATTCATTCCGTGATTGATTCGCATTTAAATTTTTGAATACCTGTATTTTGTGTAACTGTGGCATTATCTGCAATAGTATTCTGATGTGCTGCATTCTGCAAATTTTCGAATACAGAATTTTGACTCTGCAATAGCATTCTGACATGCTATTGTTGCACATATAATAGCAGGAAAGAAATGCTATAAAAAGCAGATATATATCGAAATGCTATTAACAAACAATAACATACAGGAACGCAATTAAAAATAAACAGCGTTCAGGAAAGCCATAACACATTTATAGCGTTAACAAATATTATTAATGAACTATTGCGTTCGTAAAGGCTATGTAAACTTTATAGCGTTTGTAAGTGCTATAACATGTCTATAGCGTTCATGAACGCTTTAATATATTAATAGCGTTCATGAATGCTATTAAAGTTCTATAGCGTTCCTAATTGCTATAACTATAATATAGCGTTTCAAAACGCTATACATTGTCTATAGCGTCAATGAACGCTATAATCCATGAATAGCATTCGTGAACGCTATAAATTTATAGCGTTCTTGTACATGGGGTTATTATAGAGGGGGCATATATAGCGGGCGAAATATGCTATAATATGCATTCTACAGCGTTCAGCGCACGCTATCATATCCCATATCTGTTGTAGTGTGACAGTTCATATATATCATTCAACACCAATTCGAAATCCATTCCCCATCTAACATACTAATCCACCCTAGCAGTCTAACAACATGTAAATGGATTTAAACATGGCTAATAAACTTCAAATCAATATTAAAAAAAGAAGGGAAGTTCAGAAATCTCAGTTCCCAGGACTGTATATCAGTCGATTCATAGAACAGCCCCAAACCACATTCAAAACACCATTCTCTCGACCACAACCTAATCTAACATGCTAATCCCACTTAGCATTAACTTTTACACATGTATGAATCAAATATAGCAAGTTGACATTAATTAAAATCAGTTTAAAAATGGAATTTAATATCAAAATTTTTAAAACTGAAAGCACGTATCAACAGCCTCGTACTTGCGTGTGGGTCGCCCTAGGACACGACACAGGGCACGACACGACTCGTGATCGTGCCCACGTGTTTGCCCCACATAGGGCTACAATCGTGTCACCCTGTACCGCGTCCCCGTGTCCCAGTATCCGAATTAAAAGTGCGTGTCAGTGGCGCGAATTCACGCATACACAGCGCGCACGCGCGGCCAGTGCGAGAAGGAGAACTCCTCGCACACTGCACCAAATGGCCTCAAATTTTTGGGAGGATCATGTCAGTCAGTGCCCTAACATCCTCCCAAAATTTGGCGTGTCTCCGTATCCGACACAGGAAGAAATCCAGCCCGTGATGCAGGACAGTGCACGTGTCCAGTGCACGCATGTCCAACACTAAAACCGACACAAAAATGACACCAAAATACCTAACACCCTTCACAAAAATTAATGTGCATATATAGATCTACAAATTCATGTAATTAGATTTACAAAAATCGAAAATAAATTCCTAAGTGATATTTCATCGAACACCTATACGTACACTATGACACGTGTCCGATACGGACACCAAACGGACACGAAATTGACCCAAACTTCAGGGAGAGCTAGGGGACTCCTAAATCTAGCCCTAAATGCAAAGAAAACAGAATTAAATCACAATTTGAGGATGGTTACCTATGTGTGTCAATCCTCCAAGAAAGCCCCAATGGAAAGATTCCAAATACCAACTCCAAAGCTCTAAATGAACCCAAAACTGAGATTAACCCCCAGAAATAATAAACAACAAGGAATTAGGTCCTAATACAAAAGACTGGGATTAAAAAGGAATTAAAATAAATTTATGAGAATTTTTGGAAGGGGGAAAATACAATTTCTTTAAAAATTAGGTCAAGCTCTAAAAGAGGCAAGAACTCCTCAACATGACATTAAATAGGAAGGGGATCTCCTATGGCTGGTCATAAGTGGAATAATTAGGGTTAGAGTTTCCTAAATTGGCCCATGGGCTTAAGTCATGATTAATTAAGTCATGAAGTCATAAGCCATATAATAAAACCATAAGTCATGACTTAAATTCACTAAACCAAATCCCCTCATTCTAAAAGCAATCTCTAATGACTAAAATGGGTTAACTCAAGTTAGACTAGCGTTACCATATCTAGGGTTAGGTTCTAGGCTAGTCCACTAGTCTCAAAAGTCAAAGTTAAACTAGAATCCCAATCCAATATTTTAACCAATAATTCTAATAAGCTAAAATGACCAAATTACCCCTAGGCTAAAATGATAAATAAATATCCCTAATCACTTGGTTAGGCTCTAGGTTAGACAGTCTCTTGGGTTTCACTAGCAGCACATCAAAATAACAAGTCATGACTTAAAACAGTTTTTAAATAGTTTAAAATGATTAAAAATTACCAAAATCATAATGTGAAATAAATAAAAATAATAATAATTATAATTACAAAATTTTAAAATTACCCTCATTTGGAAAACTGGGTGTTACACATGATGAGCCTGTCTTTTGCCTGTTAAGAATTGATGCCCGGTGGACCTCAGCTGGCATGACTTTGGTCAATCCTTCCATGCACCTTCTTGACATAGATATGTTCCCAATAAACCATACAGTTTTGATGGGGAATGTCTTGGACCATGATAATACTGATGTTTTGATCCACTAGTATCCACTGGAAATAGATTTCTATTTTCCAAAAGTGTCTTTTGGAGCTATCTGCTTGTTGCATTGCGAAACTGGAATAAGTTTTTGTTTTTTTTCTTTTGCTCTTTCTTCTATGGTATACAAAGAGGCTGTCCCCATGAATTTGCTTGATTGGAATGAAAACAGTTTCTTTCAAATATCTGATAAAATAAGAAGATATATTGCTCAGAGTTGCTTGATTGATTGCTTGTACAATATAGGACATAGGTAATGACATCAACAACTTTGTCATGGATTCCATTCCGTTTCGATTTTTTTTTTGTAATTTATCCTTGTTCTCATCTTAAAGTAGACTTGTTTTAGTTTTCTCAAAAATGAAAATAGAATATAAATAGTAGACTTGTTTCAGTTGTTAGCGCTGGTTGTTATCTTTAGGTTCCTTGTATATACTCTTATGTATTCCATAAACTTCTCATGGAAATTCAGTTTTGCCATCTTTTTGTAACTGAACTATTTCTCATCTTCAGATTGACTTAATTTAATCATCAGCTTTAGCTTTTGTTAGATTTTTGATGAGAATCCATAAACGTTGTCCATGGCCAGCTTTACACGTGTTCTGTCATTAGTGTACTGAAAATGCTTTCTACAGTTACCAGGTTAGGTACCATCAAGTAGTTCGTGTCCTCACTTAAAATGAAAGCATCTTTTACTAGTAATGGACCAATTTAATGTGATAGGTATCCTTCTTGGTCCCAACTCCCAAGTCCAAACACGAGGAACTAGGAAGCACGGGCACTTCAAAAATATGGACCGTGTTATGGCAGACACATATTGGACACAGCCTGGGCACTTCAAAATAGACTAGGACACACCAAAATAGGTGCCGTGCCGGTGTCCTTTCCGTGTTGCGCTGTATCCGGGTCCATGCAACATAGATGAGGAAAAATCATAAAGTGATACTATTTTGACTATATTTTTGGGTTAGTTTGGCTACATTGCTTTAAATTGTCCTAGGAACTTGGGTATTTCTTGGTTTAATGTTTCTGAATCTTCAGTGTTCGTGTGCTATGAACAAGTGAATTTTAATAAATAAACAAGATTCTCTCTCTCTAGAAAAGTGTCCTTGGATTTTATGAAGTCCTATCCAGATGCATTTGAGTTGGTGGGATGAAACATTTATCCTTATTAGGAAAATCAAGTATAAGTTTACTATAGTTTGACAATGCAACATATTGTTGCAACAACCATTGTCCAAGTTGTCAGGTGAATGACTACTGCGATTGGAGATGGGTCTGGTGTTGGAGGGTGAGGTTGCGGGAGGGAAGAGAGAAGGGGACATACTATAGTTACCATTCTTTGAGAAGGATGTAGGAAACATGGTACATAGCAAATAATTCAAAGCAAGGATTGGTTTTGGGATCTTAAAGATGCAGGCTTTATATTGTTTACTTCTCCAGGAAAGAAGTAGCAAGATCATATTTATGTCACTATAGTTTAGGCTTCTTGAACTGCAGGTCATAAACATAGGATAGTGAACTTCCAAACAGCAAGTTTTCATATATATATATATATATATATATATATATTTATGTTTTCAAAAACTTGCTATGTGCAGGATTCTGTGACTAAGTTTAGTAGATAGCTGTGATTACAAGCAAGTCAGAACAAGCTGGGTCTCTTAGAAGATAAGGTCAATAGAACTGTCTTAAGATCAAAGACAGGCTCCACTTAGGTGGCCTGCCGGCAATAATAGCAAGCCCTTAACTTGATATGAAGTCCAAGTTATAGATTACATAGTGGCCAGCATGTCTGTAATTCTTCTTTATGGGAATAACTGACCAAGGGTTCTCAAGAAGAAAGTTACTGACAGTTACTTGCTACTTATATCTTTACTCTTGTGTTGCAAATATCTTTATCATAACTTATATCTTTATGGAAACTTCTTATGGTGGGCACCAAAAAAATCTTGAAGTTTGAACGTAACTGATCTCTGGAAGATGATATGAAGTCTGTTGCAATTGAATTTATGCAAGGAATTAAAACATGGTGATTGTTTGGCAGATTCTAGACTGATTTGTCAATTAATTACAGACTGATTTGTCAATTAAAACATGGTGATTCTAGACTGATTTGTCAATTAAGACATGGTGATTCTAGACTGTTTGTCAATTAATTACAGCTAACAAGTGAGACAAACACAAGGAATAGGATGAAAGTAAAGTACACTCATACTATGGATAGCAAGAGTTTTACTCGAGTGCGAGAAGAGGAGGTACGATTAAATCATTATTATTGTTTATTTCATTATCTTTGTTTTGCTTGTTTGATAAATTTTTATTTACTTAGAAAAAGAGAAGACCCAATGGAGAGGAGCCATCTGAAGTGGAGATGTTTGTCTTAACAAGAAAAAGGAAGGATAGAAAGTTAAAACTTGATGAGGATACTAGAGTAAGTTATATATGTCCAATATATTGCCAATTTATCTTCTTCTTTTTTTTACTTTTGGCCAAAACACTATGATTAAATATAGGTAATAGTAAGTTATATTGTAAAAAACATGCGTGTGTGTGTGTGTATATATTTTTTTTGAAGGAAAGTTAATTGTGGCGAACGCTCCCATCGGAGATCGATCTCCTGACCACTCGGGCCACATGCATCTCACTTAACCACTAGGCTAGCGGTCATTTGCATGTGTGTGTGTATATATATATATATATATATATATATATATATATATATATATATATATATTTTATATTATGGTCTGATGAATAAAACTCTAAAGTTTACTAAATATGCACTATAAACATTACAAAGCACTTTGATGGATGACACTTTTTAGATAAAGAGAGTGTTTGAAACACTAAAGTACACAGATTGGATTGGCACCATAATCAATCAAAATAATACCAGTAACAAACCCAGGAAGTCCCTTGTGTGATTCTCTCTCAGGACACCAGGCCATCATGTAGTGATCTCAACAGCAACACTGAAACAAGAACTTTTAAGGCGTTCAACTACTCTCTTCACAAAATAACACTAAAACCTGAAGGTTACTTCAGCTTTAAATGCCTAATTTCAAAATATCAAGCTGAAGTTGAAATGTCACTTAAGAAGCCATGCTCGAAAAGGGACTGATTCAATCCACATAAGCTCAAGCTCAGTCACACCCATAAATCAAAAATCAATTATGAATTATGCATGAATCATATTTCTTGTCAAGAAATAAGGATGGAGATATACCTATCAATCACATCCTGATGCCGCATGGTGGTGAGCAACTGCCTAGTGCGCATTAGCAAAGACCGATGTCCCTTGTACTCAGTTTCAGCCTTCTTCAAGACACCAGTTGATTCCTCTGAACAATAAAGTATGATCACATTATAACATCAACAAATTACAGGTCCTACACCTAGTTATATATGGACCTAAGCTGATGCACTGAACCAAAGTGCAATCATAAGATTAATCATTTAAATTTAATTATGAGATCAATCAACATGGACTTTGGTCCCAAACTACAATAAACTAGCTCATCAAGATCTCACTATACTATTGAGTTTGGCCTTGATTTCTTCCTTCTGACATATAGGGAAAGATCAACTTCGGTTTGGGAGTCATGTATTATATAACTCATAACTGATGGTGCAGACATGTAAACTGAAAAGACTATATCGATTAGCTAGCACAGTCAAAATAATTTACATGTGAAGCATATTGTATGCACATTTGTTTGCCGTGCAAAGAAACAATCAGTTAAAACTAGGGCACGATCCATATATATATATTTATTATTTTTTGTTTTTTTGCACGATCCATATATATAATATATATGGTGTTAAGAATCAGGTCGTGTTCGAGACTAATGATGTGCCCAACTTTTGAGTGTCTGACCTTTGACCTGCAATTGACATATCGGGTCGGTAAAATTTCAGCATTTTTAGATCAGAGTATCATTTTGGGCTCTGGCACTTTATAAGAAGGTCTAAGAAAGTTTAGAGTGATGTGTACTTTTATATTGGTTTTTTGGTGCATAATTGCAAATTTATACAAAATTAATATGTTAAAACTGTATAAAATAATGGGCAACCTACGTATATAGGTTTAAAGAAGCTTTTTTGGGTGAAGAAATGAATGAAAAACTAAAACAGGTACCTATTATGGCTAGTTTTGACAAAATTGTAGGATGTTTATGCCATTTGGTATTGTTTCGGGAAGTTCTGGCCATTGGCGGTTAAAATTTCAAAGAAGAAAAATCGACAAGTTTGGTAGGATCCGACTTTGGCCCAAGCTTTCAAGTATTTATTCTCTATCCCTTTCGAACCCTTCTTGTGAGTATAGCTTTGTATTTTTTTTTGCACGATTCCAATGCAATGCACACCAACCACAAGGCAGACAACAGGCAATCAAGCAAGGATCATGTTACAATAGAGTGTTCTAATAAGTCTCTGATTTGGAAAAATGGCACCTTACCAATGAGAGAGAATAATTGGTGCCTGTAAGTAGAACTGCATTGGTGGTAAAGCAAACTCTCAGCCAACTGAGGTAACACATTGCAGCTAATGCATAGAATCACAATTGTACTGGTGCATAAGTGTCCAGAGAAAACTCTCTTAGATATTTACTTCTACAAGTCATTCATGTTAGAACTGTCCCAAATATAAGTTTGACATCTAATGTTTTACTGTAACATGTATTATTTACCTGTATTTTTATTCTAATAATATGTTTACTGATTTTATGCCTAATTGTATATGTAGATTGAACTTGAAAGTTTGACATCACAAGTTTCTGATACTCCCGAAAGTAATATTGCGAGAGAAAATTTTTGAAGAAAGTTTTTAAAGAGCATCCTGGACGTGCGCCTCTCTATGGTAAAGGCGTAGCACCTTCTGATTTAAAGAAAAAATCAACAAGTTATGTATCAGCACAAGTGCTCGAAAACTTAGCTATAAGGGAAAAAAAGGTAGTAGAGACGCAAGAGAAGTATGAAGCGATGATTACTAAATTGCAAACTTTTATAACGAATCTGGCAGCAGCTTATCCTAATGCTCAACTACCTTCCGGTTTGATTTCGCCTCCTTTAGATAATGGGGGCTCACATCAAGATGAATCAAGTGCACCTCGTGTCAACGGTCAGGTGATTAGTCGATCCTTATCAACAAATAAATTTTATGAAGTTAAGTACTAACTACTAATGGATATTATTATTTTTTGTTTATAGTTTAACAAAGATGAGGATGGTGAAGATGAAGATGGACATGATGAGATATAAATTTTTGATTAGTCTATAGAATTATTTCACCGATCTATCCTTATGACGTTTTGGATTAAGTTTTTTTTTGTAAGCACTTTGAATTACAGAAAGCTAGATAATTTATGTCTTAAATACTGTTGAATTTTGAATTAAGTTTCTTTTGTAAGCCCTTTGAATTAAATGAAGCTACATAATTTGTCTTAAATATTGTTGGATTCATGGTTGATGGTTCTCTGTCAAGTGAAGTATAGTTTATATTATGAGGATGATGAATCTCATCCATTTTGGATCAATGATGGTTTGATTAATAGTAATATCATTTACATTTATTTTTATAGGTTGATGCATCTAATGTATATTGAAAGAAATATTGATCAAATATTATTTCTAAAAAATAAATAAAAATTAATTGTAAGGGTTTTGCAAGTGTTGCAAGAAACCAATATTTCAAATGCCTACAAAACGTTGCAATATTCTTCTATAATCGTTGTTAATTTATTTCTATTCTCAAGGGTTTCTAAAACTGTTGTAGATTACTTGAATAAAATTGTTGCCATACAAACTAAACTCGTTGCAAAAGCCTGCTCGAAATCGTTGCACATTTATTATTTTTGCAACAATTTTTCACATGGTTGCTTATTCATTTTGCAACCATTACTTAATCGTTGTCTTAAAGATTTATCTGCCATGGTTTTTAACTGTTGTCTAATCCCCGTAACGGTTTTTAATCGTTGCATGAAATATTTAGGCTACAGTTAGTAACCGTCACACTTTAGTCAATAGCTACAACAGTTTATTAATCGTTACCAAATATATGATTAACAACACCATACAACCGTTGCGCATTAATGCCAGACCCGTTGCATAATACGTTATTTGCAACTATTTATTGAACTGTTGCAAATATCTCCGATAACCGTCGCAAGAGGAATCTGCAACGCTCACTATGACAATGGTGACAATAACCGTTGCAAATTGATTTCACAACAGTTTATATTAATTTTGCAATGGTTTTTGACCGTTGTAAAATACCCATATTTCTTGTAGTGAACCCACTTATCACTCATCTAATATTCATCCAAAATCGAAGGTCTAACTAATGAAAGAGAAAATGTGAGGCAAGAGACTTCAAGGTCAGACACTTAACAGGCCAAATATATCCAACTAAATCAAGTGATGGATTTTATCTCATCATCACCATCAGTTGTTCAGGCAAGCTGTGGACTACATCTAAGCTGAAAAAGGAATTTCACTCGATACCCAAACTGAACACTGATACTCAATCAATGTCATTATCAAACCAATAGACTCTCTCCTTACTCTAATTCAATATATGCAGCAACAGTCCATTCCTCCACTGAAATAAATCTAGCAACTCACAATAATGTTCATAACTTAAGAGTTCAATTTATCCTCAATTCCCAGATTTCTAATCCATGACCAAACTTCATAGTGAATCCTAAGCACAATCCTAAAATCATTTATGAATAATCAAAAATGGTAAAATAGTTTAGTAGAGATACAACTTAATCAACACCCTCTGATATATGCATGGATATTTATCTTACCAATTATCAAAATTCAATCATACTCAGGTAGACCAATCAACTTCCCTGTTACAATATTTCAATTGATATTCCTACTACTGACACATACTTAGCATATACATGAATCCATATCATTCACAGAGCTAAAATACCTAATAATCAGAGATTTACCTATAGGACTTCCTGCTACAGAAATGCTCAATCCTTAGCTCGCCCAAACCTTCAACACTCCGTTCACTAATTGATGAGAGTGACAGTCCGAGCTAAACTAAGCCAAAATTTTTTAATCTCGATCTACAAATCTAGACACAACAATTTTGGAGAACAAAAATCAAGCGCCAAACAACCTGGAATTACTAATCAGGTAACGATCCTTACCTCACCAATTGATTAAGAATAGGTCAGAGCGTTGAAGCAGGAATTCAAGTGAAATCTATTGCTCTTCAGATCATGATCTACACATCTCATCAATCCTCTGGTTTGAGAAGGATAAATTACAAAACTCATAATTCGATCGATTACAAACAATTTGAAGTTGAATTAAGATCAAAAAGAAAATTTAATCGTCGAGATCCTAGAATGAATTTACCTCACTTGCGTCGGGCTTGATGAAGAAATAGTGATCTGATCGAATTGTTCACAGATCTGCAATTTGTAATTCGATCAATGCAAGAAGGAGAACAGAGGAACCCTATTGAACGATTATTACTGGAAAATCAAAGAATATACAAATGGTTTACCAGAGATTACTCGATCGAACGAAGAGGGATTCTTTGACCTCTGGATTTCTATCATGGCCGCTCGATTGGAGATTGAAGGAGAAGTTTAGGAAGAAGGAGCTTCTCAAATAGCTCTGGCTCTTCCTTCTAACAGAATTGCTAACAAAGAAGGAGAATAGAGTTTAAATAGGCATTTGGAATTGGTGAAGATTCCTGGAGAAAGGAAGAACTTTGGGCAGGAAATTTGTCTAGCTGTCAGAGACGGTTACAACAGTAGACAAAATAGAATTTGAACTCTCAGCTCTAACATCTAAGGAAAGGAGAAGAAGGTTCTGTTCTGTTCTCATGAACGAAATGTAACCCAATTTATAAAGATGAAATGGTGGCTGGTCAGTTAATGAAATGGTGGGCTGAAATAAAATGGTGGGCTGAATTGAAATGGTGGGCTGAAATGAAATAGTAGCTGAATTAAAATGAAGTGGATTAACATAATATGATTAAAGACTTAATTATTTATGTACAAAATACTCCACTGAAATAAATTAACTAAACATTAGTAGGACAAAAATATTTCTGGGAAGTAGGCTTACAAAAAATAACCCCACATGGCACACCCATGTGCACCTCCACACCACATGTGCATCTCTCAATAAGCATAGCTATTATATAGAGATACAACTCCTTTGGCCTAGCCGATGTGGGACTAAAGTTTTCAATGAAAAAAGGCCAAAACCCAACAATCCCCCACATATCTCTATATATGGGTATGAGTGTTGTAACGCTCCAGTCCCAAAATATAAGGACTAGTAACGTAATCATGCCAGCTGCATACATACGAAGTCTACTCCAATATATGGAAACTCATATATATGCATAAGCTATATAATGTAGTAATCCAAGACAAACTAAACCTCATCCATAATAAAAAGAATAATAATAAAAATCAACTTGAATATTTATGGTACAATCATTGGGCGGAGACAAAGTCCACTACCAACTATCAAAATGAGATAAAGTATACAAGAAAATGATCCATGAAAATATCAAGATGAACCAAGAGCGATCATCTTCGAAGGAATGGAGAAGACCACAATCTTGGCTATAACCCCTGCAGTAAACCATGAAAGCACACCTGGAGAGATCAGCAGGCCCTCAGAGGGACGTAACAAGATCCAGGAAGAACATGCCATGTATAACTGTATAAGTAACTACTATAAATCTATAAGACAATGGGGTCCCTAACCATCTATGTGATATACACTTTGAGGACAACGTTCTACGCAGGGGCTGTAACGGATTCATGCAAGCAAGTAATAAAGAGTGGCCGTCAAGTAGCGCTCATCCGAGACACTATCGGCCGGGCAGCAAGTAGCGCTCATCCGAGTCACTATCACAAAAAAATATATAAAAGTAAATGTAGCCCCTACGCTAGTAGCTGTCCCCTCCCCCCAATGATACTGTACATGCATCGTAACCACGACACACCAACACGTGTCGCTTCCACAACACGATTTATATTCAATAACTGTCAAGTCTTCTAATATGCATCTATTGACAGTTATTCCTATGCATGCGCACGGGTGATCAGCCAACACGCAAGTGACCACTATATGATTCTCATAGCTCACACATATTTCGTGATACAATCGTGACAAAGTCAATGACATGCATCCTATTGACGGAAGTCTCTTAACTCTAGGTCCACAAGCAAAAATAAAATAATAAACAAGGAATATAGATACAGTAAACGAAATAAAATACAACTAAATATAAGCAGTAAAGATGGCAAGGTATCTTGCCTGGTGTTACGCCTGGTGTGGTGCAATGATCCAACAAGTCTGGTTCTGTCCAATGGCCGGGGGTAGATATATGAGGGTCCGATATTTCATGTGAAGAGAAACGCGTGATCAGTCGTGGTCAATGGTGGAAATCGAAGAGAAATTGTGAAGAACATACTCATATTATTTTTAGAAAAGTATTTCTAATACTTAAGACTAGATTTTTGTTAGTAAAATAATTTGGTAAATACTTGAAATCTAAAAACCGTTTTAGGCAAAATTCTCTGTTTGTAAAAATAGAATAATCATATCTTTATTTATTTGATAACAAAAATACTAGAATACATTTTATAATTTGAAAGCTACTATATATTTTAGTCAACAAAATTTTGTATAAGAAATTAAATACTAACAATGATAAACCATATTTTATACATATATATAAATATTTGTACATATTCATTTCTAATTCCTATTAATAAAGAAAATGATATCCTTAATAGTAAAATAATAATAATAATAATAATAATAAAAAAAAAAATAATAATAATAATAATAATAATATTTAATTCTTTAAATGTATACAGTACTCTCCCCAAATTTCATTACAGAGAGAGAGAGAGAGTAGAAATTGAGAGGAACAAGTGGAGTGGGAGGAGAGATTACCGGAGGGGAGCCGGCGGCGAGGCAGCGACGGTCGGTGCGCGGTGCGGCGGTCGGCGTGCGGCGCGATCGACGGTGGTTGGCGGAGAAGGAGGGGCACTGAGGCGGAGATGCAGCTCGGGCGACGGGTTCTTGAGGTGCTGGGGAGGCTGGAAGGAGGGCTTTTTGTCACGACCCGCACCCACCGTGAGTGTACGAGTACGTAACTACGTCCAGCCTACGCCGCAGTGTCGACGGTAGAACGCTGTTCTAGTTTATGAACTATAACTAACTAACATAAAATACTCTCCATAAGGAGGCCAACACAGATGTACAACTCAATCACAATCTAGAGATGGAATATGGCACAATAAAATAGATAAGAAAACCCTCAGCTGAGGTACAGTATAATGAAATAACAAAGTCTCAACAACTACCAGTCTCAACATCTCTAAAATATACAACTCGAAAATAAAGACAACAGCTAAACACGAAAAGAAAGACACTCTAAGCTATCTACTAAACAAGGGGTATCCTCCTCAGCAGCTGCCTGAACCTCCCCAGGGGTCCAGGTCGCGAGTGTCATCTAGGCAAGCTCCAAGTAAGGGGTGCAGGGTTCCTCATCATCTTTTGTAAAATTTTCAACAGGTCCAGTCAGGACGGGAGCGAGCACAAAACATCTCACACAGTTCATATCAAGTTAGAAAATATAAAGCATGCAATAGAGTAAGGTACATGAAACGCTGAAGAAGAATGTATATAAAAAATAGTAGAGATTTGATAACAGGAAATATCTATATATGATAAGTAAGAACTGTAAGCCAACTGTGATTTAGAGTACAATATGGTTATGTAAACGGTCTAGGACAATGCAATGGTAACTCCATTGTACGTGGGTGTACAATAGACATATACAATAGTTATACAATGTCGTACAATAGGATTTGAGTACATAACCAATTCTACTCCCCCTTCCCAATCAATATACAATGATCCACTCCAGTTACGTTATCTTATACAATAGTGTACAATATTATACAATGGATGTAAAATCCGTTATTTTTCGATAATATTTTAATATGTTGTTATATGTGATTTTATGAAAAAGTAATTTTAATTAAAAAAAAAATTTTGATTAACAGCCCAGACTCGGACCCGAGACCTGATTAATAAAAATTTTATCAAATAATTAGTTACCAATATTTATTAATTAACCTAAATTCTTTCCTTAAAACCAAAAGCCTATTTCTCTATATGGCTTTAAATAATTTTTCCTATTTTGCTTTAAGGCCCAAATGTCTAGAGTCCATGTTAGCCTTGTCCAAATATTTGGTTTATTTCTCTAAGCCATTTTTTCCATTTAATCTATTAGCCCATAAGTTGAGGCCCAAATCCAATAAATCCTATACCCAAACCCATTAGGAATGAATGAACATTCATTCATTTTCCTTGAGCTGTAAAAGCTTATTTCATTCAACTTGAATAGAAATTCATTTATTGAGAAGCCTCTTCTTCTTCCTTCGACCCAACGCCAACTCTTGAGCTCCCCACCGCCGGTCTCCGCCCTTTGGGCCGCCCCCTGATCTCCGGTAACCCCCGAGTTTCCTCATCTCCCGTAACCCTTCATCCTCCCCTATATACATCCCCTCCCCATTTCAACTCCATCACCATCATCACCTTCCTTTTTCCCGTGCCCTAGCCCGATCTGGCGACCGGAGCTCCGTCGAGCCACCACCCGGCGAGCTCCGCCACCTCTCGGCAAACCGGGCGCAGCCTTTGTCCCGCGGATCCAGTGGTCGCCCGACCCCGGCCACAGCTCGCCAGGCCGCCACCACCGAGCCAGCACCCCGGTGCACCCTGGCCGACCCCATCGCGTTCGCCTCTGTCGTTGACCACCCGAGCTCTGCTGACCCGACCTCCTTGCCACGCCCGATCCCGGCGATCCCGGCGCCCCTCGGTGTTGGTGTTCCCCGCCAACGGCCGGGCCAGCACTTTCCGTGCCCCGGTTTTCTGTACAGCGCTTCCCGGTCCACTGAACGTGATTTCCGTGGCGATCTTGCTGACCACGCTGCCCAGTTTTTCCGTCCCGCGGCTCCCCGCCAACGGAATTGGGTAACCTCTGGTTAATCATAGTAGTTCGACACTCCCATAATAGTCTGTGATGAAATTGGTCCACCGATTCCTTCGGGAATTCGGATTTTTGGTTACGATTTTGTTACGTTTTGATTTCAGATATTTTCCGAAACTCTTTGGAAGAGTTCTGTGGAAATGTTTTGGTTGCTAGCTTTGGAAAAGAAAATGGGTTCTGTGTTTTGATGGTTCTGTTAGTTTTTTTTGATAGTTCTGTGGGAATTTCCAATATTATCGGATTTTCCGAATTGATTTCGGAAAGTACGGAAAATACGGTGTTGGCTTTGAAAATATTTATATTCTATGAATTTCGGGTTTCGGAAGTTATTCTGCAGGTTTTTGGAGCATTTCCCAGTTTTTGGGTTGACCAAAAACAGAGGAGATGCTGCCGAAAATTTTGTAAAATAATAAAATAATTTTTAAAAAATGATTTTTCGGTAAAATATTATTTTAATATTTTTGGGCGACGACCTTAATGGTCAATGGGCCCCAGCGAAATGCAAACGCACCGGTTCGACCGGACGTTGAGGCAGAGTAGCTGAGTTGACAAATGGACCAGAGTCTGAGACACCTATTATTTTAATTTTTGTTAGTTTTATTATTATTTAATTGTAGATAATTTCGGGACTAACCTGTTTTCTCTTATTTAAATTTATAATTAAATTTGTAAGGGCATAAGCCCAGTTTCTATTAAGTGGTCTGTAATATTGTAGTGTAGCGTTTTTACTTTATTTTCTGGGATTGTGGTACGCGTAGGAACAATTAAAATACTATTAATTATTAAATTAAATAACTCATGATTTCCTCATCTTTAAGTAAAAGAAAATATTTTTTATATATAATTGTAGAACGTCAAAGTTTTCCAATAAATAGATAAATACCAAGTTTTGTACGTAATTTGATAAAATACAAGTTTTCTCGAAAAACCAAAGTAATTTTGACTTTCTAAAACAATGCACTAGTAAACGTTGTGGTTAACTAAAATTTACTAGGAAAGACAAATAGAGATTGTAACTAGATAACTTGTGATTGCTTCTGAAAAAGTTTCGGAATGTAGGGTTCGAGGAGGTTTCTGACTGTTAACCCCGAAGTACCGACTCTCCAGTTTGATCAGTTTAAGGCAAGTACAGTTGTGATTGTTTGCAATTTAATTAGTAATAGTAATCTTGCATGCTTAAACCACATTGCTACACGGAACTCTCTCCTAGAGTATTGATTGTTATTGTCTCATTGCCTCATTGAATCTAATTGACTCGGGATATTGGGGGGTAGTGTAGCGTCTATGACCAATACCCTAAAACTTTTAGTAATAGGATTGTACGAGCTTACCCCTCTCACACACGGGGATAGGCCGGATCATATCAGTGAATCATCCCAAACCGGTCATAGTCGTTACTTACTCAAATCACATTTTTCAATTGTAGAATTGTTGGAAATATTGCATTTTTAAATTATTTATAATTGCAAATTATTATTATTAGTTGAATTGTAGATTTTCATAATTGTACTTTGCTCCCTCCTGACTGGAGACCAACATTTTAGGTTACACTGAGGATTTCCTTTCCACGAGGATCTGAGGCTAAGGAGCTAGTTGCTTGAGTTGTTCTTCATGATAATTGTATAAATTTTCAATTGTAAGAAATTCTTCTATTGTAAAAGTTTTTATTAATCGAATAAAAGTTGTGGCAATTTTATTATGTTGTTGATGTTACCGCAAACGGAGATACAGCTTACTGCCGCCGCCGTCTCAACAACGGTGCAGGCTGGACATGATCCGGTTCGACCCAAGAAATTGGATCGGGTCGTGACATGTTTTTAGTGGTGGCCCATGCAGGTCAAAATCAACAACTTAGGAGAATCATGTTAGAAACAAATAGAACACTAGAACATTAAATTGCCACAACCTAGCCGGTATATAAATAGATGATAAATATTTTGTTTATTATAGACTGGTAGGATACCTTGCTTATGTTTGCATCCTAAACCTTCCAGAGAATGACCACTGACAAAACCAATCCTGCTGTCAATGAGGTGTCATCTCCGGATCGAACCCCGCCTCCTCAACCAAATCCAAGCTTTACACCCCACCAGCTGTTTGATCATCCCCATAATTCATCTAGTCTCACTACACTGGCAAATCCTACCTCTTCTCAAAATGGGTTACTTTTCCTTGGGAAGTACCCATTCATGTTGCTCCACCAGTACCAGCAAATACCTCCCAAATGGTTGCTCTATTTCAAGAAATCCTGGAGTACCAGAAAGCTCAAGCTGAAGCCCAACAAGAACATGGATCTTACGGAGAAGTCATGAAGAATGTCAACGACGTCACCTTAGCTATCCTAAACCAAGTTGGAGCGGAATCTCGTCCAAGGAAGGATAACCCTGAATATAGAAGATATTTGGGCCCTATCAAGTACTCTACTCCTACTACACCTACCCGCATTCATGTCGTAGAAGTTATTGGTTTGCAACTTCTGCAAAAGGCCTGGTCACTTCGCCAATATTTGTCGCAAGAGATTGGGGCAATGTTTGGCATGTGGATCTGCTGAACATCGGGTAAAGAATTGCCCCTTACCCTTCCGTCAAACTAGAGCACCTATTCCAGCAACAACTGTTATGCAACAACCTAAGGACTCTCTTCATGTTCAGCAGACCATGCTTACTACACCCACAACAGGAAGGCATGAAGCAGACTCAAGGATCATAGAAGGTGAAGCAGTTGGAGACTGCTCATGCAAGAGTCAGAGCCATGAAGAATAGTACCTAAGACTACTGAGTAGCAATATCTATTAAAGATGTAACAAGATGTCCTTAGATCAATTATGAGAGTTTTGTTGTAATACTCTTATATGAATAAAAATCTTAGTTACATCTTATGGTAGATGTCCTCTCTAATATATCTTCTGGATTACTCTAGACATTCACCATTGACCTAGTTCTCGGCTCTTTTCCTATCTCTAAGGGATGTTATAGAGTCAACCTGAAGGAAGCCAAGAAGATGAAGGATCAGAACTATGGACTAAAGACTTTAAGACAGAGCTTCACCCTAGGGAGCACCTGTGCCCAAGAAGGATGAAATAGTACGGATGTGTATCGACTATCGGACACTGAAGAACAAGTACCCTTTTTCCTAGATTGATAATCTGTTTGAATCAATTTGAGTGGACTTAAGGTGTTTTCCAAGATCGACCTCAGATCTGACTACCAACAGATCAAGAGGACAATTCCCATAACGGCATTCAATTATGGATAGTTGTTGGTCATGTCGTTTGGACTGACAAATGCCTGTTGTGTTCATGAATCTCATAAACAAAGTCTTTTATGAGTATTTGAATCAGTTTGTTGTCTTCTCCATAGATGACATTCCGATATACTCGAAGACTGAAGAAGAGCATGAAGAGTACATGAGAAAAGTTTTGGAAAGAAGAAAAGCTAACTAAAAGTGAATTTTCTTAGACAAGGTGGTTTTGCCCATATTGTCACAAGAGAAGAATTTCGAAGAATCTCAAGAAGATAGCCACTGTGGAGAAATGGTATACCAAGATTCAGTAGCTGAAGTTACGGCTGACTAATACCGAAAGTTGTGAAGGAATTCGCCAAGATTGCTGAACCTATAACGAAGCTGACTCGGAAAAATGAAGAGTTCATCTGGACGGAGGACTGCCAAGCAGCATTCGAGGAGCTGAAAAAGAGGTTTATCACTGCCCAATCCTTGCGCTACCGCAGGAAACGGTGATTTCTTAATCTACAGTAATATTTCTGAAAAAGGTTTGGGTTGCGTTATTCAACAACATGGGAAAATAATTGCTTATGTATCTAAGCAATTACGGACTCATGAGAAGAACTATCCCACACTTAATTTGGAACTTGCTGTAATTATCTTTGCTTTGAAGCTATGGAAGTATTATTTTATGGAAAGGGAGTGAAAATATATACGGACTACAAAAGTCTGAAATATGTCTTCATTCAGAGAGAGTTGAACATTAGGCAACGAAGATGACAGAAGCTGATGAAGGATTTCAATATCGATCTGCAATACCGATTATATGTGGTAGCTGATACCGATGGCGAAGTTTTTAAACAAGGAGAGGCATCTGCTAAAAGATATCAAGAAGTTTGGACTGGAGATTATGCTGTCTGGAAATAGAAGGACGGAGTTGGATGCTGATTTAGTGCTAATAAAGTTGCAAGTGAGCTCGACTCTGATGGACAAGATCAAGGAGACTCAGTTTCAAGAAGAGGCACTTTACAAGCTGAGAGATCAAGTGTTGGCGAAAACATTTGAGGGTTTCTTAATAACCAAGGATGGAGCTCTGAAGAATGGTACGAGGCTCTGTGTACCATCTGACGAACTGAGGAACGAACTAATAAAGGAAATACACCAGTCACAGTATTCCATACAATGTATCGGGATATGTGTACCATTAATTGGTGTTATGGAATGAAGGAGGACAAATTCCAAGTATGGAGTTAGATAATTGTCAACATGAGGAATTTAGCGGAGAGATTTCTACAGTCGCTGGACAATTTGGAGTGGAAGTAGAAGCACATAACGATGGATTCAGTGTCAGGATTGTTTTGTTTCCAAGAAGGGAAGTACATCAATTGGAGTAATGTGAACCGACTGACTAAGTCGGCACACTTTATTTTCCTTCAAAGTTGGTTATCCATTAAGAAGTGGGCAGCATTTTACGGGAAGCACATCTACCGGATTCATGGAGTACCGCGGGACGAGCAATCAGAGAGGCCAATCCAGATGCTTGAAGATGTATTGAGATTTTGCGTCTTGGAATTTGGTAGGTCTTGGGAAGACCAAAATGCATTTGGTAAAGTTTTCTCCTACCAGACGAACAATCAGTTTTGACGGAGCTGGAAATTGAGGCCAGGTACATCAGGCCATTTGAAGTTTAAGACGAGTTGGAAGTGGCGTACCAGTTAGCTCTACCAGCTAATCTTGAGAGTGTGCAATGTCTTCTACGTCACAGCTCAGACGCTACATTCCGGATCCGAGTCCCCATATTGGATAATTCAGAGTTGAAGATTGGACTCAACCTTTCAGTGCCAGAGAAACCAGTTGCAAGCCTAGTCAGAGATGAGAAGAAAATCAGAATTTGAGCCATCACTTAAACTCCTATTTCTTACCTTTTCTTTTTCCCGTTCTAAATTTGACTAATGCTGCTAAGTCAGCCTAGTTTTGCAAGCTATCTCTTTATCAAGCTTGATCATGACAGTATTTATTGGGTGCACCCACTAATATATTGTCTAATCAGGACCGGTGCATGATGGTCTGATCAACCTCGTGTACTTTGGTTCGCCTTTGTATTTTTCTGCATATCATAATCGAAACTTGTCCTTAAACTATCTGATCCACGACTATTTTGGAAACTCTTATTTTTGAACTTGAGTTACAAGCGCAGTACCGTACCTGCTTGATTATAAAAATTCTATCCTATCCTAACCAACCTCCTTTAAATTTCGAGGACGAAATTTTCTAAGGAGGGAAGGTTGTGAAATCCGTTATTTTTTCGATAATATTTTAATATGTTGTTATATGTGATTTTATGAAAAAGTAATTTTAATTAAAAAAAAAAAAATTTTGATTAACAGCCCAGACTCGGACCCGAGACCTGATTAATAAAAATTTTATCAAATAATTAGTTACCAATATTTATTAATTAACCTAAATTCTTTCTTAAAACCAAAAGCCTATTTCTCTATATGGCTTTAAATAATTTTTCCTATTTTGCTTTAAGGCCCAAATGTCTAGAGTCCATGTTAGCCTTGTCCAAATATTTGGTTTATTTCTCTAAGCCATTTTTTCCATTTAATCTATTAGCCCATAAGTTGAGGCCCAAATCCAATAAATCCTACACCCAAACCCATTAGGAATGAATGAACATTCATTCATTTTCCTTGATCTGTAAAAGCTCATTTCATTCAACTTGAATAGAAATTCATTTATTGAGAAGCCTCTTCTTCTTCCTTCGACTCCAACGGCCAACTCTTGAGCTCCCCACCCCGGTCTCCGCCCTTTGGGCCACCCCCTGATCTCCGGTAACCCCCGAGTTTCCTCATCTCCCGTAACCCTTCATCCTCCCCTATATATACATCCCTCTTCCCCATTTCAACTCCATCACCATCATCACCTTCCTTTTTCCCGTGCCCTAGCCCGATCTGGCGACCGGAGCTCCGTCGAGCCACCACCCGGCGAGCTCCGCCACCTCTCGGCAAACCGGGCGCAGCCTTTGTCCCACGGATCCAGTGGTCGCCCGACCCCGGCCACAGCTCGCCAGGCCGCCACCACCGAGCCAGCGACCCCGGTGCACCCTGGCCGACCCCATCGTGTTTGCCTCTGTCGTTGACCACCCGAGCTCTGCTGACCCGACCTCCTTGCCACGCCCGATCCCGGCGATCCCGGCGCCCCTCCGGTGTTGGTGTTCCCCGCCAACGGCCGGGCCAGCACTTTTCGTGCCCCGGTTTTCTGTACAGCGCTTCCCTCCACTGAACGTGATTTCCGTGGCGATCTTGCTGACCACGCTGCCCAGTTTCCGTTCCCGAGTTATCCCGCGGCTCCCCCCAACGGAATTGGGTAACCTCTGGTTAATCATAGTAGTTCGACACTCCCATAATAGTCTGTGATGAAATTGGTCCACCGATTCCTTCGGGAATTCGGATTTTTGGTTACGATTTTGTTACGTTTTGATTTCAGATATTTTTCGGAAACTCTTTGGAAGAGTTCTGTGGAAATGTTTTGGTTGCTAGCTTTGGAAAAGAAAATGGGTTCTGTGTTTTTGATGGTTCTGTTAGTTTTTTTTGATAGTTCTGTGGGAATTTCCAATATTATCGGATTCCGAATTGATTTCGGAAAGTACGGAAAATACGGTGTTGGCTTTGAAAATATTTATATTCTATGAATTTCGGGTTTCGGAAGTTATTCTGCAGGTTTTTGGAGCATTTCCAGTTTTTGGGTTAACCAAAAACAGAGGAGATGCTGCCGAAAATTTTGTAAAATAATAAAAATAATTTTTAAAAAATGATTTTTCGGTAAAATATTATTTTAATATTTTTGGGCGACGACCTTAATGGTCAATGGGCCCCAGCGAAATGCAAACGCACCGGTTCGACCGGACGTTGAGGCAGAGTAGCTGAGTTAGACAAATGGACCAGAGTCTGAGACACCTATTATTTTAATTTAATTGTTAGTTTTATTATTATTTAATTGTAGATAATTTCGGGACTAACCTGTTTTCTCTTATTTAAATTTATAATTAAATTTGTAAGGGCATAAGCCCAGTTTCTATTAAGTGGTCTGTAATATTGTAGTGTAGCGTTTTTACTTTATTTTCTGGGATTGTGGTACGCGTAGGAACAATTAAAATACTATTAATTATTAAATTAAATAACTCATGATTTCCTCATCTTTAAGTAAAAGAAAATATATTTTTATATATAATTGTAGAACGTCAAAGTTTTCCAATAAATAGATAAATACCAAGTTTTGTACGTAATTTGATAAAATACAAGTTTTCTCGAAAAACCAAAGTAATTTTGACTTTCTAAAACAATGCACTAGTAAACGTTGTGGTTAACTAAAATTTACTAGGAAAGACAAATAGAGATTGTAACTAGATAACTTGTGATTGCTTCTGAAATAAGTTTCCGGAATGTAGGGTTCGAGGAGGTTTCTGACTGTTAACCCCGAAGTACCGACTCTCCAGTTTGATCAAGTTTAAGGCAAGTACAGTTGTGATTGTTTGCAATTTAATTAGTAATAGTAATCTTGCATGCTTAAACCACATTGCTACACGGAACTCTCTCCTAGAGTATTGATTGTTATTGTCTCATTGCCTCATTGAATCTAATTGACTCGGGATATTGGGGGAGTAGTGTAGCGTCTATGACCAATACCCTAAAACTTTTAGTAATAGGATTGTACGAGCTTACCCCTCTCACACACGGGGATAGGCCGGATCATATCAGTGAATCATCCCAAACCGGTCATAGTCGTTACTTACTCAAATCACATGTTTTCAATTGTAGAATTGTTGGAAAATATTGCATTTTTAAATTATTTATAATTGTAAATTATTAATTATTAGTTGAATTGTAGATTTTCATAATTGTACTTTGCTCCCTCCTGACTGGAGACCAACATTTTAGGTTACACTGAGGATTTCCTGTTCCACGAGGATCTGAGGCTAAGGAGCTAGTTGCTTGAGTTGTTCTTCATGATAATTGTATAAATTTTCAATTGTAAGAAATTCTTCTATTGTAAAAGTTTTTATTAATCGAATAAAAGTTGTGGCAATTTTATTATGTTGTTGATGTTACCTGCAAACGGAGATACAGCTTACTGCCGCCGTCTCAACAACGGTGCAGGCTGGGCATGATCCGGTTCGACCCAAGAAATTGGGATCGGGTCGTGACAATGGATGTACAATATTATACAATAGATGTACAATGTTATACAATAGTTGTACAATGTTATACAATAGTGTACAATGGTCTATCCCTGGAACTTATGTGATAATGAGAGTACAATATGCACAATGAGTATACAAGGATATGGGTATTCAATAAATGCAATATGTAAGTAAAACGCACATCACAATATGTATTTAGTGAATACAAGGGGATAACATCTCAAAAGAAGATCCATATAGTACCAATCCGTGATAACAATCGTGTCAACATCAAGTACAGTAATCTAGAGTAAGAATGTAAATCCAAACAAGTATAAAACGGTCAGAGAATGTACTCGCCTGGTATCTGAATGTCTGAAGTAAATGTACTGTCCGAGATGAGGTACCTGACTCCTAGTTAGAGCAACACAAGTCAAGATGTATACAGGAGATAATAATAGTAATCTATAATGCGTCTGCATGCTGTCTAGGTCAAACTAGACTAAAGTCAACACTTGGTCAACTCCAGTCAACTATACTAGTCAAACTAGGTCAAACCTAAGCCAAACAAGTCTAATAAGTCTCACTAGGCCTAACCAAGCCTAGTCTAGCAATCACACACCCATCACAAGGCTATACAAGCCAACCACACACATTTATTGATGTATACATGCCATACACATAGGCTGTATCACATAGGGGTACATCCCATAGGCTATGTGCCATGCATATAGGCTATGGGCTATATAGGCCACATATGCATATATAGACATATATCACTATTCACATATATACATAACAATATATATATATCTAAAATATAATACACCCACATATTATAATATATAGGATACCTATATATTCATCTCACATATGTACATATCTATATACACATATATGTATATAACTATAGGAATCTCTATTATCACATTAAACACATTTAGCCATATATAATATTTATATATATATAGAGAGAGAGAGGGATAGAGAAGAGTATGTAATTGTGTAAGTAAAAGTCATGAGAGTGTCACATGATATAAACTTGTGTGTGTGTGAGAATACAAGAGAGCATGTGTGGGTGTGTGTGTGTGTGTGTTATCATGGAATGAGTGTTAGGCAATGTGTAAGTGTTAGTGAGAGTGCCTAGAGGAAAACAGTGAAGGGTAAGATATAGACTAAAGTGTGGGTGTGCAATGTGTCATAGGAAATTAAGTGACAGTGTCTAGTGTCAATGTTGCTTGGTGTGTGTGTGTGATATACATGTTATATATATGCTAGGAGTGACTGCTCATATAGTCTTAGGTAATGCAAACAGTGGCATGTTAAGGACTGGGTTTGGGGCTAGTATAGGACTGGAAAAATACAGGCTGAATGGGCTGGGTATATAGGCTGGTGTCACATGTGTGCCAAAACAGTTTACATGAAGTCCCCACACCAATTAACATTCAACTCAGGAATCAATGCAATGCATTCAGTTAACTGACACTATATATATAGATACCCAACTACAAACATTTTTTTCAGTTCATAAATAAGGAAAAGGAAAGGAACTAGAGCCTAATCTCAGGTTCAATGTGACAGGAACCTGAAGGAAGAGGGTGGGTGAGTGAAATGTTATAGGCTAACCATGTGTGTTCACAAGACAGTAGGGTGTTCTAATTATATCATTAACACAAAAATCAGAATGAAGTTAATCCAGGAAATCACATCTCAGTCTAAGACAGTTCATACACCATAAATCAGTGAATGGTTTGATAACTTAGGAATCAATAATGACAGTTCATAGGGTTCTCAAGAATTGAGAACCAACAACAGCTCATAACTCAGTCCAAACTAAATTCGAAATTTCCTAAATCATGAATCAACCTATCAATAAATAATATACATGTATGGATTTAAAACAATGGAACTTAACATAATCAGTTTTGGAACAACAGGCTCTTTGAAGTTCATGTGGTGTCAGTCATGCAAATTTCGAAACCAACTCAATACCCCAAATTCTCATTTCCATGCCATAAACTTAGTCTAATAAGTAAATCATATTAATCATGAACAAACAATTATGTGGGATCATCTGATAACTGAACACATCAATTTAAAATAGGATTAAAAGGGATTAATAGTTCAGGAAATTGAAACAACAGGTATCAGTCATATTTTAAAACCCAGTGCAATATCTAACATCCCATTCTCATATCAATACACAACTCAAAATCAAACATACAGTCAAATAAACTAATGAACATCAAAAACCCTTGTAAAACTAAGAATTGAACACCCTAAGAAAATGAAAGCAACATTTTCATGAAATTCAAATCTCTGGAACTCGTTGTACCGACACAGTGCATTGTAATGTGGACATTGGCATGGGTACATGGGAGGGTATGCATGTGTGTATGTGTAGCTATACATATAGGGTGTCAAACTATATTTAGAAATCAGTTAGAAGGAAAGGAAATCAATTCAGGTATATAGGAAATAAGCCATTCGACTGAAGTATCAGTCCATACATTACTTCAAATTCGAATCCTCCAATCAATAGCAAACAACCCAACTAATGTGTAAATTCAATTAACAGGGATAATTAAACATGTCTAGGATCTTAATTAGTAATTTAAACATGAATTAAACAATTTAAACTAGGATTTAAACACTGGAAAAACAACAAAAACTGAACACAGTGAAGCAATGTCGTGCACGCGTGCACGTGTCTGTAGAACACGACACACGACACGACACGACACGTAGGTGTGCACACGTGTACGCCTAGACTAGGAGGACGTGTACATGTGTCTGTATCGTGTCCACGTGAGTCGTGTCAGGAGTAAAAGGGTCGTATCAGGCACAAATTTTCGCGTGTGTACACAGTGCATAAATCAGTGTAGGCCATATATCGTGTCCGACACGACACAAGAGGACACGAAACTTGGGGAGGGGTATATCAGACATGGCCCCCTCCTCCATACCAAGTTTCAGGCGTCGAGGTGGCGTGTCCAGCGAGTTATGGCCCCCGAGTAGCAGGGGACTGCTCTCGCACGCGGTACGCGTGAAACCAGCGTGTTCACGTGTCCAATACGACGCGACACGACACCACAACTACCTCAGTCAACTGGAAACCAATAAACAACATCAAACCCAAATTTTCTATTCAAATAGAAACAGAAAACAAGGATGAAATGCCCATGTGGCATTTCATCAAACACATAGGTGTATCCACTGATACGTCTCCGATACGGACACGTATTGGACACGAAACCTAACAATGCCTATACCAACAGAGAGAGGACACCTAGGGCTTCCTATCCATGCAAAGAAAACAAAATTTGGTAGAGAGAATAGAGATTTATCTATATGTTCAATTTGTATGAAACCTGAGATTTCTCTCCATGGACATGAAATAGAGTTAGATTAGGAACTAATACAAAAGTCTAGAGTGGAAAAGGAATTAAAATAAACAATCTATGGGTTGGAGAAGAATGGACAAACCTCTTTCTTCAAAACTTGGAGGAATTAATAAAAGAGACAAGAATAAATGGAAGAGGCATTAAATAGGGTGTGAAACCCTAGGTTGGCTGCCATGGGTGGGCTTGTTGGGGTTTGGGCTTAAGTCATGGGCCTATGGTTCAATTCACAAGTCATTAAATCACAAGTCATTGCATTAAACCATAAGTCATGACTTAATTTCACTAAATCTAATCCCCTCATTCTAAAACCAATCTCTAATGACTAAAATGGGTTAACTCAAGTTAGGCTAGGGTTACCATAGCTAGGGTTAGGTTCTAGGCTAGTCTACAAGTCTCAAACTAGTCAAAGTCAAACTAGAATTCACCAATTCAATAAATAATCAAATAATTCAAATAAGTTAAAATGACCAAATACCCTCAAACTAAAATGATAAATAATATACCCTAATCACGTGGCTATGCTCTAGGGTAGACAGGCTCTACGGTTTCACTAGCTGTACACCAAATCACAAGTCACGATTTAAATAGTTTTTAAAAATGATTAAAAATCAATAAAAATCATATAAAATTTTAAATACCATAATTAAATAAATTAAAATACAAAATTTCAAAATTACCCTCATTTGAAAAACTGGGTGTTACAATCCTACCCACCTTAGAAAAATTTCGTCCTCGAAATTAAGATGATCGCACCCCCTTCTAGGTCAAACATAGTCAAGGGTCAATCACTAGTCAATTTTCTCAACATCCTAGAACTTGGTCATCAGCTGGTCAACTTCTTAGGATTTTACCTATGCTAGCTACCTAAGTTTTGGCAACTAGAATTTAGCAAAAGAGAAACTCTATAATAGGCTAGCTCTTAACTTCCTAATCCTATCAAGTCACCCATAACTAATACCTACAAGCTAAGCGCACCAATCCCAAATACCACATATACATAAGCTCAAGAACAACAACCCATCTCATATATCGTAGGTATATCATCTGCAATCTATATATATATAGGCCTCTCAGTCTTAGGTGAACTACAACTATACTCGAGGACAGGCCCTGGTCACTGGGTGCCTCACTGGAAGGATAAAGGAAAACAATAAATAATCATCAAGGTTGTATGGCATACTAACATCCTATATGTGTAAACTGGTTGGTATTATAGATAACAGGAGAATTATTTGCAATGGGTTACTATTCTAGCACCAATGCTAACTATCACCTCTAGGGTACAGACACTCTAGAAGTCACCATATCATTATACTATGAAGGTACTACCTATGAATAAGCTCTACAAAAACTAAAATATCCCTACTCCTAAGTCATTTATAACAATCAAAAGGGTATGATGTTTAAATCCTTCTCAAGATACAATCTGTTAATCATATGCGTCTGTCCAAAATTATGTTGTCCAGAGTCTTCATCATGCTAGTGAGCAAGGCTACGATAATCACAGAGTCCTTGACTAAGGTACGTACCTCTAGGTTCATGGTATTTAAAATTTTTGCATTGCCGCATGCGACGACGAAAACCTTAAATTTCCATACCCGAGAAATACATCCAAAATCTGACTACGTGTCCTCACTATGCCAACTAACACGACTATCGAAGATTCTAGATCCCATGATTTAGGTGACCTAGCCCATATGATTTTTTTTTGAAGAAAAACCAACATAACAAAAGAACAACATGACAAATTTAATCAATCAACAAGAAACAGATGGAATCGGATTTCAAGGTAGTTATAAAAGACAATTTCGGGAATGGGATTGAGAAGAACGGAACTTGCAGCAAGATCTCCAATGGTCTGTGTATCCTCGACAGTCCTGACGATAGCTCGCTCTGCTGGTTTCCTCTGGCCTGTTACCGATGCTGCATGAACCGCTGCTGCTGAGAGAAATCAGAAATGACGGGAGAAAGTCTCTGTACAGATAGAGGTGCACCTCCAATGTAGCAGAAACACCAACCTGAGTTGGCACAACAGGAGCTGCGGTCTCGAGGCCCTAATGAACAGGATGAGAGGTGGCCAGCCTCTCGATAGTATCCCCCGAACCGGAGCGATGAGATCGTGTCTTCATAACCATCATGAAGACAGATCAAACCAAGAAGCAATTACCAAGAATGAAGCAAAAAATCAAGGAAGGACAGTTTATATTCGAGGAAAAAAAAATAATAAGCAGAAAATTTGGATAAAAGAAATCTGATTAAGAGTTTTTCCTAATGTGATTGAGTACTTCAAATAATTCTAATCCTACTGCAGGCTGTAGTGATACTCTAGTTCGAATACCACTACATAAACTCGACCTGCATGGGCCACCACTAAAAATGTGTCACGAACCACACCCACCGTGAGGGTACGAGTACGTAACTACGTCCAGCCTACGCCGCAGTGTCGGCGGTAGAACGCTGTTCTAGGTTATGAACTATAACTAACTAACATAAAATACTCTCCATAAGGAGGCCAACACAGAGGTACAATTCAATCACAATCTAGAGATGGAATATGGCACGATAAAATAGATAAGAAAACCCTCAGCTGAGGTACAGCAGAATAAAATAACAAAGTCTCAACAACTGCCAGTCTCAACATCTCTAAAATATACAACTCAAAATAAAGACAACAGCTAAACACGAAAAGAAAGAACAGTCTAAGCTATCTACTAAACAAGGGATATCCTCCTCAGCAACTGCCTGAACCTCCCCAGGGGTCCAGGTCGCGAGTGTCATCTAGGCAAGCTCCAAGTAAGGGGTGCAGGGTTCCTCATCATCCTCTGTAAAATTTTCAACAGGTCCAGTCAGGACGGGAGCGAGCACAAAATATCTCACGCAGTTCATATCAAGTTAGGAAATATAAAGCATGCAATAGAGTAAGGTGCATGAAACGCTGAAGAAGAATGTATATAAAAAACAGTAGAGATTTGATAACAGAAAATATCTATATATGATAAGTAAGAACTGTAAGCCAACTGTGATTTAGAGTACAATATGGTTATGTAAACGGTCTAGGATAATGCAATGGTAACTCCATTGTACGTGGGTGTACAATAGATATATACAATAGTTATACAATGTTGTACAATAGGATTTGAGTACATAACCAATTCTACTCCCCCTTCCCAATCAATACACAAGGATCCACTCCAGTTACGTTATCTTATACAATAGTGTACAATGTTATACAATGGATGTACAATATTATACAATAGATGTACAATGTTATACAATAGTTGTACAATGTTATACAATAGTGTACAATGGTCTATTCCTGGAACTTATGTGATAATGAAAGTACAATATGCACAACGAGTATACAAGGATATGGGTATTCAATAAATATAATATGTAAATGAAATGCACATCATAATATGTATTTAGTGAATACAAGGGGATAACATCTCAAAAGAAGATCCATATAGTACCAATCCGTGATAACAATCGTGTCAGCATCAAGTACAGTAATCTAGAGCAAGAATGTAAATCCAGACAAGTATGAAACGGTCAGAGAATGTACTCGCCTGGTATCTGAATGTCTGAAGTAAATGTACTGTCTGAGATGAGGTACCTGACTCCTAGTTAGAGCAACACAAGTCAAGATGTATACAGAGGATGATAATAGTAATCTACAATCGTCTGCATGCTGTCTAGGTCAAACTAGACTAAAGTCAACACTTAGTCAACTCCAGTCAACTATACTAGTCAAACTAGGTCAAACCTAAGCCAAACAAGTCTAATAAGTCTCACTAGGCCTAACCAAGCCTAGTCTAGCAATCACACACCCATCACAAGGCTATACAAGCCAACCACACACATTCATTGATGTATACATGCCATACACATAGGCTGTATCACATAGGGGTACATCCCATAGGCTATGTGCCATGCATATAGGCTATGGGCATATATGCCACATATACATATATAGAGATATATCACTATTCACATATATACATAACAATATATATATCTAAAATATAATACACCCACATATTATAATATATAGGATACCTATATATTCATCTCACATATGTGCATATCTATATACATATATATGTATATAACTATAGGAATCTCTATTTATCACATTAACACATTTAGCCATATATAATATATATATATAGAGAGAGAGGGATAGAGAAGAGTATGTAATTGTGTGAGTAAGAGTCATGAGAGTGTCACATGATATAAACTTGTGTGTGTGTGAGAATACAAGAGAGCATGTGTGTGTGTGTGTGTGTGTGTGTGTGTGTGTGTGTGTTATCATGGAATGAGTGTTAGGCAATGTGTGAGTGTTAGTGAGAGTGTCTAGAGGAAAACAGTGAAGGGTAAGATGTAGACTAAAGTGTGGGTGTGCAATGTGTCATAGGAAATTAAGTGACAGTGTCTAGTGTCAATGTTGCTTGGTGTGTGTGTGTGATATACATGTTATATATATGCTAGGAGGGACTGCTCATATAGTCCTAGGTAATCCAAACAGTGGCATGTATAGGACTGGGTTTGGGGCTAGTATAGGACTGGAAAAATACAGGCTGAATGGGCTGGGTATATATGCTGGTGTCACATGTGTGCCAAAACAGTTTACATGAAGTCCCCACACCAATTAACATTCAACTCAGGAATCAATGCAATGCATTCAGTTAACTGACACTATATATATAGATACCCAACTACAAACATTTTTTTCAGTTCATAAATAAGGAAAAGGAAAGGAACTAGAGCCTAATCTCAGGTTCAATGTGACAGGAACCTGAAGGAAGACGGTGGGTGAGTGAAATGTTATAGGCTAACCATGTGTGTTCACAAGACAGTAGGGTGTTCTAATTATATCATTAACACAAAAATCAGAATGGAATTAACCCAGAAAATCACATCTCAGTCTAAGACAGTTCATACACCATAAATCAGTGAATGGTGTGATAACTTAGGAATCAATAATGACAGTTCATAGGGTTCTCAAGAATTGAGAACCAACAGCAGCTCATAACTCAGTCCAAACTAAATTCGAAATTTCCTAAATCATGAATCAACCTATCAATAACTAATATACATGTATGGATTTAAAAAAATGGAACTTAACATAATCAGTTTTGGAACAACAGGCTCTTTGAAGTTCATGTGGTGTCAGTCATGCAAATTTTGAAACCAACTGAATGCCCCAAATTCTCATTTCCATGCCATAAACTTAATCTAATAAGTAAATCATATTAATCATGAACAAACAATTATGTGGGATCATCTGATAACTGAACACATCAATTTAAAATAGGATTAAAAGGGATTAATTGTTCAGGAAATTGAAACAACAGATATCAGTCATATTTCAAAACCCAATGCAATATCTAACATCCCATTCTCATATCAATACACAACTCAAAATCAAACATACAGTCAAATAAACTAATGAACATCAAAAACCCTTGTAAAACTAAGAATTGAACACCCTAAGAAAATGAAAGCAACATTTTCATGAAATTCAAATCTCTGGAACTCGTGTACAGACACAGAGCAATGTAATGTGGACATTGGCATGGGTACATGGGAGGGTATGCATGTGTGTATGTGTAGCTATACATATAGGGTGTCAAACTATATTTAGAAATCAGTTAGAAGGAAAGGAAATCAATTCAGGTATATGAGAAATGAGCCATTCGACTGAAGTATCACCATATATTACTTCAAATTCGAATCCCCCAATCAATAGCAAACAACCCAACTAATGTGTAAATTCAATTAACAGGGATAATTAAACATGTCTAGGATCTTAATTAGTAATTTAAACATGAATTAAACAATTTAAACTAGGATTTAAACACTGGAAAGACAACAGAAACTGAACACAGTGAAGCAGTGTCGTGCACGCGTGCACGTGTCTGTAGAATACATATATATATATATATATATATATATATATATATATATAATATATATATATATATATATATATATATATATATATATATATATATATAACACGACAGGACACAACACGTGGGTGTGCACACGTGTACGCCTAGACTAGGGGGACGTGTACATGTGTCTGTATCGTGTCCACGTGAGTCGTGTCAGGAGTAAAAGGGTCGTATCAGGCGCAAATTTTTGCGTGCGTGCACAGTGCACAAATCAGTGTAGGCCATATATCGTGTCCGACACGACACAAGAGGCCAGGAAACTTGGGGAGGGGTATGTCAGACATGGCCCCCTCCTCCATACCAAGTTTCAGGCATCGAGGTGGTATGTCCAGCGAGTTATGGCCCCCGAGTAGCAGGGGACTGCTCTCGCGCGCGGTGCACGTGAAACCAGCGTGTTCACGTGTCCAATACGACGCGACACGATACCACAACTACCTCAGTCAACTGAAAACCAATAAAAAACATCAAACACAAATTTTTTATTCAAATAGAAACAGAAAATGAGGATGAAATGCCCACTGTGGCATTTCATCAAACACATAGGTGTATCCACTGATACATGTCCGATACGGACACGTATTGGACACGAAACCTAACAATGCCTATACCAATAGAGAGAGGACACCAAGGGCTTCCTATCGATGCAAAGAAAACGAAATTTAGTGGAGGGAATAGGGATTTACCTATATGTTCAATTTTCATGAAAAAGCTTCACAAAGCGGGTTTTTTCTTGATGGCCAAGTGCTCCAAATTGGTCCAAACCTGAGATTTCTCTCCGTGGACATGAAATAGAGTTGGATTAGGAACTAATGCAAAAGACTAGAGTGGAAAAGGAATTAAAATGAACAATCTATAGGTTAGGGAAGAATGGACAAACCTCTTTCTTCAAAACTTGGAGGAATTAATAAAAGAGGCAAGAACAAATGGAAGAGGCATTAAATAGGGTGTGAAACCCTAGGTTGGCTGCCATGGGTGGGCTTGTTGGGGTTTGGGCTTAAGTCATGGGCCTATGGTTCAATTCATAAGTCATTAAATCGCAAGTCATTGCATTAAACCATAAGTCATGACTTAATTTCACTAAATCTAATCCCCTCATTCTAAAACCAATCTCTAATGACTAAAATGGGTTAACTCAAGTTAGGCTAGGGTTACCATAGCTAGGGTTAGGTTCTAGGCTAGTCTACAAGTCTCAAACTAGTCAAAGTCAAACTAGAATTCACCAATTTAATAAATAATCAAATAATTCAAATAAGCAAAATGACCAAATACCCTCAAACTAAAATGATAAATAAAATACCCTAATCACATGGCTATGCTCTAGGGTAGACAGACTCTACGGTTTCACTAGCTGCACACCAAATCTCAAGTCACGATTTAAATAGTTTTTAAAAATGATTAAAAATCAATAAAAATCATATAAAATTTTAAATACCATAATTAAATAAATTAAAATACAAAATTTCAAAATTACCCTCATTTGGAAAACTGGGTGTTACACTTTCAGAGGGCAGATCCGACGGAAGACGGCGGCTGGGTGCAGTCACCGCCGGGGTTTGGACGACGTGCTGGGCTGGCGAGCCAGCGCTCACGCGCTCACGTCGGCGGTCGGCGGTGACTTGGGCGGAGGACACGTCGGGTAAGGCGGTTGGGGGTTTCTTTCCGGGATGGTCGCTCACGAGGCTCGCCGGGCGGCGTGCTGCTCTGGAGGCCGCGGTGGCCTGCTGCGGTCGGTGCTGCCGAAGGGACGCAACGCCGGCAAACCTTTGAGACTGGGGCACGTCGAGATCCAGCAGGGAGGTACGACGCTTTTTGAGGCGCTCGCCGACGTAGGGGCGGCCTCTGGAAAGTAGGCGATGGGGACAGGTAACGGCTGCTCTGTTCTTCTACTTCTTTTCTTGTTTTGTTGTGATGGTTGCGGTGATTGGTGTAGGCGGAGGATTTGGGCTGTTTGCAATGTCGGTAGTAATGGTGGTCCGGGATGGCGATGGTGGTGAGTTTGTTGGCCGAAGTGGCCGGAGTGCTGCTGCTGTGCGGACGGAGAGGGATTGGCCGAGGAGGGCGGTCGGATAAAGGGCGGTGGCTGCCGCGGGTTCGAATGGTGGTGCTGATGGCGGAACGATGAGGTTGGGGTATTGGCGGGGGCGGCCAAGCGGTCGGGGCGATGGTGGTGGTGTGTGATTGCAGTGGTTGGTCGGGAAGGAGATGACGGAGAGACGATTGGGGAGTCGCGACATCGGGAAGCTGCTGTTGGGATGACGAGGGATTAGTTTAGTGGTAGGGTTAGGATTTGATTTGCGTCGGGGTTTGTCCGACACGGGAATTGATGTACTTGTAAAAGTTGGAATAAGACTTTGGGTGGACACTGACACGATGCACTCCCTATTGTGGATGGTGAAGAATTTATGGATGAGTACCTCTCCTTATATAGGAGGTAGTAATTCCCAGTTGGATAAGGATTAGGGAGGTTTAAATCTCAATGGATAAATTCCATATTAATTCAAATCGATTTAAAATCCAATTCAATATAGATAAAACTTATCTTTAATTTTAAAGCTATTTAAAATAAGGTCAATAAAATCTTTTCCAATTTAGATCATGATAATTAATTAAATATTAAATCAAACAATATTTCAAATATTATTTTAATAAATAATAAAATATAATAATAATAAATTTTGAAAATCATGATAAATGCTTAAATATTAAATCATAAAATAACTTTTATAAATAACAAAATATATTAATAAACAAATTTCCAATTTAGAAAAATATTTGGAATACATTTTATATAAACCACAACTACTTATTTTTAAACGAGAACAAAATAACTCTTTTATACAAAATAAAATATTTATCACCTTTATTTGAACATGTAATTTCCTATATAAAATAAAATTTATAATAAAATATTTTTCTAAAATATGTACCTCTACACATATTCGCACTCGTCGAGCAAATACAAAACGTAATTCTCGCACGCTACGCAAATACAAAAATGCGAATTCGTATGCGACGTGCAGATACGAAGTACAAAATAAATACAAAGAAAATATTTAAAAAAACCGTAGTAGAAATTTAGGGGGTTTATATCCTACCCAACTTAAAAGAATTTCGTCTTCCAAATTTAGGAGTAATTATGATAGGTAGGCCGAAGGGGTTGGAAAGAGTTTATTCGAATAGATTTACGAGATCTTCTTGGGGGCAAGAATGCAAACAAAATATTCGACGAGAAGGCGAGCGACATTTCAATGGCAATATGTCATTTGATCGACTAGAACAAAAAAATTCGAGGACTCAGTTTAGATTACGTCCATGTATATGACAACCAATCATTGACAAAGCTTGATCAACCTTAACATTAACCTTAAAAGGGGCAACCTCATAAGTAGGTAATAACTCCTTAATCCTTTGATATCATCAATATACATGTAATCTCTCTTATCATCAATCGTTCTTTCCAAAAATTACTTTCGTTCCATGTCTCCTTAAAAATTTAACAAAATAATTATGATTATAAATGTACTTAACTTCCTCTATCTCGTCATAAAATTTCAAATAGTCTCAAATTTTGAATTCCATAATCTCTATTATACTAGCTCACTTATATAGATCTTTCCAAGTTATAATTTTCTCTAAAATTAAAATTCCAGAACCTTCTACAAATTTGGCCCAAGTAGAAGTTAAAATCTCCTTACTACAAATTTGTATTTATTGGTCAATGTACAATGCATCCATAGATACCAAAAATAAAATTCCGTCTACAATGTTCGATAAATCTCGAAAACTAACGGTATACCTTCATAACTCAATCTTCTATCATCATAATTGAAAATTTTCTATAATATTTATTAGCCTCTCTCGAAAATTTGAATTTAATAATCTCCTCTTTTTGATGAAAACTCATCTTAACTTCATATTCATAATCATCTAAATTATCCATGCATCAAAATGTAAAGGTTTCTCTCTTCAACAATTTGTTATCCTTAAAAAATATCATCATAATACTATAGGTTATCGAAGGCAACGTCAACATTGTCTTTATCAAAAATTTGCATCAATAAATTTAACATATAAATTTGTTTCTTAAACCACCAACAATTAGAAAATTCTTCACGTGATATTTAGTTACCTCGAAACAAATTTTTAAATTCGAGAAGTATTTACCCTTGAGTGTTTTATCAAAACACAATATATCATTCCTTACTTCATCTATTCGGATTTATCATACATTTTCATTTATGTCCCATTTATACCTCATAATCTCGTAATTATATTAACCAACTACATTATTTATCCATATTGTGGGGTTCTCCACTCTAACCTCTACTAACCCAAGATTGTCATGATCAAATTTCATACCTGCACAAGGAAATCATACGAGGGACATGGTTACATAACCACGGAGGAATTAAGGTGAAATATGAGCGAAGCAATTTAATCGGAAAGGAAAAGGAATGGGTTGCAATATTGAAGAGCGAAAAGATGTTATGTGTCTAAGTGAATCGAGAGAAAACATGAAAATAAATGACAAGGGTTAAGCAATCAAGATAATACGCAAGGTTAAGCATTTAAGGGATTCAATAGATCGCAATCATATATTAGGTCAAAATTTTGAGTCGAGGTTGAGTCCATATCGATACCATGGTAAGGGTTATAGTTTAGTCTTTATGGCCCGAAAGTCGTACCATAAGAATATAGTATAAGGGGACGTGTTTTAGTGGGACATGATACGTCTACATGAAGGAGGAATTGTCTAGGTCTTGCATGTGAAATTTGTGGGAAGAAAAAGTCTAGTGTTGTGCTCCAAATATCAAAGTCACGATAGGAAACGCCAAATGATCAAAATAGAAAGTGGGTTTTCATAAGGTACTAATTAATGCACAAAAATAAAAGGTTAAGCACAAAATAAAGATAATTTAGGAAATCTCATAGATCAAGTTAAGATAAGTTAGAGACACAGTTTCTAGAGAGAAAATAGTCTCATAGATAAGGGTATGGTCAAGGGCATGATTCCAATCATTTATAAGTTTCAAATAATTAGATGGTCACGAATAAAGATCTAGATTTGAGGAGAGGTCGAGTTAGTCAAAGATATGTTCATCGGTTTAGTCGATGACTAACTATACTTGTGTATTATCAATATCATAATCATAGGTGGTATGGCAATGTAATATGGAATACTTCTATCTCACTAGGGTGACCTTACTTGTTTCTTGGTCCTTCACCAATATATGATCTAATCTAGAAAAGTTTAAGTTCCTCAAAAGTTTCTCAATAAAATTCTCAAGATCCCCACCAAAATCTCTAATCCTCTTAGGCTGTCAAGTTTAATCAAAATCTAAATCTCTAATCAATCCCGAATTAATCCTTGTATATCGCAAATCGAATATACCATTCTTCTTTTTTTTTTTTATATTTAAAATTTGATATCCATAATCACAACTTTTTAAACCCAAAATCTAAATAGATTTGTAATTCTTCAATCAAATGACACGATTTCAAATTTGAAATTTTCCTCAACAATCGTTTCTATTTCTTCCAAATATTTTAAACCAGAATTTCAATATCATTACTTCAAACTTGAAATTCAAAATTTCATGAACTTATTAATTGTGAACCATACCACCCAATTTAAAACCTTAGGAGTTTACCAAGCTTTATCAATCGCCCTCATAAACCTTACAGCAGCATTTAAAAAAAATTCTTTTCAACTATCTTTATATCTCTTTAAGGATGTATGGCTATAATTCACTCAATCATAAATATTTTTCGAAGACCTTCAAAAATTAAAAATCAATTCAATTTCCTTCCTCAATTGTATATAGATTCTACTATCATTTCGTTGATAAAATAAAGTTCTAACAATCCTTCAAAGTTATTAATGTTGCTACTACCCAACTTGTGATTTACTAATCCTTAAGATCATACTTCTAGGAAAAGTAAATGCCTTTATACTCAAATATAACCTCAATGGATATTAATTGTCAATATAATCCTTCTAGCCATGTGTTTACCCATATGCATATACTAGTGTAGTCATCTTCCTATCTAGTGTAGAAATAAGGATTACGGTAGAAAGAGCTCAAGCAAGATGTAGATCAATGAAGTTGAACAAGTGATTTGAAAAATTAGTCAAGGAAGAGGGTCAAGCAGGTGGATGAGATCCTAACCTCTAATCCAATATTGCAGGTCCCTTCGGTACAGTCATGTAACCGAAACGATAAACTGGACCTGCATGGGCCACCACAAAAATATATAATGCTCCACTCCCAAAATATAAGGACTAGTAACGTAATCATGCCAGCAGCATACATACGAAGTATACTCCAATATATGGAAACTCATATGTATGCATAAGCTGTATAATGTAGTAATACAAGACAAACTAAACCACATCCACAATAAAAAAGAATAATAACAAAAATCAACTTGAATATTTATGGTACAATCGTTGGACGGAGACAAAGTCCACTACCAACTATCAAAATGAGATAAAGTATACAAGAAAATGATCCATAAAAATATCAAGACGAACCAAGAGCGATCATCTTCGAAGGAATGGAGAAGACCACAATCTTGGCTAGAACACCTGCAGTAAACCATAAAATCACACCTGGAGAGATCAACAGGTCCTCAGAGGGACGTAACAAGATACAGGTAGAACATGCCATGTATAACTGTATAAGTAACTACTATAAATCTATAAGACAATGGGGTCCCTAACCATCTATGTCAGCACTTTGAGGACAACGTTCTACGCAGGGGCTATAACGGATTCACACAAGCAAGTAATAAAGAGTGGCCATCAAGTAGCGTTCATCCGAGACACTATCGACCGGGCAGCAAGTAGCGCTCGTCCGAGTCACTATCACCCAAAAATGTGTAAAAAGTAAATGTTGCCCCTACGCTAGTAGCTGTCCCCTCCCCCCAATGATACTGTACATGCATCGTAACCACGACACACCAACACGTGTCGCTTTCACAACACGGTTTATATTCAATAACCGTCAAGTCTTCTAACATGCATCTATTGACAGTTATTCCTACGCATGCGTACGGGTGATCAGCCAACACGCAAGTGACCGCTACATGATTCTCACAGCTCACACACATCTCGTGATACAATCGTGACAAAGTCAATGACATGCATTCTATTGACGGAAGTCCCTTAACTCTAGGTCCACAAGCAAAAAGAAAATAATAAACAAGAAATATAGATACAATAAACAAAATAAAATACAACTAAATGTATGTAGTAAAGATGGCAAGGTATCTTGCCTGGTGTTACGCCTGGTGTGGTGCAATGATCCAACAAGTCCGGTTCTGTCCAATGGTCGGGGTAGATACATGAGGGTCTGATATTTTATGAGAAGGGAAACGCGTGATCAGTCGTGGTCAATGGTGGAAATCGAGAAAAATTTGTGAAGAACATACTCATACTATTTTTAGAAAAGTATTTCTAATACTTAAGACTAGATTTTTGTTAGTAAAATAATTTTGGTAAATACTTGAAATCTAAAAACCGTTTAAGGCAAAATTCTCTGTTTGTAAATATAGAATAATCATATCTTTATTTATTTGATAACAAAAATACTAGAATACATTTTATAATTTGAAAGCTACTATATATTTTTAGTCAACAAAATTTTGTATAAGAAATTAAATACTAACAATGATAAACCATATTTTATACATATTTATAAATATTTGTACATGTTCATTTCTAATTTCTATTAATAAAAAATGATATCCTTAATAGTAAAATAATAATAATAATAATAATAATAATATTTAATTTCTTAAATGTATACAACACTCTCCCCAAATTTCATTACACAGAGAGAGAGATTAGAAATTAAGAGGAACGAGTGGAGTGGGAGGAGAGATTACCGGAGGGGAGCCGGCGGCGAGGCAGCGGCGATCGGCGCGCGGTGCGACGGTCGGCGCGCGGCGCGACGGTCGGCGTGCGGCACGATCGACGGTGGTTGGCGAAGAAGGAGGGGCACTGAGGCGGAGATGTGGCTCGGGCGGCGGGTTCTAGAGGTGCTGGGGAGGCTGGAAGGAGGGCTTTCAGAGGGAGGCTCCGACGGAAGGCGGCGGCTGGGTGCGGTCAGCTCCGGGGTTTGGCCGGCGGTCGGCGGTGACTTAGACGGAGGACATGGAGGGTAAGGCGGTTGGGGGTTTCTTCCCGGGATGGTCGCTCACGAGGCTCACCAGGCGACGTGCTGTTCTGGAGGCCGCGGTGGCCGGCTGCGGTCGGTGCTGCCGAAGGGACGCAGCGCCGGCAAAACTTTGAGACTGGGGCACGCCGAGATCCAGCAGGGAGACGCGACGCTTGTGGAGGCGCTCGCCGACGTAGGGGCGGCCTCTGGGAAGTCGGCGGCGGGGACAGGTAACGGCTGCTCTATTCTTCTACTTCTTTTCTTGTTTTGTTGTGATGGTGGCGATGATTGGTGTGGGCGAAGGATTTGTGCTGTTTGCGATGTCGGTGGTAATGGTGGTTCGAGATGGCGATGGTGGTGAGTTTGTTGGTCGGAGTGGCCGGAGTGCTGCTGCTGTAAGGACGGAGAGGGATTGGCTGCGGAGGGCGGTCGAACAAACAGCGGTGGCCGCCGCGGGTTCGGATGGTGGCACTGATGGCGGTACGACGAGGTTGGAGTATTGGCGGGGGCGGCCAAGTGGTCGGGGCGATGGTGGTGGTGTGTGATTGCAGTGGTTGGTTGGGAAGGAGATGACGGAGAGACGAACGGGGAGTCGTGACATCAGGAAGCTGCTGTTGGGATGACGAGGGATTAGTTTAGGGATAGGGTTAGGATTTGATTTGCGTCGTGGTTTGTCCGACACGGGAATTGATGTACTTGTAAAAGTTGAAATGAGACTTTGGGTGGACACAAACACGATGCACTCCCTATTGTGGATGGTGGAGAATTTATGGATGAGTACCTCTCCTTATATAGGAGGTGAGAATTCCCAGTTGGATAAGGATTAGGGAGGTTTAAATCCCAATGGATAAATTTCATATTAATTCAAATCGATTTAAAATCCAATTCAATATAGATAAACATATCTTTAATTTAAAAGCTATTTAAAATAAGGTCATAAAATCTTTTCCAATTTAGATCATGATAATTAATTAAATATTAAATTAAACAATATTTCAAATATTATTTTAATAAATAATAAAATATAATAATAATAAATTTCAAAAATCATGATAAATGCTTAAATATTAAATCATAAAATAGCTTTTTATAAATAACAAAATATATTAATAAACAAATTTCCAATTTCGAAAAATATTTGGAATACATTTTATATAAACCACAACTACTTATTTTTAAACGAGAACAAAATAACTCTTTTATACAAAATAAAATATTTATCACCTTTATTTGAACATGTACTTTCCTATATAAAATAAAATTTATAATAAAATATTTTTCTAAAATATGTACCTCGACACATATTCGCACTCGTCGAGCAAATACGAATCACAATTCTCGTACGCTACGCAAATTTAAAAATGCGAATTCGTATGCGAGGTACAGATACGAAGTACAAAATAAATACAAAGAAAATATTTTAAAAAAACGTAGTAAAAATTTAGGGGGTTTACAAGTGTTCTCTACCATAACTGTCCATCATGCAATAGGAGAGATTTCGCTGACGACTTGAATCTTTCTGCATGGGTCAAACAACAGACTTTAATAGAAGAATGGACTAAGCCTTGAATTCTGCACCATAGCTGAAATTATTTCCACTCACATAATGTAGTTACATGTGCTTCTGGCTACACATTAAAGGCCCTGTGCCAGCCTGGTTTCAGTATATAATTTTGGCCGTCTACAAGTTTACCCTCAAGAGATGACCTGATATCTCTTTGTCCATATACTATAGGTGAGTTCTTTTTTAAAGAGACATGGCATGAAGCGTTTTGCGCTTCCCTTGCGGTGCTACGCCGTTATGACATGGCCTAAAGCCGAGGCCTTACCCCATACCGGGAGCCTCATCGTAGTGTCATACTAATGTAGCATGAGGACACGTCTCTTTGTAGTGCCATACTACCCAGTATGAAACCTTAGGCTCCCTTGCGGTATTACGCCGCAACGACATGGCTTACAAGGCCGAGGCTTTATCCCTAACCGGGTACCTTATCGTGGTGTCATGCCACTGTAACATGAGAAACTCCTCCCCTTTGTAGTGTTGACTAGACCCCTCTTTATTTCATCATACAGCATTAGGCTACCTGCCTTTTTGTGGCGCTACTCCGCTATGACTTGGCTCGCATAGCCGAGGCATTATCCCTTTCGAGAACCTCATGGTGGAGTCACCCCATAGTAGTATGTAGTTTCACTCATTGTAGTGCTGCGCTACCGTACTTCCTGTAAAGCACACCAGACATTTACTCTGCCTGAGAACTCATTAAGGCATTTAAGCCAACCTTCCCACAGGATTCATTTTCCACAAAAAATAACAGTAGACAACAGTGGTTGTAGGTCCGTAACCCCTCCATACCCTTTAGGACATGTATTAGGACATGTACCCACCGTTTATGATATTCTTCCGATTAATGGTCCTCCCTTGAACCAAAAGCTAGATGCCTAGAAGATTTCTCTTTGAACTAATAGCATAAAACTTTATGGTAGGATTTCAATAATATAATATCAGAATGCCTTCAATCCCATTTTACATGCTGTGTCATCGACCAGCTAGCGCTTGAGGCCCTTGGTGAACGGATCCGTCAGGTTCTCCTGACTCCTAACATCAATCATTGTAATAACACATCTCTTGATGAGATCATATACACTACCAAAATATGTCGATTTAGCGACGGCCGGATTCGTCGCCCATCCGTCGGCAATCCGTATTAGCGACCGATTACAGATGGATCTTGGTCAAAATAATTCGTCGACAATCAGCTCGTCGCTAATAAAGATCCGTCGCTAAGTAGTCGAAAAGCGACGGCATAGCGACGGATTTTCGTCGTCACAACACGATGGATTAGCGACGACTTTTCGACGGTCTTTCGTCCATTTCAAGTATTAAATACTTAACCGTGTATATGTAACCACCACATTTTTAATTTAGGGATATTTTGGTCATTTTGTAATATTATTTATTAATTTATTGAATTCATGTGATGATATGTGGTTTTGTTTGATGTTTGTGTAGTATAAATGGGTTTAACTTAGCCAACCTTGACTAGAAGCCTAATAATAATAATTAGAATTTATTTGACCTTGTAGGAATTATTTTAGAATTAATTAGTTATTTTAGAATATTTTAAATAAATTTGTAGTCATTTTAGTCTTTTTAGCCATTTTAGCCATTTTGTGATTTTCTAAATATTATGACTTGTGTTGTACTAGCAACTGGTTTAACCCTAGTGGACCTTGTATAGGAACCTAACCATGTCTTAGAATTTTTTTTTTACCTATTAGAATTTATTTAGGGCTTGGGTTCAATTTAGAAGGCTTTAGAATGGTTTTAAGCCTTTTTACATATAGCCTTTTTGAGCCTTTTGTGACTTGGGCCTTATTACAACTTGAAGGAATTGGCCCACGTGAAATCCTAACCCTAAAAACCCCCATATGGCCGGCCATAGCAGCCCCCTCTCTCATTTTGTAAAATTCCATAGCCTCCAAAAGAAACCCTATTTTCCCTTCTCCAAAAACCCTAGTTTGCTCATCCGGAGTCCGTTTCTCCCAAAACGAATTCCATTGCACTCGTCGAGGAGAGAAGGATCTGCTAGAGCATTTCTAACGAGGAGACGGAGGCTTTTTCTTGAGGGAAATCGGCCGACACGACAACCGAGGGCTCCGTTCATTGAGTTTTTGACACTCAATAGGTAAACCCTATTCTACCATAGTAAATCTAGATTTTCTTTCGTATTTTCATCCATATAGGCACCCTTGATCTTTGTATGAAGTTTGGTTGGGTTTTGACTTCGTTTGATAGCGGTATCGGACACGTATCGGTCTCACGTTGCACATGTTCGACAAAATGCCACTTAGAATTGAAAAGTGTTAATTTTTGATTCTGTTTTCACGAAATCCTTCCTTATATGATTTGTAACAACTTTTGTGAAGACGGATCGGAAATCGACACGATTTTGGCATCCGAACGGACACGGACACGCGTGCACGAGATCCCGTGCACGGTCCCGTGCATGCCCTGCAGTCTGTGCGTTATAACTCGACGCACAGAGCTCCGTCTTGCGTTAAATAATACGAGCACATAGGGGCAACCTCTGCACACATGCCCGTAAAATTTCATGATGTTTCGTTGAGCGAGCGCGGAGAAATCGCGCGTGCACTGGTCGGCTGAACTGTGCACTCGGGCTGAAATTTGCCGCTGACACGGCCTTCATACGCGAACAAGGCACGTCGAGGACCCGTACCAAGAGTTGGAACACGTAGCCCTATACCTAGACTACCCAGGGACTCGATCCCGAGTCGTGCCGTGGCCCGACGCGCGAGCCACGAGCGACGAACCGCGTGCACGAGCATGCACGCACGCGCGCGTACGCGCAGGCCATGCGCTATTGTGCGAGCTGCTGTGACGCGTCGTTGCGACTTCGTGTCATGTCGACGTATTCTAGACCTACCCCGTGACCCTACCTAGCCATGTGCACGAGCACGAGGCTTCTCGTTGTGCGTGTGACGCACAATCGAGCGAGAACACCCTCTTCGACACGCAAAATCGATTTTCCGATACACATTCTCTGGACACGACACAGACACGATTTCGACTCCGGGAGTACCCGAGCACGTCCAACGTGTCGAGACTCTGATTTTAGACCTGGGAATTTACTCCAGGTTCGAGTACGACCTTGTTGGCTTTTATATTGGGTATATACCTATAAATGGATATATATATATATATATATATATATATATATATATATATATATATATATATATATATATATATATATATTTTGCTATAGATTGTAATATATTATGCCTAGATTACTCTTGTATGCTCATATCATTTTTGTTCTCAGATTTTAGGCCCTTAACCAGCAGCCCCAACATCACTTTTCACTCACAAATCATATTTCCTTTCCTAATATATATATATATATATATATATATATATATATATATATATATATATATATATATATATATATATATATATATATATATATATATATTTGTGTATGTATATATATGTATCTATATTAATTGTGATGAATGTATAAATATAAGTAATATAATAAATGCTTGTGTTAGGACTATAGGAAGTGTTTGGACAGATTAGGTTCGTCGTTAGGAGCCTAGTTCGGTCGAATTGGCCGACAAGTTGACCAAGTTGACAAAAGTCAACTTTGGGTCAAACTTTATCCAATTCAACTCAAACGAACTCCGAATGACCTAAAATTTTGTATATGACCTAGAAATTAGTAAATGGACTAGTTGACCAATGTTTGACCAGGTTTGACCAGCGTTGACCATGTTTGACTAGAGTTGACCAAGGGTTAACTTTGACCAAAAGGGACCTAGAAACATGTAGTCTTGCATTGTAGCTATTTCTTTTGATATTTTAGACTTGGTTGTGACATATGGATACTTAAAATAGGTTTATATCACTCTAGTTCAGTTATACATCCTCATCAGCAGCTCGGATTGTCAGGCGAGTACATTCTCTGAAAGTTCTTTCATTTACTTGTCGAATTCTATATTTCAGTTTTAGTCAATTCTATTTGATTCTCGGTTACAAACACGAATTGATATTTTTCTGGAATCCATGTATACGACACACATACCTTAGTTGTCTAGCCTCTATTACAAGAATTATTACAAGAATCACCTACAAGCACCTTCATGTTCTGGCTAGATTTATTCTCGATTTACGTATCGTGTTATGGATTCATTCATATTTGTCGGGCGGGGAAATACTTGAGTAGACATGTAAACATTCCTAAATACTTGAACCACCTCCCTGTGAATTATACAAGAATGATAGCCGTCCCACACTTGGCCAGTGTGTGATGTGCCGGATTACCCCTAGCCGTTTACATGTCGATCTCAGTATTTTAAAACACACTGTGAGTATTATCTAGAATCTTTACTAGAATTACCACAAGAATCTTTACTAGAATCATCACAAGAACCATTACAAGAGTCACCCTACTTGGATCATTGAATGGAATCACACTTAACATATATTGTACCACCGGACTCATATCAAATTACTCTAGTTCAGCTAGCTTTTATTTACAGTCTTCATTGACATGATATTCTGTTTCACAGATTTTGCTTTCCTTGTTCTTTTACTATAGTTTTACATCTTAAACTGTCTCGAATTCCTATGCTTCATCAATAAAATTGTCTATAATTGTTTTTATAGTTTTCGTCATTTACTTGGATTTACTTGATGAGATGTATTCATTCCAGTCCTGATTGGACCCGTTGATAAAATTTTACAGGAAACTTGGAGTTCACAGCTAGCCTAGAGGACACTAGTAGAGCTTGGAGTAGTTGTATAGAGTTTGTGTTTCTTCTTTCCTTGTTTATTATGGAGTTGTATTGAGACCTTGAGTTAATTAATAAAATTATTTTACTTCACTTCTAGTTGCCTCTTTCTTGTAGATTTTCTTATCTATTTCATCGTGCTATTTATCTATCCCTAGATTTGTGATTGAGTTTGTATCCTTATGATATTGTCCTCCGTCTAGAGGGTATATCACATTATGTTAGATAGATTGACCTAGAACAGCGTTCTACTGCCGACACTGCGGCATAGGCTGGACGTACCCACGTTCTTGTGCCCGTAAACCGGGTGCGGGTCGTGACAGTAGACGCTAGCGACAGATAGTTCGTCGACAAACCGTCGTAACCATGTATCAGAGGGTATCGCTCCGTCGCTATTCCGTCGATGGACGTCGCTAACAAAGGACGAATTAGCGACGGAATCCTAACGGATTATCCGTCGACCATGTTCTGAAAATGCTTGACATTTCCAGAACCCTGGCGACGGATATGTCGTCGCGACTCCGTCGCTCCTCCGTCGACATAGAGACTGATTAGTGGCAGATAATCCGTTGCCATGGTTCTGGAAATGTCATGTATTTCCAGAATATTGGCGACGGATGTTCCGTCGCTATTCCGTCGAACAAAGTATTTCCAAAAACTTGGCGACGGATGTTTCGACGCGAATCCGTTGACCATGGCGACGGATTTCTGACGGAATATCCGTCGCTAACATTCTGTACAGCTATATACCACCAGAACCTTGCTGACGGATATTCTGTCGACAGTTCGTCGCCATGCAAGATATGCCGTCGGCTGGCCGTCGACCACCCATCGCTAACTGGAAACAGTTTCAAATCTCCAGTTAGCGACGGATATTTCGTCGATAAGTAGTCGGAAACTGAAAATTTCCGTCGCTAACCGGTCACTAGTCCGTCGCTAACTGAGATTTTTTTGAAAAAAAAATTGCAGCCCTTTCCCTGTTCACAAAAATATGCATAAACTAAACCAATATATAATGCACACAAATTATCCAACAATCACATAGACCAAATATATAATGTACACCAATTATCCAAGAATCACATAGACCAAATATGCACATACGAATTTAATGCACACCAATTATCCAAGAATCACATAGAGCAAACCAAACCAATATATAATAGACACCAATTATCCTGAAATCATAAACTAATATCCGTCGTTATAATCCGAAATTCCCACAAATATTCCAAAATTCCTACAAATATTCTAAATTTTCTTAATTACAATACTTCAAGGAGGAGGAGGAGTTCGATTGTCCGGTGGTGGTAATCCCTCTTGCGCCCGACGAAAATACTGCTCCACTAGGTACGGCGACAAGCCTTCGAAGACACTGCTCGAAAGTTCGCGTAGCTGCTCTGGCGACATGAGATCAATGAGTGCCGTCACAGTCGTAGGCGGTACCAGAGGGGCAGCAGGGTTGAAAGAAAGATGACCGACAGAAGAAGGACCGGAAGCAGCAGTCGACGGACCAGCACCAGTAGAAGACGGATCGACACCAGCAGCAGACGGACCGACAACAGCAGACAGAGGCAAAAAGTACGTGGCAATTTGCTCCCGCAAGGACGATACCGCCTCGTGCAGCTGCGTAAGCTGCGACCTAACATCATCGTCTGCCGGGGCCGCCGAAGGAGGCGGTGTCGGTGGAAATCTCTGAGTCGCCATGTGCAACGGCCCTAGGGAGCCGACTCCATACAGGTACCCTTTCTTAAAGCCGCCGATGGTATCTACGAACAAGTTGTTGCGAGCGGCCAAAGAAAAGGGAGTCATTTTACTGACATCCTCGGTATCAGTTAACTGAGCCCGACTAAGGGCCCCACGATACGCAGCCTATCAAATGAATGTGTTTATATTATTAGATTTACCTAAGTTGTAATCTAAATCCTATGTTTTACTAAGTTAAGTGTGAATCATAAGTTTACCTAAGTTATAGTCCGAATACTTTTAATTCTAACGTAAATCTCACAAACATAAGTACTTATATCAGTCTCCTTGGCCCTCTCATCGACGAACCTCCCGTCCTTCCGTCTTTTGTGCGTATGCTGGAACACGTCGTACATGGTGACCGATTCTGGCGCCCTTCCCTCCTTCACCGCTCGTTGGGTCTGCATACGAAATTTCCGTAGAACTTAATTAACTCCATATATTAATAATACCTAATTCGATAGTGAAATGAATTTACGGTATCTCACCAGATCTGCAAGCGTCGCTGCATGGGGCCTTGATCCTCCCGTATGAAGCCCCGCGGCCCGTCGGTTCGCCTTTGCCTTCTCCGATTTCTCCTTGTACGCAGGAGTATTTATCATATCTAAGAGGTCCTCATAATAGTCCCGTCGGATCCAATTCGGCCTCGTCTGCCCTATTTTCAGGTCATGAATCATATCCCGTATCTTCTTCGAGGCAGCGCTTCTGTAGGTCCTGCGGATCGCGTCCTCGCGATGGGGGGCCACCAGTACGTCGTCTAACATACAAATTCAATTACCACGTAATTTAAAAAATGGTTGATTAAAAAGTAACTAATAATTAACCAGAAGATATAGATATATACCCTCAACTCATCAAGCCAGACGTACTTCAAGTTTGGAGGCACCGACGAAAAGTTGAGGTAGGGACCATAGAAGTTAGCCCTGATAATTTCTCCAAGAGCCCTGGCAACATTAAACGAAAAAAACCTACAAAGAAGAAACGACTGGATTATTAACTTGAATAAATGAAAGAAATTTAATAAATTATCTTAAATTTACTTACGAGGTCCCCGCGGGCCATAGCTCTCGTCGGAACTCGCCTCTCGGCCTCTCTGGTGCCGTCGGAGGATCCACGGGTCCGTACATGTACTCTCCAGTAACCGGATGGAACCGAGTATGGGGGTACTCCGGGGCCCACTGTGCAGTAACTGGAGGATCCGCTGGTGGATCCGATAGCGGAACGGATCCGCTAGCAGATCCAGACTCTTGCTTCGAGGAAGTTGTCGATCGACGGCAGGATGCGTCTGTGCCCGGGGTACTCTCTGGGTCGGGCTCGCTGGATGGGGACACATCCCGGGAATATTGAATATGACTACGACCACCAGTACCACTATGACCACGACCACGACCACCACCACCACCACCACCAGCACCAGAATCACGACCACCACCAGCACCACGACCACGGCCAGCCATCATGACCTGTAAATAGAACACATAAACATAATTAACAACATAAAAGTGTAAATGAATATAAAATTCTCAACTAAAATATACATACCAGCAGTAGGGAGACGAGTGCCGCCGCGACGAAAAAGACTAGGAGTGCCATCTGCAATAAGTAAATAATCGAACAAAAAAACATGAATTCACGTAATTGCTTTTATGAGGTCAAACTTAATTTACGTAATTGGAAGTATTTTTAATATACAATAATATTTAACCTAATCATCGTCTTTGTTCTCATCTTCGGCCTCGTCTTCATCATCATCCTCCTCCTCATCCTCATCCTCATCCTTATCTTCATCGTCGATTTTATCTGTATCCCTATCCCCATCAAATTCGTCTTTTTCTTCTTCTTCTTCTTCTTCTTCTTCTTCTTCTTCTTCTTCTTCTTCTGCCTCAATATTTGGGACAAGATGCCTCTTTCTCCCCGGGTTGACAGCTAAGTCTTGTGTATCAACCGCTTTCCTCCCCTCTATTTTCCTCAACAATATCTTCAACATCCATTGTATCCGAGTGTTGTCCCAAGTATTAGAACTTTTCGATCTCGTCCTCTTGGTATGCTGGGTCTCCAATGTTGAATGTATTTCTAGATTTAATCTTGCATACTGCCCACCAGTCAAATCGATCTCTACGACGCCTTGGATAGCTTGTATAGTAGACTTGAACAGCCTGATTTGCTATCGCAAATGTATCGGACCCTCTATACTTCCTGCGATGATTTATATCGACAAATCCAAATTGTTTATCGATTCTCCAACCGATATTTGGTGTCGTATCGAACCACTCACATTTGAACATCATAATATGCATATCATATGGGCCAGTATATTGTAAATCTATAATATCCCGAAGCACTCAATAATAGTCAAAGTCCGGTTCGTCATCATAGATGGTACCTCTTATGCAAACACCGGAATCCTTGGTACCGATGCCGTCATTGATAAATTCGACATTTATAGCATTCTGAGTTACCTTAAACCTGAAGCCATTAACGACATAGCCTGGCCGAGTCTTTGTTTGCTTCTTCGGTCCCAATGCCAGATAACGAACACTCTCATTAGTGAGTGTTGTTTCAGGCAATAAAACCTGTAAACTAATATTTATAATCTTAGTTACTTACGTATTTTATAAGAATATATAAAATCAACCTCAATTATAATCTCAGCTACTTATGTATTTGCGAAACCATGACAGAAATGTACAATCAACCTTTCTTTGAAGTCCCTCATCGGTAATATCGGGTGTCCTTATTTTGACTTCATCTCTAAATACACTATGTGAGAAAATAAGAATATATAAGTGTAGTCACTTACTTCATCAAATTAGAGATTATAACAAGTGCAAGTGTACTGACTTACTTCTCCAAATCCCTCACTTCTTGTATGTCACAGTTTAACAAGACATATCGGTGAGCGGCATCATACTCGTCGTCAGTCAACCACCGTTTTTTACTAGCCCCAATAGGCTTGCCCCTTACATTGAATATACCTCCATCCTCAACGTCCTCGGCATTCCTTTGAGGTCTATTTCGATTTGTCTTAACATGAGTATCGAAATAAATGGAGCAGAAGTTTGACACCTCTTCGATAAGATATGCTTCATATTTCGAAGCCTCTATATGAGCCTTGTTGCCAACTTTCTTCTTTAGATGGTGTAGGTATCTAGAGAGATAAATTATCTTGAAAATTAAGAATAAATTTTAAAACCCACTGAAATTCAACTTAAATTATATCGATTTTTATGTACCTTTCAAATAGGTACATCCATCGATAATGATCAGATGCACCGACACGGGCTTCGTATGCTAGATGAATCGGTAGATGCTCCATCGATAATGAACAGATGCACCGACACGGACTTCGTACACCATATCTCGTGCAAGGTTCTGCAGGTCTCCATAATAAATAGAGCATTCGTCGTCTTCGACGACAAAATTTGTTGCAGCATTATCATCCAAAGCATAACTAGCAGCATTCGCAACCTGTCTTTCCGTATATAGTTCACCTTGCGATGACCACATGCCGTAATCACGTACGAAATCCTTACGAGTCAAATGATCTCTTATACTCACCACTTCTTCTTAACGTCTATTGCGACAATTACGACATGAACACTTGATTTTGTTACCGTCCATAAACTGAGCTTTGCTCATGGCATACTTAAGAAACACTTCCACGCCTGCCTGAAAATCGTCACTCACACCTATTCTGCTCTCGTGTTGTCGTTTGTACATCCATGTACGATCAACGAAATATAACGATCCATCACAGATTGGATGTGAAAATCTGTATCGTAAGACAAACTAAACAGAATTAGTATATATATAATCATGTAACTGGTGGATCCGCTGGTATATAGGCCGGATGTACTTAGTACGATACCGATACCGATACCGATACCGATAGTTCGATACCGATATCGATAGTTTGATACCGATACCGATTGTGCGATACCGATACCGATAGTCCGATACCGATAGTACGATACCGATACAGATAGTACGATACCGATAGTTCGATACCGATACCGATAGTCCGATAGTCCGCTAGCGATACCGATAGTTCGATACCGATACCGATAGTTCAATACCGATACCAATAGTGCGATACCGATATCGATAGTCCGATACCGATAGTGTGATACCGATAGTCCGATACCGATAGTTCGATAGTCCACTAAGTCCAAATGATTCCTCTTAAGCGTCGAGCATGTTATACACGGTTCAACTTGACGAATCAGTATATATATATATATATATATATATATATATATATATATATATATATAAAGCAATAGACTTTCTCATCCTATTTCTTAAACTAGGGTTTGTCATATTGTATTTTCTTTTGTTGAACTCCATGTGGCTAAGACTAGGGTTTGTCATATTACATTTTCTTTATATATATATATATATAAAGCAATAGGCAATAGCCTTTCTCATCCTATTTCTTAAACTAGGAAAATTACTACTACTTACACTAACAAACTCTAGCGTACCCCTCCCACCCCCCGTCGCCCCCCAGCCCCGTGCTGTCCCGCACGCGCCACCCCCCGCCGCCCCCCGCTGCCCCGGAGCGCGCTGCCCACCGCCGCCCCTCGCAGCCCAGCGCGCCAGCTTACCCCTCCCACCCCCGCCCCCCACCCCCCGCCTCTCCTACCGCCCCCAGCCCCCGATGCACCCGCCATCCCCGCAGTCTCCGCCGCACCTACAGCCCCCGATGCGCACCCATGACCACCGAGAGAGAGAGAGAGAGAGAGAGAGAGGGAATTACCTTTGGGAGAGAGAGAAGAGAGGTCGCCGATCACTGCCGTCCGCGGAAAAGAGAGAGAGGAGAGGGAGGTCGCCGACCGCCGCGGAAGAGAGAGAGATAGAGGAGAGAGAGTGAAATTTGGGGAGAATGAAAAGTTTCCCCCGTCGTTTCAATTTAAGTCTGGGTGGTATATTTAGCGACGGACTCGCGTCGGAATTTATTCGTCGCTAGTCCGTCGCTCTTTTGGATACTTGCCGGCGGAATATCCGTCGCTACGTAGTCAAAGAATTGTCCCGCCACTTCTTCCAACAATTTCTGCCAAATAATCGACTGCATAGCGACGGCTGCTTATCCGTCGCTATATCTACGACGCTCTAGCGACGGATGGGCGACCTTTTCTTCCCCTTAAAATAAAATAAAATAAAATAAAATATGTATCGGCTTGTCGTCGGTACTCCGTCGGCTATTTGCCGTAAATCCGTCGCTATCGTCGACGAAAAATATCCGTCGCTAATGTGCCGTCGCTAATTGACTGTATTTTGGTAGTGGTACTGTCCTATGCTTCAACCGTACAGTCCTTTTTTTCCTGTTGAAGAGGTCATTTGATGCCACCGTCGCAATCGCCTGGTTGTCGTGGTATATTGGTATTGCCAGTATTTGTGCTCCAACCACTAGAAGATCATACATAAGCTTTCGAAGCCATTCTGCTTCCTTTATTGCGGTATCAAGTGCAAAGAACTCTGATTCCATGGATGACCGCGAGAGCATAATCTGCTTCTTCGACTTCTACGATATAGCAGCTCCACCCATTGTGAAAATAAATCCACCTGTGGACCTCTCGCTCTCCACATCTGAGCACCAGCTGGCATCACTGAAGCCTTCTACCATCAGCGGATCTCCGCTGTAGTCCAGTGCATATGTCTGAGTCTTCTTGAGATATCTCATAACCCATTTCACAGCTTTCTAGTACTCAATGCCTAGGTTGCTCGTGAAACGACTCAGCATTCCCACGGCGAAAGCTATGTCAGGTCTTGTGGTAGTATTAGCATACATCAAACTCCCGATTATGCTTGCATACTCCAGCTGCCTGACGCTTTTTCCTGAATTTGGCTTCAACTTCAGATCACACATGTACGACATATCGATCCCTGGAAGATCCTGATCCCCGTAACGTGTGATCATCTTCTCAAAATAATGAGACTGCGACAGTGCTTGTCCGGTATCTGTCTGGATGATCTTGATCCCTAAGATCACATCAGCTTCCCCCAAGTCCTTTATAGTGAACTTGCTTGAGATGAACTTCTTTGTCTCTGTGACACAACCCATATCCGTACCCAGGATAAGTATGCCGTCCACGTACAGACAAACGATCACACCTCTTCCATCAGCGAACTTCGTGTAAACGCATTTGTCCGTCTCACTGACCATGTAGCCATTTGACCTTATTACCTTGTCAAATTTCTCATGCCACATCTTGGGAGCCTGTTCAGTACAAGGATTTCACTAACTTATAAACTTTATCTTCAAGACCCTTGACGACAAATCCCTCTGGCTGTTGCATGTAAATCTCTTTGGTCAGCTCGCCATTTAGGAAAGCCATTTTCACATCCATCTGATGTATCACCATCTTATTTATCGTTGTGAGAGAAATCAACATTCTGATGATGGTCATCCGGGCTACTAGAGCATACGTGTCAAAGTAGTCGATCCCCTTCTTCTGAGAAAATCCCTTGGCTACCAACCTAGCCTTAAATTTATCAAAAGTTTCATCTACTTTCATCTTCTTCTTGAAGATCCATTTGCATCATATGGATTTAGCTCCTTCAGGAAGATCAACCAACACCCAAGTGTTGTTTGAGGTGATGGAACAATTTTATTGTCAATCGTCTCCTTCCAAAAAAATTGCGTCTCTGGTCTTCATCGCCTCATCATAGGTAAGCGGATCTGCTTCCACATGATAGGTGACAAAGTCACTTCCGAAGTCCTTTGGTCTTCTCACACGCTTAGCTGATGGCTCAGCTAGTTCTGGTTCAACTGTTGTTTCAATAACAACATCTTCTTGGACTACATCTTCTACTACTAAAATACAACGTTTTAGCGACGGTCCTATCCGTCGCTAATTGAAATTACCGACGGATTACTGATGGATAATGGCTGAAGAAATCCATCGAAAATAACCTCGTCGCTAAAACAAATCCGTCGCTCAGCGAGTACTTAGCGACGGATTACCGTTGGCTACATCAAAACAGTTAGCAACGGCTAGCCGACTGTTTCCCGTCAACTCCGACAGTTTAAAATTTTAATATAGCAATATTTAGCGACGGAAATATCCGTCACTAAAATGTCGTAAATATGTCAGTAAAAGAGTATCGGAGAGTTTTTGATACGTAATATCCGTCGCTAATCCGTCGCCATTCCGTCGCTATGCCTGAATTCTAAAACCAAGCCGACGGATAATCCGTCGGTAATCCGTCGCTACCTCGTCGGATTAGCGGCGTTGTAGCGACGGATAATCCGTCGTCATGCTTCTGGATATCTTCCATATTTCCAGAACCTGAGCGACGGGAAATCCGTAGCCATTCCGTCGCTCAGTGTTTTTCCAGAACCAGGCCGACGGATAATCCGTCGGCAATCCGTCTCTAAATTGTAATTCATACAGGTAGCGACGGATTATCCGTCGCTATCTTGTCGCGAGTCCGTCGCTAACTGCAATTCATACAAATAGTGATGGATTATCCGTCGCTATCTTGTCGCGAGTCCGTCGCTAACTGCAATATTTTTGAATTTTTTTACAAGAAACAGACTATTTCCTGTACGTACAACATATCCAATATTCACCATACACAATATAACATATCCAACATCCACCATCCACTATACACAAATATAACATATCCGACACAATATCCAACACAATAACAATAACTAATAAAATATCCAACACAATAACCAACAAAATATCCAACACAATATCCCAACATACATACGACAAAATATCCAAACATGAACAAAATATCCAAAATATACACATATCCAAATGTCCAAACGTCCAAAACATAAGTAAAATCACTGAAAAGGAGGAGGTGGATCGTCTCGTGTTCTCTCCGCCACTTCTGTTCTGCGTATATAATGCTCCACCATGTTTGCCAACACTTGTTACAAGACATGGTCTGGAAGCGAGCGTAGCTGTTCTGACGACGTAATGTCAAGGAGCGCCACGATAGCAGCATCCGGTACCAGCGGGCCTCGGAAGAGCGGTCAAAAGAAAGCCGTCCGATGGAAGAAGGACCAGGTCGATCCGAAGCACCGGCAGCAGCAGGAGATAGACCGACAACAGACGGACCAGGAGCAGACGGAGGGAAAGCAGAAGAAGAATGCGGATAGTGCCCCATCACTATCGTCCATAAATTCGATACCATCGTGGCGAGAGTCGCAAGCTACGTCCTCACATCGTTTAGGGGGGCGCAGGAGGAGGCGGAGGCGGTGGATATCTCGGAGTCAACGCCTGAAATGACTCCACCATGGAACCTAAGCCGTACATGCGCCCTTTCCTAAAGCTACCAGCGGATTCTATGAACACGTCATCGTAGCGAGCGGCCATAAAAGAGGACGTCTGGGTGGGCGTCGTTTCGCCGACATCCTCGGCAGGGGGCTCAATCCGACGGAGTGCCTCACGATACGCAGCCTATCCAATGAATGTGTTTATACTATAAGTTTTCCTAAGTTATACTTTAAATCCTATGTTTTCCTAAGTTATAGTCTGAATCCTAAGTTTACCTAATTAAGTTAACAATAATTATATTTTTAACATAAATCTCATAAACGTAAGTACTTACATCAGTCTCCTGGGCCCTCGCGTCGACGAAGCTCCAGTCCTTCCGTCTTTTGTGCGTATACACGAATACTTCATGAGCGGTGACCGCCTACGCCTCTCTCCCCTCCTTCACTGCCCGTTGGGCCTGCATACGTAGAATTTAATTAACTTCGTATATTAATAGTATCGAATTAAATAGTGGAATGAATTTGCGGTATCTCACCAATTCTATATGCGTCAATGCGTGGGGCCTTGATCCCCCCGTATGCAGACCTGCGGCCTGTCTATTCGCCTTGGCTTTCTCTGATTTCTCCTTGTATTGAGGAGTATCCATCTTCTCCAACATCTTCTCATAGTACTCCGTCCGGATCCAGTCCTTCTTCGTATGCGCCGTACGAAGGTCGTACACCGCATCCCGTATCTTTTTTTCGTCGAGCCAGACGTACTGCCTGTCCTGAGCCACCTCAGAAAAATTGAGGTAGGGGCCATGGTAGTTATCCTGGATAATGTGCCCTAGAATCCGGGCAACATCCCACGGGAAAAATCTATAAAGAAGCAACGACTGGATTATTGACTTGAATAAATGAAACAAATTTAATAAATTAACTTAAATTTACTTACGATTCACCTACGGGTCATATCTCTCGTCGGAACTCGCCCATCGGCCTCTCTGGTGGCGTTGGAGGATCCGAGGGTCCGCGCATGTACTTTTCGATAACATGATGAAACTGAATCCGGGGGTACTCCGGGGCCCACCGTACAGTAACTACTGGATCCGCTGCTGCATCTACTAATGCATCCGCTGGTGCATCCGGTGGCGGAATGGATCCGCTAGCGGATGGAGTCGTAGGCCTCGACGAAGGTGACGGTGGCACCGAGGTAGATTGACGGCGGGAAGAGTTTGTGCCCGGGCTCTCCAGGTCGGGATTGGAGGTCACATCCGGGGAATACGTATGGCGACCACGACCGCTACCACCATGCCCACGCCCACGACCACCACCACCACCACCCCTACCACCACTACCACTACCACCACCACCACCACGACCACGGCCACCACCACCAGCACGAGTGCTCGCAACCATGCCCTGTAAATAGAACACATAAATATAATTAATAATATAGAAGTATAAATGAATATAAAACTAAACTAAAATATATATACCAGCAGCAGGGCGACGAGTGCCGGCCAGAGGAGTAGGACTAGGAGTGCCATCTGCAAAAAGAAAATCATACAATAAGTAGATGATCGAACGACAAAAATATGAACTGAAATAAGAATACAGAAGTTTAATTTAAACTGAATCGTCCTCGTCCTCGGCCTCGGCCTCGACAAAAATATTAACTGATATATACTGATATTTAATCTTCGTCCTCGTCCTCGTCCTCGTCCTCGTCTTCATTCTCATCATCATCCTCATCCTCATCCTCATCGTCGACTTCATCTGTATCATCATCCTCATCCTCATCAAGTTGTTCTTCTTCTTCTTCTTCTTCTTCTTCTTCTTCTTCTTCTTCTTCTTCTTCAGTCTCAATACTTGAGACAAGATGCCTCTTTCTCTCCTGGTTGACATCTATGTCTTGTATATCAACCTCTTCCTTCCCTCTATTTTTTTCAGCAGGAGGTATATCAACCTCTAATTCAACATCCATGGTATCCGACTGTTGTCCCAAGTATTGGGACTTTTCGATCTCGTCCTCTTGGTATGCTGGGTCTCCAACGTTGAATGTATTTCTAGATTTAATCTTGCATACTGCCCACCAGTCAAATCGATCTCTACGACGCCTTGGGTAGCTTGTATAGTAGACTTGAACAGCCTGACTTGCTATCGTAAATGTGTCGGACCCTCTATACCTCCTGCGATGATTTATAGCGACGAATCCAAATTGTTTATCGATTCTCCAACCGATATTTGGTGTCGTTATCGAACCACTAACATTTGAACATCACAATATACATATCAGATGGGGCACTATATTGTAAATCTACAATATCCCGAAGCACTCCATAATCGTCAATGTCCGGCTCGTCGTCATAGATGGTGCCTCTTATGCAAACACCAGAATCCTTAGTACTGAAGTTGTCATTGACAAATTCGGCATTTATAGCATGCTGAGTTGCCTTAAACTTGAAGCCATTAACGACATAGCCTGGCCAAGTCTTCGCATGCTTCTTCAGTCCCAATGCCAAATAACGAATGCTCTCATTTATGAGTTTTATTTCAGGCAATAAAACCTGTAAACAAATAATAATAATTTAAATATTTTACTTGCATATATTTTAATGGTAGCCGCATAACATATTATCTCAGTTACTTACGTATTTTTGAAACCAGGTCGAAAAGGTACAATCAATCTCTCTTTGAAGTCCCTCATCGATAATATCGGGTGTCCTTATTTTGACTTCATCTCTAAATACACTGTTAGAGAGAATAAAATTAAGTGTAGTCACTTACTTCACCAAATTAGAGATTATAACGACTACAGTGTAGTCACTTACTTCTCCAAATCTCTCGCTTCTTGTATGTCATAATTTAATAATATATATCGGTGCGCGACATCATACTCATCGTCAGTCAACCACCGTTTCTTACTAGCCCCAATAGGCTTGCCCCTTAAATTGAATATACCTCCATCCTCAACTTTTTCGTCATTCCTTTGAGGTCTTTCGATTTGTCTCGACATGAGTATCGAAATAAATGGAGCAGAAGTTTGACACATCCTCGATAAGATATGCTTCGCATATCGAAGCCTCTATATGAGCCTTGTTGCCAACTTTCTTCTTTAGATGGTGTAGGTACCTAGAAAGACAAATTATCTTGAGAATTGATAATGAATTATAAAATTCCACTTAAATTATATCGATTTTTATTTACCTTTCAAAGGGGTACATCCATCGATAATGAATAGATGCACCGACACGGACTTCGTATGGTTGATGAATCGGTAGATGCTCCATGCTGTCGAAAAAGCTCGGTGGAAATATTTTCTCTAACTTGCAAATTGTTAAGACAATCTTCTCCTCAAGTTGTACCATATGTTGTACCGTCAGCTTAGTTGAACAGATATCCCTGAAGAATGTAGACAGCCCGGCCAACGGAACCCATACAGCAGAAGGCAACAACTCTCTCAAAGCAATGGGCATTAATCTTTCCATAAACACGTGGCAGTCGTGACTCTTCATTCCTGTTAGCTTGCGTTCATTGAGATCAACGCATCTAGACAAATTCGACACATAGCCGTCGGAAAATCTTAAAGTAGATATCCACTTGCAGATTATTAATCTATCTTCCTTGCTCAATGTATATGGCACTATAGGCTTAGTTAATTGTCCACCAGCTCCCCTTTCTATCAAGCTTAGATCATGACATTTGCATATCTCGACCATGTCTTGTCTTACTTTTGGATTGTCCTTCGTCTTTTCTTTAATATCCAAGACATTATCGAACACATTCTTTTCGATATGCATGACATCAAGATTATGCCTTATAAGATTATCTTTCCAATAAGGCATGTCCCAGAAAATACTCCGTTTGGTCCAGTTATGGCTTTGTCCGAACCCCTCGACACAATTGTTCGATGGATCTTCCATTGCGGTGGGCAATTCCTTTACAACTTCCCAAATATCGTATCCCGATAATCTGGCAGGAGAATCAAGAAATTCTCGTTTTCCAGATCTGAACGCGTCCTTGTTCTTTCGCCAATGATGGCTCACGGGCAGAAATTGACGGTGACAGTCAAAGAAAGAAGTTTTTTTCCATACCTAAGGCGGAATGCCTTACTATTTTTTATGTATATCGGACAAGACATGTTGCCGTGCGTACTCAATCCTGACAACATACCGTATGCTGGAAAATCATTGATTGTCCACATGAGTGAAGCTCTCATCTGAAAGTTCTGTTTCCTGGATATATCATACGTCGTGACGTCGATCTCCCACAGCTGTTTCAGCTCATCCACCAACAGCTGTAAATATATATCGATGTTCTTCGTCAAATTTTTGGGACCGGGTATGATAGCTGTCAAGAACATATAAGGAGTATTCATACACATCCATGGTAGCAGATTGTAAGGGGTAAGAATGACCGGGCAGCATGAGTATTGAGATCTCGACTGTCCGAAAGGGGCGAAGCCATCAGAACATAGCACAAGACGTACATTTCTAGGCTCTGCAGCAAAATCTGGATGACACAAATTAAAATGTTTCCATGCCTCTCCATCCGAAGGATGTGATAATTCTCCTTCGTCCTTTATGCGTTCTTCGCTGTGCCACGTCATGTGTTTCGCTGTATTCAGAGATATATACATCCTCTGCAAGCGCTTCGTGATCGACAAGTAATGTATATACTTGTAAGGACGTCATTTTCTAGTTGACTTTCCTTTTTTCTGTACTGGCTTGTAACGATCCGTATTACAGAAGCTGCAACTTTCTGATACGCAATTCTCTTTGTAGTACAACATGCATCCGTTGCGACAACAATCTATCTTCTTGTACCCCAGTCCCAGTTGTCGGACCATCATCTTTGACTTGTAGAAGTTTTTTGGGAGCTCTTTTGATTCTTTCGGTAACACCTCCTTGATTAGTTGTGTGATCCGATCATAGCAAACTTGTGGCAAGTTAAAATCAGACTTTATGTTCAGCAACCGCATCGTCACTGACAGTACGGAATAAGTCTCACAACCAGGATATAGAGGAGTATTTGCGTCCTGAAACATATCATAGAACTCCTTTGCCTCGGGATTAGGATCCTCCGGATCAAAATTAGGCCCTGACGCATCATACACCATATCTCGTGCAAGGTTCTACATGTCTCCATAATCAACAGAGCATCCGTCGTCTTCGAGGACATCTATTGCCGTATTATCATCAAAAGCATAAGTAGCAGCTTCCGTAGCCTATCTTTTCGAATATAATTCATCTTGCGATGACTACAGGCCGTAATCACGTACGAAATCCTTACGGATCAAATGATCTCTCACAGTCACCACTTCTTCATAACGTCTATTGTGAAAATTAACACATGGACACTTAATTTTGTTATCGTCCATGTACTGAGCTTTTTCTCATGGCATACTTAAGAAATACTTCCATGCCTGCATGAAAATCGTTACTCACACCAATTCTGCTATCGTGTTACCGTTTGTACATCCATGTACGATCAACATAGTAACGATTCATCCTCGATTTGGATTGTAAAAATTTGTATCGTAAGACAAACTAAACATAAGAATAGCCTGATACCGATACTCAAATAGGATTAGGGTTAGGGTTAGGGTTAGGCTCCGATGCCGATACTCATAGGGATAGTCCGATATCGATACTCATAGGAATAACCCGATACCGATGCACATAGGAATAGTCCGATAATTATACCGATTTCGATACTCATAAGAATAGTCCAATATCGATACCGGGACATGCCAAACTATATCGGTATCGGACAGTATCGGACCGGTATCAGTCAGTATCGGGTATCGGTCAGTATCGGAGCGGGACATGCCAAACTGTACACTACTTATACGTTGCTACACTACGTTCTATATCATTTTGATTAATTGTACATTAATCTTTGTTGTCAACTCTTGACCTTGATTGATGATCTTGATCAAGAATTAATAATCCTGAATTAATTATAATTATTTTTGACTAATTCTTAGCTAGATGTTACTAAACTGTACAATACTTATACGTTGCTACACTCGTGTTGTCGATTGTATATCCATGTACGATCAAAGAAGTAACGATCCATCGCAGATTGGAGGTAAAAATCTGTATCACAAGACTAACAGAATTACTATGTAATCATGTACTCACCAATAACCGGATGTAACTGGAGTCATTGGGCCTATCGTGCAGTAATTGGTGGATCTGCTGGTATAGGCCGGATGTACTTAGTATCTACTGTATCAGATTAGTATCGGTCTATCAGTTTGGTATAGGACATATCAGATTGGTATTGGCCTTAACAAATTGGTATCGTCATATCCGATATGTACATGTATCGGCCGTATAGCTAGGATTCATATTGGCCTTATCGATTTGGTATTGGTCATATCCAATAGGTATCGGCCGTGTTGGATTAGTATCGACCATTTCGGATTAGTATCGTGGAAGGTTTAGTAACAACTGTACTTGGATTTCTCTCTTCTCGAGCTAGAATACCATTGCAAGAGAGTCACCAGATCGTGATTGGCCAGTTATAGTAACATACATGCTTCCTTTTCCATCAGGAAAAGCGAGATTGAAAAGGAAGTATGTATGTTCTGTAACTGGCCAGCTACGCTGTCGTCACTCTCTTACAATGGTAATCTAGCTCTAGAAGAAAGAAATCCAAGTACAGTTGTTACTAAACCTTCCACCATACTAAACTAATACTGACGATATTAATCTGATATGCCGATACCTATCGGATATGGCTGATACCGAATCGATAAGGCTAATACGAATCCTAGCTATACGGCCGATACATATTGGATAGGACGATACCAATTCGCTAAGACCAATACCAACCGATACGGCTTATACCAAACCGATATACCGATACTAATCCGATACAGTCAATACTTATAAGTACCTACGGTCGAGGAGGTTGATCCGCTGGTACATCCATGTACGATCAACGAAGTAACGATCCATTTCAATTTGGATGTGAAAATCTGTATCGCAAGACAAACTAAACATAATTAGTTCGATACCGATACCGATACCGATACCGATTCCGATACTCAACGAAATAGTCCGATACCGATACCGATACAGATAGGTGGTGGGGTGAGCTATTCGCCGTTTGGTTTTGGTTTTGATTTCGGTTTCGGTTCGAACGTACTAAATTTTAAAAAATTCGGTTCGGTTTCGATTTTGAATATACTAAATTCGGTTCGGTTTCGGTTTCAATATACTAAATTTACTTCTGGTTTCGGTTTTGGTCCAAAGTTTATATATATTCCTCTCTATAGATTATACTCCTTGATATATATAATATATGCGGTGTGTGCCGAATATATATATATATATATATAGATATATATATATATATATATATATATATATATATATATATATATAGATATATTTTATATATATTTTATATATATATATATATATATATATATATAATATATATATTTTATGTGTATATATATATATATATATATATAGATATATATATATATATATATAAGATATATATAGTATATATATATACATATATAAATATAT